>CM025842.1:28566921-28586050 GCA_014673565.1 Sebastes schlegelii
GGTCAAAGGTTTCCTGTAAATGGAGAGATGAGGTACCCTGAGGGAGTGCTACTGAACTAGTTGTGTCATTGTAAAAGGATTCTATTACGTTACAGAATTTAGGTCCAAATCCAAACTGCACATACGTAAGACTTTAAACAGGCTCATGAACGGGGAGGGAACTATGACAGGGATTTCCTGTAAATGAAGAGAGGAGGAGCCACACTGATCCTGTGATCCAGGCTCATGAGAATACAGGAAGGAAACCAAAAAGTGGAAGTTAGTTTTTCCAGACTCCATTATGAGGAGAGGACCGAGGGCTGACGACTGAAGACTGAAGCAGGGTGAGTGTTAATCCAACATTTTATTATGTTACTGTTAAAGTGTCTGAGTCAGTTTCCTCCCTGTGGACTGTAGAGGAGAGAAATGTTAGAATGAACTCAACAGTTTGATTCATCTGTGAACACAAAGTCATGACTGGCTGAATAATCCTCATTAAAGCTGCTGTAAGCCAAGAAAACAAGCAGAGAGGTAAAGAGAAGTGACCAGGTGGAGCGCTGGCTGCTTCATTATACTGTATACTGTGTGTGTGTGTGTGTGTGTGTGTGTGTGTGTGTGTGTGTTACTTCCTGTTCTCTCAGTCTCGCCTGTGACTCTTGTACAAACTTGTTTCCTTTCCTGTTTATCCTCTCAGGCTGACTTCAGATCAGAAGATGATTGACTGTGAGGAGGAAGAGGAGGACAGAGCAGAGTCTCTAGTCTCTGGCTGTCTGACTATGAAGAGTGACGTGTCCATTGGGACTCCTCTGAACTTCAGTAATGAACCTGGACCCTCAGAGTCAAAGTAAGAGAGCTGCTACTAACTCATTTATAGGACTCATTTGTAGTTTCCTCTGACAATACCATGTTTTCTGTTGATTTTGTGTTTGTATATTCAAATTTCTACACAAATGTATTTGCCAACTCCAATTTAACAGACTTCATCAAATGAGCTCTTCCTCTTAGTGTCTGTGACAGCTGTCAGTCAGCTAGAGAAGATGTAATCTAATCTAAGAAAACGGCTACAAACCTTTAAAGCTCGTTATTGTTGACAGCAGCAGTAGTTTGTGTGTTTAGAGCGACCTTAATGACCTAAAAGAGAATTCATCAAGGATTCATGTGATGTGAATCAAATCATGTTGGTGTTTGCAGAGTTCTGTCCAGACGGAGAGCAGAGTCTCCAGTACCCAGCTGTCTGTCTGTGAAGAGTGACGGGTCCATGTCGGAACCTCCAAACTTCAGTAATGAAGCTGGACCCTCAGAGTCAAAGTAAGAGACTGTTTCTACTGTAAGCTGACCTGAGGATGATGATGATGATGATGATGATGATGATGATGCATTGAGGATGAAGACTAAATGTTCTGCTAACAGATTTATATTCTGATGCTGAACTATTAGTGCATATACTGTTTCAACCTCAGATGGATCTTAGTCTGGGTTTTAGAGCCACAAACTACTGATTGTATTTCTGTAACAAAACACCTGAGAACCTCCATTTCACAATTTATCATCAATTTAAATCATGTTTTCATTCAGATCCACTGCAACAGGAAATAAACTGGACACATCTGGAATGTTTACGTTCACAACTGTGAAATGGTCTAAAGATCTGGAAGAATGAGCTTCAAATGTGTAGTTCAGTTCCTCATATTGGTCCTCTGAATCTGTTGTTGGTTTGACTCCTCCTAGAATCAGCTGTTAGGACCTACTGGGTGTCATCTTGAATCAGTGCACATCAGAACTGTGCAACATGTGGTGAAAAAGCATCTGTAAAGCATCTCCCCTTTAAGAGCTGGTTTAAAGGCTAAAGCCTGGTCTAGCATTCTGCTAAACACATCACTTTAACCGTCACATAGTGCATACTACTGAGGAACGCAGTATGCACTATGTACTGTATACTGCGTACTGCGTTCGACAGGAGTTAAATAAGGAACATCAGGACACCAGTGTTACATGCTGTGTGTCTTAGACTGATGCTCTACCTCAATATCTAGACCACTTCTAACCTCAGTTCAATCACCTCAATGGAGATATGAATGGAGTATAGCATTTCAACTCTCTCCGTTCCAGTGGACAGCACTTGTATAAACTATAACTACTGGAAGACTAAAGAAGTCAGAGAGGTCTGACAGTTTCCCTTTCTTAGAAGTGTTTATTGTTCACACATAAAATAGATTCAGAAAGTGACAGCGTGTTTATTTATATTGCAAATGTTGTTGAGATTCTATCCTCCATTCATATCACACTGACAGGAAGTCACTGTTTACCGTGATGAAGCTGGTTTCCTGGAGCGTCCTCTCAATATCAGCGTACATGAGCAAGTTGCAGTTTGTTTATATAGTTATATAGTTTATATAGTTATTTAGCCTCCAAAATAATATTCATGTTTTAAAAATGTCCGTTGTTCCTCTTTAATGAACAAACTTCAGTCAGATCACTAAATGTTCAATAAGACAGTCAGACAGGAAAAGCAGCTAATTCTAGTTTATTAAAGCAGGAGAGTTGAAATAAAGGAACATCTTCATCACAGACTGAATGCTGAATTCACTACCAACACTTTAACTCTTCTCTGTGACCATCTGAGCTTCAGTGTCGGACAAGTCTGGATATTCTTCACCAACAATCAACACATGATTTTAGTAATAAAGTAATGTCTCCACAGAGAGAAGAAGAGGAGTCATGCTTCTGTGGAGGAGCCGATGTCCAGATCCAGAACAAGACCTGGACCTCAGACAGCCAGTCAGACCAGAACAAGACCTGGACCTCAGACAGCCAGTCAGACCAGCACTGTCCAAAGTAAGACTGTAGATCGTCTGCTGATGTCTTCATGTCTGGAAACTTGTTGTTTTAATTCAATGACTATTGTTGTAACAACTGTTTCAGATCTGCTCCACCAGACATATCTGCTCTGCATCACTTCCTTTCTGAATCTGAACCCAAGAGAAATCATTTTATATTTGTATGTTTTGTTTTTATGATATCACTCCGTCTTTGCATCAACCAATCAGAATGATGTTTGTTCTCCATCTGCATAGATGGAGAACTATTAATCTCTGTAAAGCAACAACATCACTGTTCTATCCCAGACAGACACACTGATGAAAGGGGAGTTATCTTCTTGTCATTGTCGTATATCAATACATGCTCATGGAGGATCTCTTGTTGGGTCTCTAAATGATAGAGTGATTTGATGCTATATAAACAAAAACTGAACTGAACTGAACTGAACAGGAGCCACAGACTTTGAACAACATTATCTTTCCTGCTACAGTCTCCTTCTCTGACTTACAAACACACATCTGGTCCTGCAGAGCGACACGTTGAAACACTATTACAAATAAATATAGAAATCACGTTGACGTTAGTTTAGACTTCAAGAAGGGAAGATGACTTTATAACCTTTACTTCTTTATATGTTCTTATATTGATTATTTTCATATTGGCATTAGAAATAATGAGTTTCTTTGTTTTGTCTTAAACTTTGTTTCTCTCTTTCAGCAGATAGAGGTCTGCAGCAGGTTGTAGATGAACATAAGATCAGTCTGAAGGAGAGATGTGAACGTGTGACTGAAGGAACTGAAGGAAGTGATGAAACAGGAAGTGGAACCCTCCTCAACAGGATCTACACTGAGCTCTACATCACAGAGGGACAGAGTGAAGAGGTTAATACCCAACATGAGGTGAGGCAGCTTGAGACAGCTTCCAAGAAGAAGACCCTCCATGACGCTCCAATCAAGTGCCAGGACATCTTTAAAGCCTTACCTGACCAACGGGGACACATCAGAGTCGTTCTGACGAACGGCGTCGCTGGCGTTGGAAAAACCTTCTCAGTGCAGAAGTTCACTCTGGACTGGGCAGAGGGCTTGGAGAACCAAGATGTCAGTCTGGTGGTTCTGCTTTCGTTCAGGGAGCTGAACTTGATCAGAGATGAGCAGTACAGTCTTCTCATGCTGCTCCGTGTTTTCCATCCAACATTACAGAAGGTCACAGCAGAGAAGCTCGCTGTCTGTAAAGTTCTGTTCATCTTTGACGGCCTGGATGAAAGCAGACTTTCACTGGACTTCAAGAACAACGAGGTTGTGTCTGATGTCACCCAGAAGTCATCAGTCAATGTGCTGTTGACAAACCTCATCCAGGGGAATCTGCTTCCCTCAGCTCTCGTCTGGATAACTTCCCGACCTGCAGCAGCCAATCAGATCCCTCCTGCATGTGTTGGCAGGGTAACAGAAGTACGAGGCTTCACTGACGCCCAGAAGGAGGAGTACTTCAGGAGGAGAGTCAGTGATGAAGAGCTGTCCAGCAGAATCATCTCACACATCAAGACATCCAGGAGCCTCCACATCATGTGTCTAATCCCAGTCTTCTGCTGGATCACTGCTACAGTTCTGGACCACATGTTGACTACAGACCAGAGAGGAGAGCTGCCCAAGACCCTGACTGACATGTACTCACACTTCCTGTTGGTTCAGACAAAGAGGAAGAAGCAGAAGTACGGTAAGGGACGTAAGAAGAGTCCACAGGAGCTGACGGAGGCTGACAGGGAAGTTCTTCTGAAGCTGGGGAGGCTGGCGTTTGAACAGCTGGAGAAAGGAAACATCATGTTCTACCAAGAAGACCTGGAGCGGTGTGGTCTGGATGTCACAGAGGCCTCGGTGTACTCAGGAGTTTGTACAGAGATCTTCAAAAGAGAGTGTGTGATCTTCCAGAAAACAGTCTACTGCTTTGTTCACCTGAGCATTCAGGAGTTTCTGGCTGCCGTCTACATGTTCCACTGTTACACAAACAGGAACACAGAGGTACTGGAGGCCTTCCTGGGAAAAACATATGTTAATTTTACCCTGGATGACTTCCTGTGGAGAGCCATGAAGAAATCCCTTGAAAGTAGAAATGGCCACCTGGACCTGTTTGTTCGCTTCCTTCATGGCCTCTCTCTGGAGTCCAACCAGAAGCTCTTAGGAGGTCTGCTGGGTCGGACAGACAACCGTCCAGAAATCATCCAGAGAATCATCTACAACCTGAAGGAGATGAACAGAGATAATACCTCTCCTGACAGAAGCATCAACATCTTCCACTGTCTGACGGAGATGAACGACCACTCGGTACATCAGGAGATCCAAGAGTTCCTGAAGTCAGAGAACAGATCAAAGAACAGACTCTCAGATATCCACTGCTCAGCTCTGGCCTACATGCTGCAGATGTCAGAGGAGGTTCTGGATGAGTTGGACCTGAAGAAGTACAAGACAACAGAGGAGGGACGACTGAGACTGATTCCAGCTGTTAGGAACTGCAGAAAAGCTCTGTAAGTCCAGATGTGATTAACTTTATAGATCAGTGTAGATTAGTAGTTTAGTTCTTCAAATATACACACTATAAATTATTCTTAAATATAATATTCTTATAAGTGTTCCACGTGTTTATGACATAAATATGTCAGTTGTATTTTGTCACAGATGTTCTTGAGCTGTTTCAAATGTTGAGTTAAAATGTTTCAGTACTTTGTGTTTCTAGCTGTCAAGTTAATGAACACTTATTCTATTGATTTATAATAATTGTTACATTTTACAGTTTTTTCTGATTTATGTTTCTGGGTGATGGAGACGACATGTGAACCTGGTAAAACAAATGAAAAGAACAAAAGATCAGCTGTCTGGTGGAGCGCTGGGTCTAACCGGTGTAACGGCAGCAACAGAACGTTTGCTGATCCGGCGGGGAGTCGGGGCGGTCCTGGGATCAGAGTCCTGGTGCTGGGGTTTGCTTTCAATAGGCCTTGCACCACATTACACCTTACCTCGTGTGTTTTTGGGCTCGTCTCTTTCGTTGGCTTCAAATCCAAACTGTTGCCATGTTGCTGCAGTTTTAGTTTTCTTTGAGACCAGTTCTGCCATGTCTCGTCTCATCACCCCAAAAAACACATGAACTTCCTAGTAACCAAACCTCTTCTTGTTTATACACCAACATAACATCATAATATTACGTTAATCACGTTGTCATATTGCAAATACAGGCTGGATTTAGCACTGTGTCTCTGTCGGCACAGGTTGTTGATGTAGGATACAACTCCAGCATTAGCCACCGTAAACTACTGGTCATACGAGACAAAGCTTGTCGTTGTAAAACCCCTGAGTGTGTTGAATCGAGCAATGGTGCATTTTATTGCTCATGAAGTCAAGTTGTGTTCCATCATCGTGTTTTTAAGTCTTTCCTTTTATTCTGTTGCTCACAGAAGGAAACTCAGGTGTTTCTCTCTCTTGTTGCTGTAGAGAAGAGTAGTAGCAGGAAATACACAGCTTCCACCAATAACAGCAGTCTGATGAATATATAACAGCAGAATGGTAGAATTCAGACTTTTTAAGAGATCTTAAACACACCAAAGATCAATGTTGTGTTTTTAATGCTGAAACACTGATAACATCTTTCTGATGACATTATGTTGTAAATAATGAAACCTTATTGGTTCATTAATTGTGTTTGTGAGCTGAATACGTTTGATACTCAGAAAAGACTGTTAATGACAAAACGCCATGCAGTCATTAAAATATCTAATTATATGAATATTTAATTATGAACAGGTCTAATATTATTACACGATCTGTTTCTTTTCTCTACCGTTTGGCAGCAGTCACTGAATTTTCCCATTTATGGACGTGAACCTGACAGCAGCAGGTAGCTAGCAAAGAGAGGTCATCTTTATCAACTGTATTATTATTACTTATTCACTGAGTTTTAAAAATGCTTTTCTAACCAAGAAGGCCTCATGCTAACTTTGTGGAGACAGACCTGGGATCAGATCTCACTGACAGACTGGACATTAGGGAAGCCTCAATGTAACTACATGTTCTCTCTCTTCATCTGCAAGATTAAAGAAAAACAAAGATTAAAAGTCTGCAGGTTTGAGAGAGAGTGATGAGAATTATTGTTTCATGTCAAACAGTGAGATAAGATTAGCTGAACCACTGATGTGAGGAGCAAATGTTAATCAAAGAAGTATATATCAAACTGTTTAGTCATCAAATGCATGAAGTAAATATAAACTGTCCTCTTTCATAATAACATATTTTGTAATCTTTGTGTCATCACAGACTTTCTAGATGTGGACTCTCAGATACTCACTGTGAAGTTGTGGCCTCAGCTCTGAAGTCCAACCCCTCCCATCTGAGAGAGCTGGACCTGAGTAACAACAAAAACCTGAAGGATTCAGGAGTGAAGCTGCTTTCTGCTGCACTGGAGAGTCCAAACTGTAGACTGGAGACTCTGAGGTCAGTTCACTGACTGTAGTTTATGTAGTTTGTAGACACTCTCTCTGCACTGGCTCTGCTCCAGATGGCTCTAGAGAGGGACATTCACGTTTTCACGTCGGCCACCGTAGCTCTCCAACACGCTTGGCACACAGGAGAGGCTTCAGTTGGTTGTAATCTCCTCACCTCACCGCTAGATACCACCAGATCCTACACTCTGGACCTTTAACCACAGACCTTATTTCAGACATCTAACTAAAAACCCATTGACCTCCAGACGAGGAAACAGGAAGTGCTAAAATGCTGACTCATCTCTGGGTTTTAGGACTCATTCCTGTAGCTCTCTATTTGAACATGTCTAAAGGTGCAGCACTCTTCAACAAACACGTATTGCACCAACTTAAAGGCACATAAGTGATGATTATGAACGACACCATCTAATCAGAGGTTTCTATGGTTCTAAGTTATTCCCACGTTCTTTTTGACAGCAGATCTAACTGTGCTCTGTTTTCATGTCAGCATTGTCTAATTATTTGAAGCAAAAACCAAATAGATATTCTGCATCAGAAACATCTTTGCAGGTTCATATTTGTTTCAATCTATCTGAATACAATACTCACATGTTCATATGTACATTCAAAGAGTTATTGATGTCTGTCATCATTCCTTCTGTCTGTGAAGCAATCCCTGTTTAACCTGAGTGTTACGAGATGAGGACTAAATCCACAGTCTTGTTGTGTGTAAAATGACCTGTAACGTTGATCTTAAACTAATCGGAGGCTTCAGCAGTCTGAGTTAGATGTGTTAGGGCTGGGTGACCTGGACAAAATCAAATATCACAATATTCTTTTGTCTAAATGACCAATAACAGAACAGCTAGAACAGTCTGGTGAGTTCAGAAAATGACATCACTTTACTGTAATTTAGCCTTTAAAACCAGGAAGAGACAACACTTATGCCATATCACCATATTACTAGGGCTGTCAATCCATTATAATATTTAATCATGATTAATTACAAATGAATCTCACATGTTTTATCTGTTCTAAATGAACCTTAAAGGGAGAGCCAACAGGCAACAACAGCTGTCAGTGTGTCAGTGTGCTGACTGGACTATGTCTTGCCCCAAACTGCATGTGATGATCATAAAGTGTGCATGTCTGTAAAGGGGAGACTCGTGGGTACCCATAGAACCCATTTACATTCACTGATCTGGAGGTCAGAGGTCAAGGGACCCCTTTGAACATGGACATGACAGTTTGGAGCGTTATTTAACCTCTTCATGACCAGCTAGTATGACACGGTTGGTACCGATGGATTCATCAGGTTCTCTAGTTTACTATGATACCAGTAGTAGTAGTAGTAGTAGTAGTAGTAGTATGACCTGGTTGGTACTGATGGATTCATCAGGTTCTGTAGTTTCAGATGATACCAGTATCTTCACTCTAGCTTTAAAACTGAGCCGCTACAACCTCCAGAAGATCGATTGCGTTAATGCGTTAAAGAAAATTTTGGCGTTAAAACGATTAACTTTGACAACCCTAGATATTAGGATATCCTAAATCTAAGACGATATCTCGTCTCATATCACGATATTGATGTAATATGGATATATTGCCCAGCCTTAGTATGTATCCAGTCAGTATGTTGTGTTTGACAGTTTCCTTGTTGAGCTGCAGGAGGATTAGTAACTCAAGGAGGGAATTTGGTACTAAACAGTCTGTAACTTTGATTTGTCGGACTCAGACTGCTGAATCTTCATATTAGTTTCAGTTGAACTTGTGAAGTCATTTCTTACAGTGTAGTTGTGTTATGAAGGGACCACTTCACAGGAGGAATGATTACTGCCACCAATAACTCTTTTAATGTACATATGACATGTGGCTGTTGTTTACAGACACACTTGAACAAATGTGGACCTTTCCTGTAAATGACATAAACCTGCTAAGCTCCCAGATACAGTGAGAAGAAGGCCATGTAATAAATGAAGTAATGAAGTCCAACAAGTCTGATTTGATATTGATCCTCTAATTCCAGACTTGACAGAGATCAGCAGCTTGTTATTGATGTGTGTTGACATGAACAGCTGTATGAATGTTGTGGTGACATCTGGATGATGTCTGTAGAAGGCTGACATTATGATGATCCACAATAACACAATGACAAAGTCACTCTACTCATTTTAGGGAAAAGATCATTGATTAGGACATAGTGATGATGAGATACACAATTAAAACCTGAACACATCTGATTGGATTATAAAGTGATTTTATCTCCATCATTTATTCTTTATTCAGATTGGAGAGCTGCTGGTTGTCAGAGATCAGCTGTGCTTCTCTGGCCTCAGCTCTGAAGTCCAACCCCTCCCATCTGAGAGAGCTGGATCTGAGAGGAAACAACCTGAAGGATTCAGGAGTGAAGGAGCTGTGTGGTTTTCTGGAGAGTCCACACTGTAGACTGGAGACTCTGGGGTCAGACACCATTTTTTACTTGTGTACTGAGATTAATATGATGTGAAAGTTGTGGTGACACTAAACTGCAGACATCAGGCTGATATTATACTGATCCACACTGAGTCTCTTAATGCTAAAGTCCATTTTCTTCTTCAGTGGTTTAGTCCATTGACTGTGACAGAGCTATGATGAGCTACAGATTTAAAACCTTCATTTATCACAACACCTGACTTCATCATGTTAAAATAAATTATTAAAAAAAAACATAAATATGAAGAATAAATAAATAATCTCTATTTCTGCTATCAGACAATAATAAATATGTTCAGTATTTGTTTTTTTCTATAAATGTTATGAAGCTATATGATGCTTTTACTGACTGAAGAGTTTAAACTGAAGATGCTTTGATTTTATGACTCCACTATTCCTCAAATATATATATTGTAGATGTCTTATCTTAAATATCTTTTGTTCACATTTCCCCAAAATCCATCCTGACATCTTTGACATCTTTATAAACTTTGAGATGTTGAGTTGAATCTTGAATCAGTTTCTGTGGTTCTTATTTGTGTTTGGCTGCTCAACATGAGTTTGTATAGATGGATCCTCTGGTGGAGCTGTCAGAGTTTAAGAGGTGAAGTCACTACGTCTTTATTGAAGTAGCAGCACGTTGTCATTAATATTAATGAGAGCTCTGTTTCACTGTTTGTATTTGACAGTTTTTAACCTGCATCCTGTTGGCTTCAGGTGTTTGGAGTTTACATTTTCTAAACTTCTACGTTCTAAACCTTCTTCAGCTCTGAACACATTATTAAACATTGAATGATTTCAAGCAGGAACGTTGTCTTCTAAACTCACATCATTTATTCTTTATTCAGATTGATGCGCTGCAGTTTGTCAGAGATCAGCTGTGCTTCTCTGGCCTCAGCTCTGAAGTCCAACCCCTCCCATCTGAGAGAGCTGGATCTGAGTAATAACAAGCTGAAGGATTCAGGAGTGAAGCTCCTGTCTGGTTTTCTGGAGAGTCCACACTGTAGACTGGAGACTCTGGGGTCAGTTCACTGACTCTCTGTTACTGTTATAGATCTTATATGTTTAATTAACAATTGAACCTGATTTATGTACAAACATAACTTACATCCATAAAGTTGTTAATGTCCTTTTCTTCATATTTTCATGTTTCTTGAACTAAATTCAGTCTGCAGTCACTAAAGACTTGTGTTTCTTAAAGAAAGTGTAGAAAATGTCCACTGTTAGTTGTTAAAGTAAATGAATGTTTATCATTGTTGGTAAATGGTCACATCTGGATACAGAAGATCCTCTGAACTAATATTCAGGGTTCCTACGCAGTATGGAGAAGTATGGGATTTGATTTTAGAGAGATCAGCAGCTTGGTATTGATGTGTGTTGACATGACATGGATTATAAAGTGATTTTTATCTTCATCATTTATTCTTTATTCAGATTGTGGCGCTGCAGTTTGTCAGAGATCAGCTGTGCTTCTCTGGCCTCAGCTCTGAAGTCCAACCCCTCCCATCTGAGAGAGCTGGATCTGAGTAACAACTACCTGAAGGATTCAGATGTGAAGCTACTGTCTGATCTGGTGGAGAGTCCACACTGTAGACTGGAGACTCTGAGGTCAGTAGAGGGTCGGAGTCGGTCCATGCTGGTTTCAGCAGTATTGTTGTGATGTGTTTCCTCCGTTAAGCTGTGAGAGGAGAACGGTGACACACAGAGAGAGAGAGAACAGTCAGCCAATCAGATCAGCCAGAAGCTTGTTGTGATCATGTGTTAGAGTTGATGTGAAGAAGATGTTGTTGTTGTGTTCATGTCTCCAGGAAATAAAGCTGGATTACAGCTGACAGCATCACATCATGTATAGAGACAGTGGTCCTCATCCATCAAACTGTCGTACCATCAACTCTGATCAGAAAGTGTGTGTTCTCTCATTGAGAGATAGAACATCATAGAACCATGGTTACATTTAGTAACCATGTGGTCTTTATACAGACCAGAACCTCTGCTGAAGTCCAGTAATCACAGCTGACGTTTTACTGTTCAGTCTGTGTATGAACATGTGGGACCTTTAAAGAGGACCTATCAGGCTGATGTTCAGCTTCATACTTGTATTTTAGGTTTCTACTAGAACATGTTAACATGCTTTAATGTTCAAAAATCACTTTACTTTTCTTCTCCCGGCTGTGCTGCAGCACCTCTTTACACCCTCTGTCTGAAACGCTCTGTTTGATCTCCTTGTCCAAAAAGACTCCATATTTAGTCGGGCTGTCAGAGTTAACGCAATAATAACCCGTTAACGCAAGTTCGTTTTAACGCCACTAATTACCTTAACGCATTAACGCAACTTGTGATTTTTAGGTTGTAGCAGCTCAGTTTTAAAGCTAGAGTGAAGATACTGGTATCATCTGAAACTACAGAACCTGATGAATCCATCGGTACCAACCAGGTCATACTACTGCTACTGCTACTACTACTACTACTACTACTACTACTACTACTACTAGTACTGGTATCATAGTAAACTAGAGAACCTGATGAATCCATCGGTACCAACCATGTCAGACTAGCTGGTCATGAAGAGGTTAAATAACGCTCCAAACTGTCATGTCCATGTTCAAAGGGGTCCCTTGACCTCTGACCTCCAGATCAGTGAATGTAAATGGGTTCTATGGGTACCCACGAGTCTCCCCTTTACAGACATGCCCACTTTATGATCATCACATGCAGTTTGGGGCAAGTCATAGTCCAGTCAGGACACTGACACACTGACAGCTGTTGTTGCCTGTTGGCTCTCCCTTTAAGGTTCATTTAGAACAGATAAAACATGTGAGATTCATTTGTAATTAATCGTGATTAAATATTTTAATGGATTGACAGCCCTAGTAATATGGTGATATGGCATAAGTGTTGTCTCTTCCTGGTTTTAAAGGCTAAATTACAGTAAAGTGATGTCATTTTCTGAACTTACCAGACTGTTCTAGCTGTTCTATTATTGGTAATTTACACAAAAAAATATTGTGATATTTCATTTTGTCCAAGTCACCCAGCCCTAACACATCTAACTCAGACTGCTGAAGCCTCCGATTAGTTTAAGATCAACGTTACAGGTCATTTTACACACAACAAGACTGTGGATTTAGTCCTCATCTGTATGCGTCCTTCCTGCATTTGGCAGTTTAAACTGTGTTAATTCTAGTCTGGATTATGTGTTTAACTTGTCTAGTATGTGTTTGTAAAGTGTGCCGCTCTGCTGACCGTAGACTGGTCCATGTCTCTGATTGGTCATGTGCTACAAACCCCGCCCCTTCTATGTGAACGCGCTCACAGCCAGACTGAGAAACCCTGGGTTGACTTACCGAGTTGATCAGAACTGTCGTAGGACCGCTTAGCGGGATCTTGGTTGAGGGGTTAGTTAAACCAGATAAGGAGAAGATACCCTGGGTGTGTTGGACTGGCTTCGTAGTACAGGTCCTCTGGTCTGTGAGCTCTGAGCTCAGTGTGTTCACTCCAATACGTTAACATGAGAGCTGAAAGGAAGCTGGCTACGCTGCACAGACTGAAGTCCCTCTGCTCTTTATACTGGATGCTGACTGACAGCTGATGAAGGGAGTCTCTGTAAACACTGATTGATGACTTCTGGTGTCTTCTTCTTCTCTCATCAGATGGAAGCCGTGATCTCTAACCAGCATCATCCCTGTGTGTTCCTCTGGACCTGACAGAGTATCATTAGTGTATCTGTCCTTCTGCACAGTCTCTGCAGACACACTGAGACTCCTCCACTCCTTCTGCTCCACACTCCACCACCTCCTCCACCTGGACCTGGGTTTCACTTTGTCTTTATTCATTCATATATTCTGAACCCAAAGTGCCTCTGCAGATTAGTTCTAGGAATACAGAGAATAAGAGTATGGATGAAGAGAGAAAAAAAAATAATGGAATAGTGATAATAGTGATAATAGTGATAATAGTGCTTTAGGGGTTCTCTGTAAGGTTAAGGTCCTCAAATAACATTGAAAGCTTCATAGCATCTTTTTCTTCATATGTTTCAGAGATGAAAAGTAAAGACACAGCTCCTGATGGAAAACATAGAAATGTGGTCTTGATTTCAGGAATCTATTTTTATGTATAAAAAGAATGATTATGGATTATTGATTGCCAGGTCATTCATGTACGGGATCTTTCACAATTGTACCAAATATAACATTTTCCTTTGTTAGATTAGGAAAAAAATACAAATTTAGTGGACAACCAAAAATGCAAATCATCCAGAGAGCATTAGCAAAAATACATTCATAAAATAAATGTTCTGTAGTTTCAATGTGTTCATCACAGAACCAGCAGTTATTGTGATCAAAACCAAAACGGTTTCTTAAGAACTCAGCAGAGGGGGATATTATATATATTTCACTGAGAACCTTAAAGTGAACCTCCTTCACTTTTGGTGCAATAGGACATTTTAAGAATTTCGATCTTAGACTCTCAGCATCTTTTTTAGAGAAACGTTTTAGAATTGAATTTCTGCTTGAAGAGAACGGATATAAGTCTTTAGTAAAGGTGACGTTAGGTAGTTTTAAGTTAATGAGGTTGTGACCATTCACCAAAAGTGAAGGGAGATTGGGGTTTACATTATCTTGAGATAAATGATATGCCATCACAATTACAGCATTAAGGGATTGCTTTGACAACATTGTTATACTGACCTCTGTCAACGAGGCTGAGTTTAGAACAAAAGCCCTCAAATGGTAGAATGTTTCCTGTATTGTCCAATAAATGCATCACAGATCATTTTCCTTTTTCTAACCAATTTTGTAAAAATATGGATTTATTTTTAAGTAATACATTCCGTTAATTCCGTATTGGGGTTTTATGGGGACTATAATTATGTTTGTATATCATTTTCCAATAAAGTAAAACCTGTTGATGAAACAAGGATCATTTGACGGGGAGTTTTGTGAAGTCACAGTTGCATCTAAGAAGGAAGCCGATGCCTCCTAGTTTAGTAAAAATTTCACTGGGCATATGAAACCAAAACCTTTTTTCATGTTTTAGAAATGATCTTAATAGTCTCATTAATGTATTCAATATCAATAGCCTTAAGTCCACCTTCCTCATATTCTTTAACCATAGTGCCTTTCTTAATATAGTGTGTTTTCCTTTTCCAGATATAACTGAAATTAGCTTGGTTTATGGCTTTTATTGCATTTTTGGGAAGTGATAAGGAGTAAGCTGGGTAGATGAATCGGGAAATGCACTCCATTTCTGTAAGAAGAATTCGGCCTATGATAGAGATGTCTCTTTGAGACCAGGAATTTAGATGAGATTTACATAATTTAAATATTACTTATATTACAGCAAGAACATAATCAGATGTATTGTTAGAAGGTGGCTGCAAGTAGAAGAAGAAAGTTTAAGTTAAATGACTGTGAAGTCAGACTAAATCGATTCATAATGCTGTCAGCGAAGCATTCAGACTGAAATAAAACGACAATCACGTCTTTTATCAGTTTTATTACAGTCAAATATTGACCCTCAGATACTGAGGTGAAAGTCTTAAAGTCACAGTCTGATCATCTGCTGTTCACTTCATACTCTAATACACAGTCAGAGTACTAATACTACAGTGCAGAAATACTACAAGTCCTGCTTTCCAGTAAAAGTACAGAAGTATTAGCATCAAAATCAACCTAAAGTATGAAAAGTTCTGGCCCTCATTATGCAGATGTCAGAGTGATGTTCTTTATAGACCTTTCAACCAGAGTTACAGACGGCTCTACTGTAAAAACAAAGAATAAAAGTCAATAATAATCCAGAAACAAAAAGATACATAAAATAAGATAAAATCATTTAAACAATTCTAGCAAATACCCTCAGTTAAGAAATAAGGTAAGATAAGAAACTACTTTATTTATCCCGATACAATGATCGTTTTTAGCTTGTGAGAACAATTATAAACAATAATAATATAAAATAACAAGTAGTAGTATACTACTACTACTACCAATAATAATAATAATAATAATAATAATAAACAATAAAATATAATAAATTAATTAAATGTAAAAGTGGTAAAGTGCTAGACTTTAGGGACTCCACACAACACAAAGTGTGAAAGAGTGCAAATAAAATAAAATAAGTACAAAGCATATAATCAATAAAATAATGATAATAATAATAATAATAATAATAATAATAATACATTAATAAAAATCAGATAAAGCTAAATATAAATAATAAAATATAAATAATAAAATATAAACATTAAAATAAATATAAGAAATAATGAGATCTACTGTTAACCCTAACCCTAAACAGCTGTAGTTAGACACAATCATTATAATTAAAATCGTAATCACACTGCCCTCCTGTGGACAAAGAGCATAACTACATCTCTTGTTCTTTTATTTTGAAGGATGTAACCGGAAGTGTGTCTTATATGTAATTCCTCTAACTTGATATTAATGCAGGTGTAGTTACCGACCACTAGAGACATTTTAAACAAATATATTGTAACCTTTATTATGGAGAGGACTGTTTGTGAAACACCTCAGGTTGGACTTCCTTCCTGTTAGCAAATACAAGGGAGTGCTGAGCTTTTATTGTGAAGGGAAAGAGGAAGTGTAATGTGTATAATGTGATGCTACTGGGACTAGAAGGGGAGTCTGAAGATGGGAACGAGTAAAGACGCCAGCAAGTTCAAGCCTCCGTCTCATCGTGTCCTTATTTCACATCATAAATAAGTAGAACCGCACATTAAAGACCGCTCGGTTACACTTCATTATAAGTTTCAATCAAACATTAAGATAGAAGTGGAAAACACTGTTCACAAAACATAATAGACATGACCACTGACTATTTGGCAGACGTTTTTATTTAAATGTCTTTTCTTCTTCCTGTTCCTGTACAGTATATGGTCCTACCCCTTCTCCATAACTCCAACAATTAACTCAATATTGATCATATATTCCTGTTTATTTCTATTCCAACCTTGGTAATGAAGTGATATTCTTCCTCGTTAGGTCAGATGATCTTTATGATCTGTTGATAGAGTGTTCCAGCAGCAGGATCTCTCTTTCACACACCGCAGGTGAAAGAGTCTGTCACTGAAACACCTGTTTAATACCGCACGGGGAGAACCTGCGCCTTTTGTAGTCCATCTTCACAACATTGTAGTTTCACCACAGCAGACTGACGTCACTAACATCCACCGCTGTTTTTTACGTTTTCTGTAGTTATTTCAACACTAAATTCACTTCTGAAAGTTTTTGAGGCGAGAAATCAACTGTGTAGATTATTAATATCGGCAGTTTTACGAAGTTAGATGGCGAATCGAACATTTGTTCCACCGTTGTCTGAGTTATAGAAGCTCCACAGAATACCGTGACAGCCAGCGAGCGCCTGCCCGGGTCGCTGCCAGCAAGCCGGGTAGTCACGCTCAGAGACCGCTATGAGCTGCTGGAGCTCACTCCGGTTCTCGTAGACAACAGGCTTTTATTTCCTTGTTGACGGAGAGTTTGTTTAAATATCGCAACACAGATGTGCCATTATAACTTAACAGAGAACCTGTGTTTATCTGCCTTTTTGGAGTGAAAAAGCTCCACAATCGCCAGCGGCGTAGCTCGCTGGAGAGCCGGCCAGTGCCGCTCACAGAGCGGCTGCAGAGCAGGCAGAGTGGCGAGAGAAAGAGCAGCTTCTGACGGGGCAGAGATTCCTGCTGAGGACAACATGACACTTTTAACATTTCTCTAATATCTGGAGGGAGATCAGTCCTTTCGCTGTAACTGAAAAAGCAGTTTGAGTAAAGTAAATGTTGTGGATGAATGGTTTTATATTTCCCGTCTCTCCTCGTTGATGATCCTGTTTGTCGGACTTCTTTATGAGCTGTCAGAATAAATAGTTTAAACCTGCAGTATCTTATAAAGTAAACAAACACAACAAATCAAAGTTGTATTTTTTGATAATATTGTAATAGTGGTACAAGTTAGTTTTGTTTGTCCTGTGCTTCAAGAGCTGGTTTGAAGGCTTAAGCCTCGTCTAGCATACTGCCTAAATACATCACTTTAACTGTCACATACTGCATACTACTCAGGAGCGCAGTATGCAGTATGTACTGTATACTGCATACTGCGCTCCTGAGTAGTATGCAGTATGCGCTTTATCGTGTCTTTCCCATTTGTGCCTTTATATCGGCTTGACTCCTCTCCGAGTGGATGTTATTACCGACCTGACACGCCCCCCTTATTGGATATCAGTTATTGATTGGACCGCTGCGCCGATCGGTTTGATCTGATACATCAACATCACTGAGTTTCATACCGGAGTGAAGACAGATCACAGATTAACAGATTTATTCTAGTTGTGTTCTGATTCACCATCTAGTTCTAATCTGTGTTAACTGTAGGAGTGAACAGCAGACGGAGCATGTTGATGGTGAAGTGATCCAGCAGCAGGAGGACCTGCAGGAGCTCTGCTTCACACACCGTCACTGAAGGAGTCTGACTCTGAGGGGCTTTATAAAACCTGACAACAGACCTCACACTACTTTCTGCGTTTATTACAAAGAGTTTTCTTTTGATCTTCTGATATTTCCCCTCATTAACTTTTATTAAGGATCCAGTTAAAATCAGACAGAGAAGGAGAGTTTGTCTTTTATACCTTTTACATCATTTATCCTCATTTCCATTCAGTCACATGAGGCTGATCATTCCTGAGCGTCGGGTTTGATATGAGTTACATCATTTCACTTTTCCCTGAAACATTCAGCCTAATACATAACTTCTACTGTCAGAACATCAATAACTACAGACGCTAATAATGATAATAATATAAAGGTGTTGTGCCTGTAGAGATGGTTCCTGGTCCTCTAAGCAGGACTCAGTCCACAGTAGAGATGGTTCCTGGTCCTCTAAGCAGGACTCAGTCCAGAGTAGAGATGGTTCCTGGTCCTCTAAGCAGGACTCAGTCCACAGTAGAGATGGTTCCTGGTCCTCTAAGCAGGACTCAGTCCACAGTAGAGATGGTTCCTGGTCCTCTAAGCAGGACTCAGTCCACAGTAGAGATGGTTCCTGGTCCTCTAAGCAGGACTCAGTCCACAGTAGAGATGGTTCCTGGTCCTCTAAGCAGGACTCAGTCCACAGTAGAGATGGTTCCTGGTCCTCTAAGCAGGACTCAGTCCACAGTAGAAACACAGACTGCAGCTGTTATTCATGTGCACAGTTTGTTAAACAGGTAACAGACTACAGAGAGAAACACTGCTGCTCTGCCACTGAGAACAACTGAGTGTCTTTATTAGTATTAGATCAGTTCTGACATAAACAGCTGTTAAAGCTGACTGACAGCTGATCCAGATGTGATCAGCTGCTGCTGTCATCAGAAACTGACGTCACTTCAGGTGACGCTTCAGAGGAA
>CM025842.1:28586150-28623391 GCA_014673565.1 Sebastes schlegelii
GCAACGTTCTGAACATTCTATCAGATACAAACTGCACAAAGTTACGTTTATTCTGATAAGAAATGTTGTTAGTCATATAATATATCAATTTAAAGCTCTTTTTGTGCTTTATGCTGGAAACATCCAGGGCACAATCGATCAATATGGAGTTAGTTATAAGGGTATTTGGAGTTGCATTCAGAATTTGCCCCATTGCAGCATTAGAGGTCAAAGGTCAAATTCTCTTGACCTCAGTGTCATGACAATGTGACTGAAGGATAGATTATAGTCTAAGCTTTACAACGATATATGACTTCATGATATTGTGTGTTGGTTTCCGTCTTTTATACTGGATCTCCGTGTAAAATGGCGAAAAAAGATGGAAAAGTTTTAATGATGGAGGGATGAAAAAAGGAGTGATAGAACACAGAAAGCTACCATTGCTGCAATGCTATCATGCGTTTTCCAACACTAGGGACATAGACCTTTAAAAAAATCACTATGAGACATGGTCCCTCCAAAGTGGCACGACCAACCCCCTGGCTCATGGACTATATGACTTTTTTCATAAAATTCGACTTACTATACTATGACTTTTTTTTCGACATACTGGGCTATGACTTTTTTTTTTTTTTTTTCATTTTAATTTAATTTTTTTTCGACATTTTTAGCCAATTTTCTTTTGAAATTAGGGCTGTCATTAATAAATCTTTTGTGCTTCAGCAGCGATATCCGTCTGAGAATAACTAATAATTAATGTTAAATATGAATAATGTGGGATTATTCCATATTTCATGGACTATTTGGGGATTTATACATTTATATTACATACTTATATATGAAAAAAAAGCATTCAATACTGATTTAGATGTCGATTACCAATTTTTTTCCCTGCAATTTTTGGTCTCAGTCCTCATTTGGTGTCTTTTAATGGGTGTCTTGGTCGCTATTTTGAGGCTCATTGGAGACATTAAGACTTTCAGAATAGTATGTTTTGGGCTGTGTTTGTGTCTCAGTCAATCACACTCAGCCATGTTGGTTGCCGCTTGCTCAGTTCTAAACCCAAATTGAGGCTACAAAAAGTCTCCTGTGGGCTTTGACACAAATACTGTGCATATAATCTACTTCAGTCTATGGTCCATGTGGTCTGATCTTCTCTGTATGTGTGTGCAGGACATCAACGCCCATGCCTGTGTGACAGGAAAGCCCATCAGCCAGGGAGGAATCCACGGACGTATCTCAGCCACCGGTCGTGGAGTTTTCCACGGCATCGAGAACTTCATCAACGAGGCGTCCTACATGAGCATGCTGGGCCTGACACCCGGCTTCCAGGACAAGACCTTCGTCATCCAGGTACACGCATACACGTGGTTTGATCATAGTAGAAACATTTTAGATGGAAATGTGCAGATATTTGCTCACAGATACTCGCAGGATTTAAGTTTTCATTTGAAATCATGATGAAGGGTTTTAGAGCCTCAATCAGAGCCATGCCATCTGTTTTAGCCCGGCCCTGATGTTATAACCTAAACCGGCCACATGGTGGCACCAGAGGAATGTGCGCTGAATCAAAGTTTATGGTTGAGTAAAACTGGGTATAACCATTAACAGTGTTTACTACTGATATTATTTAATGATTAAAAAGTGATTCTCATAGTGATGTTGGACCGTGGTGATTATTCCCTTGCTGTGCCTTTTCACAGGGCTTTGGTAATGTGGGTCTCCACTCCATGAGGTACCTGCACAGGTTTGGGGCCAAGTGTGTGGGCATCGGTGAGATTGATGGAGTCATCTACAACTCAGAGGGCATCGACCCCAAACAGCTGGATGACTACAAACTGGTACTCCCTTCCCCTCACTTCTGCCTCTTTTCTTTTATCTTTTTATTAGGGCTGTCAATCGGTTACAATATTTAATTACGATAAATCGCATGATTGTCCATGATTTATCGCAATATATCGCAATTTATCTGTTCAAATGTACTTTAAAGGGAGATTTGTCAAGTATTTAATACTCTTATCAACATGGGAGTGGGCAAATATACTTGCTTTATGCTAATGTATGTATATATTATTGGAAATCAATTACAACACAAAACAATGACAAATATTGTCCAGAAACCCTCACAGGTACTGCATTTAGCACAAAAATTATGCTCAAATCATAACATGACAAACTGTCAGTGTGCTGACTGGCTTGCCTTAAACTGCATGTGATTATCATAAAGTGAGCATGTCTGTAAAGGGGAGACTCGTGGGTACCCATAGAACCCATTAACATTCACATATCTTGAGGTCAGAGGTCAAGGGATCCCTTTGGAAATGGCCGTGCCAGTTTTTATCATCTTTTAATCAATCCCTTGTAATTTGTTTAATTATTACGACCTCTATTACTAGGAATAAGTGTGAATCTTTTTCTTCTGGTATTTTCCCAAACAGTAAGATTAGTGGAGTTTTATTTAGAGAAATACCAAAAATATTTGATAGTTCTCTAATGAAATTTTCCCAGAAGCCACTTGACCAAAATATATGACGAATATTTAATGTTGCAGCAAAAAATACACAATGTAATACACATATGTAAATATAATATCTAAACAAAGACGGTGAAACCCAAACAATAACCATCCAAATTATCTTGAAAACAAGAAGCAAGAGTCATGTTAACTATATTCCAGCCTTTATTGTGTAAGCAACATATTTTTATATTAAGGTCTTTTGCTCATTTTTACACGTTTCCTCAAGCTTATCAAAAATAATTTCACAAAAGCATTTCATTTACAATTTTTTCCTGTTTTTCCTTATTTTACAGAATAATAATTTTCTTCCCAAAAATCTTAAAACAAACAGTACAGAGGGGAAGTTTAAACAAAAATAATTCAACACACAGGAGTGAAGACCAAACGGTAAGATGTCTGATGAGTTGTGATGTTTCATCCTGCAGGACATGTACCTGAATGCTGGCGGTGTGACTGTGTCTTATTTCGAGTGGCTGAAGAACCTCAACCATGTCAGCTATGGAAGACTGACCTTCAAATATGAGAGAGACTCAAACTACCACCTGCTCAGTGAGTACAAAACCGCTCTTTACTTCCTCCATAACCCGCAGACAGACTAGAGTGTCATGAGACACAATCAGAAGATACATTGTCATAACTTTTTAAAGACGTGCGACACAATTCTAAAGCAAGATATAAACACCAGAACCAGAAATTACACAGATGTACATGACAAACGTATTAGGGGCCGTTCACATGTTCTGTTGGAAAACGCCAGCCGTGCTGCTTTCATCCTTTTATACAAGGTGCTTGGGAGGTTTCGCTCCTGTCGCGCCTGCTGTTACTAAGCAACCAAAACCGTCATGCTGCGATGATGATGATGGTAATTTAGCAGGAAGCTTCACAGACTAACTAAACTCAGTCACATGAGTAACAACCAATTACCAATTAAAGAAAGTTAAATTTTTGGGATGCAGCAACATGCACTGCAGCATGTTGCTGCATCCCAGAAATGTAACTTTTTTTTTTGTATCTCGGGGCGCAGCCGTCGCACACTCAAAAATAAGTGCTTTGAAACGCTTGCACGGCGTCAATCTCAATTTTGAGCGCACAAAAATCGCGGGCATGTGAACGGCCCCTTACAAATCAGAAAAGAATATGTAATTGATTTTCCAACCCAGATACCTATTCATGAATTAAAATGGCAGGATGAAGCTTAAATAATCAGTTATTTGTAATGATCCATTTTGTAGTTTTTTTTTGTTTTTTTTCCCTTCTTTTTTTCTGTGCTTACTTATTCATCATCAGTTGGGTTGGGTGGGGTGGGGAGAGTGCCCTCACCTTCTGGCTCATCCGGACGTCCTTCCTCATTTTTTTTCCCCCTTTCCTTCTTTCTGTGCACCAAACTGATATCTCTCGGTTGGGTTGGGTTTCACTTGTGGAAAATCTTCCTCAAACCTCTCCATTAGTTGGCCTTTTACCACAACAGTTACTTTAGGGTATGAAGTTACGGTACCTATATCGGACAACGTGAGGTTGACTACACGGTCAGTTTGAATTTCCTCAAATGCAGGATATTGTTCCTTCATTGCATTCAGCCATTCTATTACATGAGTGCTATAGAACTTGAGGTTGCACATTTTACCCATCGAATCGGTATCATGATGCAGAGTGTCTTTATTCTTACGCAGTGTTTCATTTCTGACCCTTTTCCTTTGTTGATCAGTAGATCCTTGAGGGTATTCAAAACGCCTAGAGCCAGTACTGCTTATGACCAATTCGGCCAATGCCTCTAAGAAGGAGAGTGGCCTGGCCATTCGTTTCATTTCTGGAAAATGTCTCTCAAAGCTCTCCATCAGTTCGCCTGTTACCACAACCGTCACAGTAGGATATAAAGTTATGGTACTTTCCTTGCACTTGAGGATAATTTTTCGTTCTCTCGCGCTTCTTCGAGTTCAGGATATTTTTGCTGAATTGCATTCAGCCATTCTCTTACACGAATGCTACACAACATGAGGTTGCATTTTTTACCTTCAGCATCTGTATCATAAAACAGAGTGTCTTTACCGCCACGCAGTGTTTTCTCTCTGATGTTTTCCTTTCTTTGTTCGCTAGCTCCTTCAGGGTATTCAAAAGGACGAGCAATACCACCAGTAGCCATCTATATTAAAACAAAAAAGAACCATTATTTTTTGTAACGCTCCTGATAAATGGTACAACACATTCAGTACTCAGACGTTGCTGTGCTGTTATACCTTGTATGTCTCTTGGCGTTTGTGATGCTCTGGATGTCTCAGTGAGGCGGCGGATTCTCCGGCTCTGCAGCTGCTTCTTGAAGGCACAAGTTAATTCTTCTGTTACTGCACCTTCAGATTGTTTCAGTTCATGCTGTGGTTACTGAAAAGGGTGTTTTTCCGAAGACTATTTTGTAAAGATTTTAATTCTGAAGATTACTACAATCAAGGGCAACTTTATCTTTCAATCCTTTCCTGGCTGTCTGTTTTACATCACTGACAATACTGCTCATCTATTTTTAAATGCAAGATTCATTTGTTTTTAATATAACTTAAAAAAAAAAATCTAAATAGCAATTCGTCAACAAGAATTTGAAGGACAAACAGATGTATTCTTACCGAAACTGTGGTGACTCAGGCAGCGTCGGTGATGCAGTTCGGCGAAAAACTGGTGTGGACAACTCCTTTCCCTTTTTTTAATACTCTCTGCCTTGTTCACTTACAGCCAATCACAAAATGGCAAATGGAAAGTTTAGAGAGGAAGTTTGGCAAGCAGGGAGGGCCCATCCCAGTCGTACTCACTGCTGACTTCCAAGCAAGAGTTGCTGTGAGTCACATCTGCGTCACACAGATAATCACAAACAGACCAGTGCCGGGTCTGCACTGGTACATACTATATTCGCACTCTGAAGTCTGACACTGACAAAAGCTTTTATACGTTATAAAACTGTCAGCCATATAACTGGGAGCATTGTAACCTTAAACAGAGTTACAACTCACTCAGTATTGTGTGACAAAGTTTATCCTGTTTTAAGATGGTGACCAACCGACTTTTTTTTGTGACATACTATACTATGATTTTTATTTTATTTTCTTCGACATACTATACTATAACTTTTTTTGGATGTTTTTGGACATACCAACCATGACATTTTTTTTTTACATACTATACTATTTTTGCATTTTTTATGACATATTCTTCTATGACTTTTTCTGCCGTTTTTTGACATGTTTTACTATGACTTTTTTTCAACATACTAGGATGTATTTTCATCTTTTCTCGAAATACTATACTATGGCGCTTTTTTGCCGTTTTTTTTTTTCAACATACTAAGCTTTTTTTTACTATGACTATTTTTCCTTTTTTTTTTAATGTACTATACTATGAGTTTTTTTTCAACATACTATGAGTTCATGACGTTTTTAGACCTAATATTACTTTTTTGACATACTAGACTATACCTTATTTGTGACTTTTTTCGACTTAGGACCTTTTTAGAAATACTACACTGTGATTTTTTTTTTTTTACATTTTCTTTACTACAATATCACTTTTTTTAATGACATACTATACTTTGACTTGTTATATGACATTTTCATTACATTCTATACTATTGCATGGTTTGTATTTGTCTGCCAAAAGCTCTCTGATAAATTATAATTTTTAAACACACATTTAGATCAAGGTCGTTTCACAGCGTCGGCGTTAGGGGCGGGCCATGGGGGTCCAGATCACTGTGCCCCCTCAGCTGAATTCTCTCCTGACAAAAAACTAAACTGAAAGAACAGCTAGGCTATTAGTAAAATTAAGTCATCCAGTTTGGTAATGGAAGGACTTAACACTGCAATGCAAAACAGTGATAGTTTTGCATTTAGGAAACAACTAGGACATGTACTTGGGCTTGATTACATTGTTTTCTATTGGAGTGTCCTAACTGGCTGCGAACAACACGGTGCTGCACAGCGCGGCGTGACGTTTTGTCTGAACTTCTATCGGATACACGGTTCCTATTTTTTCCTGTCCCTCATATTGAGAGGAACGGCTGATTAGTTTAGATAAAATGAGCCGAGAAAACCGGGTCAGTTATCCTGGATGTAAATTAAAATATGAACTTGATTACTGACACTTTCAGCACAGGCATTGACGCTCGCAGTTATATGTAATAAAGTTCACTAGTGAAACGTTATTACGAGCTCCCTGTCAAAAAATATAACAGCCACCTCACTAATGGTTCAAATAAAACACGAACACACAGCAAATGTAGCTGAGTCAATATGTTGGTTATGTTATTTTATTATTTTCATTTTGTTTAGTGAACATTCTCAAAACCGGTGTGTTATACTTTATTTTGTCATCAATATCAGCGAAATTATCTGTATTGTAACTTTATTTGTGTTAACTTTGTATTGAGTGAATGAAACGGTTGTGTTTTTCATGGTTCCGGGTTACCTGTTGTAGCAGGGGGGCTTTAATTGTTGACGCACAAATCACACATAGGCAAAGCATGGACAGCTTGTGCACTGGTAAGATGTGTTGTGAGGCTCGTCCTCCTCTGGTTAAGCTAGCATGTTTAAAAGTTGTGTATTCTGGCTTAAACTGTATGCAAATGCAATGATGCATCGTTATCAATATGTTTCTGAGATTGTCATTTGGTTTTGAACGGCCAAAATACGACTTTTACTTCTGTTAACTCCATCGGAGTTTTTCGCTCATTTGCATATTGTCTGACTGCTGCAGGGGACTGAGAACGAGCCTGCCACTGAGTGTGTGTGTGTGTGTTAACTCATATTGTCTGACTGCTGCAGGGGACTGAGAACGAGCCTGCCACTGAGTGTGTGTGTGTTAACTCATATTGTCTGACTGCTGCAGGGGACTGAGAAAGAGCCTGCCACTGAGTGTGTGTGTGTTAACTGTGCCCTGTGCTGCTCCTTATAGGTGCGTTATGTTTAATTGTTGTTTGTATATTTTTCCTGTATAGTTAGAATGGACTGCATTAGTTGAGTAGATTAATATGAAGATAAGTTCATTATTTACAGTGCACTTTTATTTTACGAAGGAATGCTTCTATTTACATGTAAACTGGAGGGTTAGAAACCTGTTTGAAGTATTATATTTAATTTCAGGTGCTATACATTTTATTTATTGATTTTTATTGTATTTACTGATTTAAATACATTTGTAGCTTTTTTATTTTTTTATGTTTACATATTATATTTATAATTCTACTTTGTTATATGTGCAAGGCACAAATCACACATAGAAAAGCATGGACAGCTTGTGCACTGGGGACTGAGAAAGAGCCTGCCACTGAGTGTGTGTGTGTTGACTGTGCCCTGTGCTGCTCCTTATAGGAAAATAAATGTGCAGATCCTGATTCCTGGTCTGAGTGGTGTCTTTCAATCTACGAGCAACCATTCTACAGCTGCTACACAAAGATACAACTATGGAAACTATATTTCAGTAAGAAGCCTTGTTTGATTAACTTAAATTATAGTTATGAAGAAATCAGTCAGACTGTTAGACTAATGTGTTGTTTAACTCCCTGTTTACTGTATCTCCGCACCCGTGTGGGTACACATTTTAACCCTGGCACTAACAAGACGCAGGGCGTGCCTGAGGAGTTATCTGTAGCCTCCAGTACATCCTCATTTCAAAACAGAACCCAAAATAAGGTGGCAGCTGGCTGGAGAGGATCACTAGATAACAACCTACTTGCTCTTGGCTATATCGTATGTTATTTCCAGTAAATATAAAAAAATAAAATGTGTGTTTTCTGATTAAAAAAAAAAAAGTACCAACGTAGGAAGATAACAAGTACTACTAACCCATCCTTGAGGTGGTAACGTCTTCAGCTCCAGTCTGATCTGGAGCTCACAGCTGATATGTTCCTGGTTTGTTTACATGATGTAACAGAAGTGCAGAATTAACATAGTCAGTGGAGAGAGAGTGTTTTTTGTAACTAAGAAAAAGTTTTTAGCCATCAACCACTCAGATCGTAAGTTTTAAGTCTGCTGGTTAGAACAGCCAACTGCAAGCGGATTTGCTGCTAGCATCGGCTTGTTTTTAGCATTAGATCTAACTAGCCATCTAAAGATAAAATCACTATCAACATGCCCTGTGAGCAGTTTTATTGCTCACACGCTGGTTACTAACCTCACTGGTTGCCTCTATGTCACCTGGTCACTAGCAGCCTGGCAATCTGCACTCTTTGCCTCCACATGGCTCACTGTTCCACTCACTCAATATACTCTTTAGTATATTCGAACGTTGGTTTGTCCTCAATCTGGGCCAAAAGAACTTTAATCTGTTCTAGAACGTTCTAGAATTGTGACGAACTTCTTGTGAAAGATGGTCTGCACCTCAGTGCACGTGGGTCACGCGTGTTGATAATTGGATCTTCACCACACGTGTGCCAACAGGAAATTACGTCATCATCAAAATTAACACGCTCGTTTTTTTTTGTTTTTTTTTCGTTATCAAAAATATACACACAACAAGGATGTCAATTATCATAACAGTAAGAAAAACAAGTTTGGGTTGAGCATGGGCAACAACATAATATCAAAGATAACATTCAAAGTGAATAAAATAATAAAGTAAAACTGGTCAGGGAACAAGTAATACAAAATAATAAATAAATAAATGAATTAAAAAAAAATATCACATAAAATAAAAGAAACAAGGCTCATCTTAAATTAATTTGCACATATCAAATAAAGGGAATCATTTAAAAAAAAAATTGTCAGTCATAATCGACAAAGATTTACTTAGCAGTTTTAAGTCATTCTTCATACTAGTCAGACAGGGTTTAGTTTTGAGGTATCTGCATTTATGTATAAAGAATTTACTCAATAATAGTAAAATATTGATAACAAAATCCAAATTCCGATTCACAGCAAAGATACCAAATTTGACCCGTTTTCTCTGTCAGTGGTGACAGCTCAATCCCCTTGGATTTTAGCCAGCTCTGCATGTCATTCCAGAAAAACTTCACTGATTCACAATGAAAAAAAAAAAACACATGTTCTAAACTTTCAATTTTACAAAATGCAGTTATTCACATCAAAGTTAAACCTCAGTCTTAAGAATTCGTTCATTGGGTAAATCTCATTCAGGATTTTGAAGTTCACCTCTTTCACCTTGGGAGGGAGGGGGAATTAACACGCTGGTGGTGGTCTGCTGTGGTTCTCGATGACAAATGTGAATTCTGTAAAAAATGAAGAAGAAACAACTAAACATCTATTTTATGAATGTCGGTACACATTAGGATTCTGGTATTAAAAAAAAAGGAGGATTATTTTAACACTAAAATCAATCTTTCAATTAATCTGGAAGCCAAGGATGTAATATTATATTCTGAAAACCAAAACCAGAAATATCAGCGGACTTATTCATATTATTGGGGGAACTTTCACATCCATAGAGCCAAGTTCTCATCATTTGAACCCTTCAGAATTGAATTTAGAAAGTACTATGAGTCTATCCAAATTATAAACAATAAGAAATGTTTTAATATATACTTAATTTACTACAGGATTTTTTTTGAAGAAATGTGATGTATTGTCTACTGTTAAGTTATTATCTATACAATTTATATGATTGTCTTTTTTTTAATTTAATTTAATTGTTTTTTAAAGTTTGTTATAATTACCATGTGTCCTGATATAACGGTGAATGTATCAGCCTAATAAGAATGGAGACATTCCTGCCTTAGAACCATATATTAGTTTGATGTCTAATGTTTATTTTCATATTATACTGCCACAAACTGGGCGGACTGTTTAATGTGTGTTTTGTTTTTTTACTGACATGCTATGACTTTTTTTCCACATACTATACTATAACGGTTTAAAGAATATGTCGACATATATACTATGACACTTTTTTCAACATACTATGCTATAACTTTTCTTTCATGAATTTGTTTGACATACTATACTATGACTTTCTTTCATAAAATTCGACATACTATACTATTTTCTTATTTATTTATTTTTTTTACGCCATTTTTAGCCAATTTTCTATTGAAATTAGGGCTGTCATGAATAAATCTTTTGTGCTTCAGCAGCAATATCCATCTGAGAATAACTAATAATAATTAATGTTAAATATGAATAATGTTGTGGGATTATTCCTTATTCCATGGGCTATTTGGGGATTTATACATTTATATTACATACTTTTATTAGGAAAAAAAAAAGGATTCAATACTGATTTAGAGGTCGATTACCATGGCAACGGTCGAAGCTTCGAAGCATTCGGGTCAACCCTAATTGAAATATATATTTTTTTTTTCCTGCAATTTTTGGTCTCAGTCCTGATTTTGTGTCTTTTAATGGGTGTCTTGGTCGCTATTTTGAGGCTCATTGGAGACATTAAGACTTTCAGAATAGTATGTTTTGGGCTGTGTTTGTGTCTCAGTCAATCACACTCAGTCATGTTGGTTGCCGCTTGCTCAGTTCTAAACCCAAATTGAGGCTACAAAAAGTCTCCTTTCGGGCTTTGACACAAATACTGTGCATATAATCTACTTCAGTCTATGGTCCATGTGGTCTGATCTTCTCTGTATGTGTGTGCAGGACATCAACGCCCATGCCTGTGTGACAGGAAAGCCCATCAGCCAGGGAGGAATCCACGGACGTATCTCAGCCACCGGTCGTGGAGTTTTCCACGGCATCGAGAACTTCATCAACGAGGCGTCCTACATGAGCATGCTGGGCCTGACACCCGGCTTCCAGGACAAGACCTTCGTCATCCAGGTACACGCATACACACGTGGTTTGATCATAGTAGAAACATTTTAGATGGAAATGTGCAGATATTTGCTCACAGATACTCGCAGGATTTAAGTTTTCATTTGAAATCATGATGAAGGGTTTTAGAGCCTCAATCAGAGCCATGCCATCTGTTTTAGCCCGGCCCTGATGTTATAACCTAAACCGGCCACATGGTGGCACCAGAGGAATGTGCGCTGAATCAAAGTTTATGGTTGAGTAAAACAGGGTATAACCATTAACAGTGTTTACTACTGATATTATTTAATGTTTAAAAAGTGATTCTCATAGTGATGTTGGACCGTGGTGATTATTCCCTTGCTGTGACTTTTCACAGGGCTTTGGTAATGTGGGTCTCCACTCCATGAGGTACCTGCACAGGTTTGGGGCCAAGTGTGTGGGCATTGGTGAGATTGATGGAGCCATCTACAACTCAGAGGGCATCGACCCCAAACAGCTGGAGGACTACAAACTGGTACTCCCTTCCCCTCACTTCTGCCTCTTTTCTTTTATCTTTTTATTAGGGCTGTCAATCGGTTACAATATTTAATTGCGATAAATCGCATGATTGTCCATGATTTATCGCAATATATCGCAATTTATCTGTTCAAATGTACCTTAAAGGGAGATTTGTCAAGTATTTAATACTCTTATCAACATGGGAGTGGACAAATAAACTTGCTTTATGCAAATGTATGTATATATTTATTATTGGAAATCAATTATCAACACAAAACAATGACAAATACTGTCCAGAAACCCTCACAGGTACTGCATTTAGCATAAAAATTATGCTCAAATCATAACATGGCAAACTGCAGCCCAACAGGCAACAACAGCTGTCAGTGTGTCAGTGTGCTGACTTGACTATGACTTGCCTTAAACTGCATGTGATTATCATAAAGTGAACATATCTGTAAAGGGGAGACTTGTGGGTACCCATAGAACCCATTATCATTCACATATCTTGAGGTCAGAGGTCAAGGGATCCCTTTGGAAATGGCCGTGCCAGTTTTTATCATCTTTTAACCAATCCCTTGTAATTTATTTAATTATTACGACCATTTATTACTAGGAATAAGTGTGAATCTTTTTCTTCTGGTATTTTCCCAAACAGTAAGATTAGTGGAGTTTTATTTAGGGAAATACCAAAAATATTTTATAGTTCTCTAATGAAATTTTCCCAGAAGCCACTTGACCAAAATATATGACGAATATTTAATGTTGCAGCAAAAAATACACAATGTAATACACATATGTAAATATAATATCTAAACAAAGACGGTGAAACCCAAACAATAACCATCCAAATTATTTTGAAAACAAGAAGCAAGAGTCATGTTAACTATATTCCAGCCTTTATTGTGTAAGCAACATATTTTTATATTAAGGTCTTTTGCTCATTTTTACACGTTTCCTCAAGCTTGTCAAAAATAATTTCACAAAAGCATTTCATTTACAATTTTTTCCTGTTTTTCCTTATTTTACAGAATAATAATTTTCTTCCCAAACAAAATCTTAAAACAAACAGTACAGAGGGGAAGTTTAAACAAAAATAATTCAACACACAGAGGAGTGAAGACCAAACGGTAAGATGTCTGATGAGTTGTGATGTTTCATCCTGCAGGACATGTACCTGAATGCTGGCGGTGTGACTGTGTCTTATTTCGAGTGGCTGAAGAACCTCAACCATGTCAGCTATGGAAGACTGACCTTCAAATACGAGAGAGACTCAAACTACCACCTGCTCAGTGAGTACAAAACTGCTCTTTACTTCCTCCATAACCCGCAGACAGACTAGAGTGTCATGAGACACAATCAGAAGATACATTGTCATAACTTTTTGAACACGTGCAACACAATTCTAAAGCAATATATAAACACCAGAACCAGAAATTACACAGATGTACATTATATGACAAACGTATTAGGGGCCGTGCACATGTTCTGTTGGAAAACGCCAGCCGTTCTGCTTTCATCCTTTTATACAAGGTGCTTGGGAGGTTTCGCTCCTGTCGCACCTGCTGTTACTAAGCAGCCAAAACCGTCGCGCTGCGATGATGATGATGGTAATTTAGCAGGAAGCTTCACAGACTAACTAAACTCAGTCACATGAGTAACAACCAATTACCAATTAAAGAAAGTTAAATTTTTGGGACGCAGCAACATGCACTGCAGCATGTTGCTGCGTCCCAAAAATTTAACTTTTTTTTTTGCATCTCGGGGCGCAGCCGTCGCACACTCAAAAATAAGTGCTTTGAAACGCTTGCACGGCGTCACTCTCAATTTTGAGCGCACAAAAATCGCGGCATGTGAACGGCCCCTTATAAATCAGAAAAGAATATGTAATTGATTTTACAACCCAGATACCTATTCATGAATTAAAATGGCAGGATGAAGCTTAAATAATCAGTTATTTGTAATGATCCATTTTGTAGTTGTTGTTTTTTTTCCTTCTTTTTTTCTGTGCTTACTTTTTCATCTGACGGATATTTCTCATCAGGCGGGGGAAGTTTGGGGCCGGTTCCCTCGCCTTCCTCACTAGACCAGCCATTTGTTTCATTTGTGGAAAATTGTCCTCAAACCTCTCCATTAGTTGGCCTTCTACCACAACCTTTACTTTAGGGTATAAAGTTATGGTCACCATATCGGACTTGAGGTTGACTAACTGGCCATGTCTAATTTCCCTAAATGTAGGATATTGTTTCTTCATTGCATTCAGCCATTCTATTACATGAGTGCTATAGAACGTGAGGTTGCATTTTTTACCTAACAAAGTGGTATCATGATGCAGAGTGTCTTTATTGTTACGCAGTGTTTCCCCTCTGACCCTTTCTTTTTGTTGATCAGTAGATCCTTGAGGGTATTCAAAAGACCTAGAGATAACACCAGTATTGGTACTGTCCAATTCGACCATTCCCTCTAATAAGGAGGGTGGCAGGGCCATTTGTTTCATTGCTGGAAAATGTCTCTTAAAGCTGTCCATTAGTATTTGGCCTCTTACCACAACCATTACAGTAGGATATAAAGTTATGGTACCTTCCTTGCACTTGAGGACAATTTTATCGTTCTGTCGCTCTTCCTCGAGTTCAGGATACTGTTCCTTCATTGCATTCAGACATTTTCTTACAAAAGTGCTAAACATCATGAGGTTGCATTTTTTACCTTCAGCATCTGTATCATAAAACAGAGTGTCTTTATTGCCATGCAGTGTTTTCTCTCTGATGTTTTCCTTTCTTTGTTCGCTAGCTCCTTCAGGGTATTCAAAAGGACGAGCAATACCACCAGCAGCCATCTATATTAAAACAAAAAAGAACCATTATTTTTTTGTAACGCTCCTGATAAATGGTACAACACATTCAGTACTCAGACGTGCTGTGCTGTTATACCTTGTATGTCTCTTGGCTTTGTGATGCTCTGGATGTCTCAGTGGGGGTGGAGGATTCTCCGGCTCTGCAGCTGCTTCTTGAAGGCACAAGTTAACTCTTCTGTTACTGCACCTTCAGATTGTTTCAGAAAATGCTGTGGAAGTTTACAACAATCATGAGCAACTTTATCTTTCAATCTTTTCCTGGCTGTCTGTTTTACATCACTGACAATACGGCTCATCTATTTTTAAATGCAAGATTAATTTGTTTTTGATTTAACTTAAAAAAAAATCTAAATAGCAATTCGTCAACAAGAATTTGAAGGACAAATAGATGTATTCTTACTGAAACTGCGTCGGTGATGTTGGCTCTGTAAGTTCGGCGAAAACTGGTGTCGGACAACTCCTTTCCCTTTTTTTTATACTCTCTGCCTTGTTCACATACAGCCAATCACAAAATGGCAGTCATTTTCAGCATACGTGGCCTTACCGGAGAAATGAATGTCAAGTTGTAGAACTGGTATTTCTTGTTGATGTACCAACCAACACACAATATCATGAAGTCATATATCGTTGTAAAGCTTAGACTATAATCTATCCTTCAGTCACATTGCCATGACACTGAGGTCAAGAGAATTTGACCTTTGACCTCTAATGCTGCAATGGGGCAAATTCTGAATGCAACTCCAAATGCCCTTATAACTAACTCCATGACTTCATGATATTGTGTGTTGGTTTCCCTCTTTTATACTGGATCTATGTGTAAAATGGCAAAAAAAGATGGAAAAGTTTTAATGATGAAGGGATGAAAAAAGGAGTGATAGAACATAGAAAGCTACCATTGCTGCAATGCTATCAAGCGTTTTCCAACACTAGGGACATAGACCTTTAAAAAAATCACTATGAGACAAGGTCCCTCCAAAGTGGCACGACCAACCCCCTGGCTCGTGGACTATATGGCTGTACTGTGGAGTCTAATGGGCTGGGCTGTTGAACTGAATTGACAACAGGTGTGCCTGCTCATTTCTAACGAGTGAAATGAGACTCCTCTAACCAAACCTGTCATTTGCCTAAGTCTGACAGAGATCTGGCAGAATAGGCAAATTCCTCCCATGTGCACTCCACCCCCTGAAGGTTTGTTTTAGCACAATTGAAACTGTTGTGCAGTGTTGCTGCAACCTTTGAGTCCGGCCCCCCAGAATAATCAGGTTGGTGTTCGGTGTTCGCGACTCCCCAGTTTTGTTAAGTTTGAACACCTACATGTTGTCCGATGTGCTCCAGGCACTGTGGATTTTGATGCGTTCCGTGACATTTTCTCTCCCCCTGACCCACCGTTGTGATCATACAGGAGAATTGTGAAGTGCTCCACAATGGATATGATCTCCTTTGGAATGCCTTTTGGAGCCTTTGACAGAGCAATGAGCATGGAGTAGCATCCTTTTCTTCACTCTTGATCTTGTTCTATCATCTCATCCACAAGAAACAGATCAGATTTCCCCTTGCATGCATGAAAAGGCAGATACAAAGATGCTACTACATGCGGCGGGCGCTGCAAGAAAAAGCTTTAAAAAGATCACCCTGTGTACTGTGGACACAGATGTTGTTGTCCTAGCCATTGCACATGTGTCAGAGCTGGACACTGAGAAGCTGTGGGTGACATTTGGGACTTGTAAGAACTTCAGATACATACCTGCTCATTGGGGCTGTGACGATATGTTTTTACTACGATACGATACGTATCACTTTCCATGGTTCCGATACGATTCGATATTTGGCTCATCTAGAGCGATACAATACGATACGATTCAATGACTTGAAATTGATACAGTAAGTATTTTTTGCCAAAAATTCAATCTGTGTGACTGAAATAAATAGCTGATACTGGTCAGTGCAGGTCAGGATTCCCCAAAGTTTTTCTTGTAAGGGAATCAGGGATAAATTAATTATGGATATAAACAAGTAAACACAATGATTAATGGCAAATACATACACCTTTTATTTATTTTTTTCTAATTTCTTTTATTTGATTAGTGAACATCCATATGACGTTTGTCGTGCTTAAATACAAGGTGCAAATTCTTAGTATCGATACAATAGATTATTTACCTTGCAAATTGATTTTAGATCGATATACGTCCCCGTGAAGGACAACTTGCCATGGACCTATCGATGTAGTTGGATTGTAGGAATATAAATCGATACATCGATGTAGTAGATGAATCGTTACACCCTTACTGCTCATGAGATTGCCAAGCCTCTGGGTCATGACAAATCCAAGGCCCTTCCTGTGTTCCATGCCTTCACTGGCTGTGACACAGCATCTGCACATGGGATACCTGCAATGCCTATGATATGGCAACAGAGACCTTCGTGGCTCTATCAAAGGCTCCAAAAAGCGTTACATCGGAGATAATTTCCATTGTGGAGCACAATGGTGGACTCTGAGGGGCAGAGGTGAAAAAAATAAAAAGGACTCCATCTGCATGTGCAGGGGCACCAGAACGCAGAAAAATGTCTTGCGTGTAGGGCAGCCAATATGGTACTGCTTCATGTTTTCTCAATTTTACGGCCACCCTAAAGACCTACCCAGCAGTATGAGCAGTGCTGCCTTGTATGACACCAGTAACATCCTGTAGCTCCCGATTAGTGGCCTCTCTGAAGAGTTCTTGGTGTCATTGACAAGGGAAGCTCTCCAGTACAGAGAGTCCAGAGATCCAAACGTGGCATCTGCCGGCATCCAAATCCAAACAGGCAGGAGAGTCGACAAAGCAAAGAGTTGCAACATCTCGTTCAGGAGGAACTGTGGGTACGAGTCAGCAGGATGGTAGGGATGGGACAGCAAGGAGCATGGACTGGATGGGAAAGAGTACTGCAACGAAATATCAGCTGGTCAAATATCTGGCAAGCAGACTTCCATCACATCAGGTTCTTAGTCCAAGCTGTCTACGATGCCCTACCAAGTGCATCAAACCATAACATTATCACTGCCGCCATGACCAAGTGCCATAGAGGAAGGCCATCAGATCCATTACTGAAGCTGCAGAGAAAGCCACCAGACTGGCTTTGGATCAAGAGGCTAGATCCATGGGCGACTGTTGCTGGGACTCAAGCTGGGGTCTGATCAACCCTGGCTGGGTCGCCTGGGCGAGAGTGTCTGATGTTGAAAGACCCGAAATACCCAATGACCCCAGGTTCCATCAGTGATGATGCATTCCGGCACATCTGCAGGATGTATCTTTCATCTTTTGTGTTTGACATTCTTTTTATGCTTTAAATTGTTATGGTCATATTGAATATTGCTCTCCTCTTTACAGTCACTTTATTGTCAGGGTTAATGAACAAAAGGATTAAACTTTCTAAAACTCTATACAACATACATGCACATAACGGACATGATATTATAGTCTAGTTAAGTAGTAGTAGTTAAGTCTAGCTTAGGTTCTCAGATAGTGTGATTTGCTTCATACAACATCACTGAATTCACCATTAATTATTCACCTGAACAGTTTATGATATTGTGAATGGTATCCTTGTAAACATTGGCCATCCAAACATAGGGATAGACATCACCTTTTCTGTGTTATCATGCTTGGCACAGGAGCTATGATGCAAAATACATAATTTAGTTATGGTAATTTTTGTTGCGATGGCTCCATGTCTCAAAATGTTTAGGGCTCCAAACTGTTCAAGTGTACCAAGTTTCATGCCTTTATAAAAAAGTGAACATCATTTTCACATATCACCTGGAATATAACCCATTGCCACTGAGTCAGGGCATCATCAGTTAGAACATGTTTATATTGACAAGGAGGTAAGAGTGAGAAAACATAAAATAATGGATAGAGAATTAATTTCTTAGTACAGTTTTTTGAGTTTTTGTATTATTTTGTGTTTCTGCTGCTAAGAAAGCCATTTACAAACGGCCCCAATAACAGAATCCAATGCAACGTTCTGAACATTCTATCAGATACAAACTGCACAAAGTTACGTTTATTCTGATAAGAAATGTTGTTAGTCATATAATATATCAATTTAAAGCTCTTTTTGTGCTCTTATATGCTGGAACTATCCATGGGCACAATCGATCAATATGGAGTTAGTTATAAGGGTATTTGGAGTTGCATTCAGAATTTGCCCCATTGCAGCATTAGAGGTCAAAGGTCAAATTCTCTTGACCTCAGTGTCATGACAATGTGACTGAAGGATAGATTATAGTCTAAGCTTTACAACGATATATGACTTCATGATATTGTGTGTTGGTTTCCGTCTTTTATACTGGATCTCCGTGTAAAATGGCGAAAAAAGATGGAAAAGTTTTAATGATGGAGGGATGAAAAAAGGAGTGATAGAACACAGAAAGCTACCATTGCTGCAATGCTATCATGCGTTTTCCAACACTAGGGACATAGACCTTTAAAAAAATCACTATGAGACATGGTCCCTCCAAAGTGGCACGACCAACCCCCTGGCTCATGGACTATATGACTTTTTTTCATAAAATTCGACTTACTATACTATGACTTTTTTTTCGACATACTGGGCTATGACTTTTTTTTTTTTTTTTTTTCATTTTAATTTTTTTTCGACATTTTTAGCCAATTTTCTTTTGAAATTAGGGCTGTCATTAATAAATCTTTTGTGCTTCAGCAGCGATATCCGTCTGAGAATAACTAATAATTAATGTTAAATATGAATAATGTGGGATTATTCCATATTTCATGGACTATTTGGGGATTTATACATTTATATTACATACTTATATATGAAAAAAAAGCATTCAATACTGATTTAGATGTCGATTACCAATTTTTTTCCCTGCAATTTTTGGTCTCAGTCCTCATTTGGTGTCTTTTAATGGGTGTCTTGGTCGCTATTTTGAGGCTCATTGGAGACATTAAGACTTTCAGAATAGTATGTTTTGGGCTGTGTTTGTGTCTCAGTCAATCACACTCAGCCATGTTGGTTGCCGCTTGCTCAGTTCTAAACCCAAATTGAGGCTACAAAAAGTCTCCTGTGGGCTTTGACACAAATACTGTGCATATAATCTACTTCAGTCTATGGTCCATGTGGTCTGATCTTCTCTGTATGTGTGTGCAGGACATCAACGCCCATGCCTGTGTGACAGGAAAGCCCATCAGCCAGGGAGGAATCCACGGACGTATCTCAGCCACCGGTCGTGGAGTTTTCCACGGCATCGAGAACTTCATCAACGAGGCGTCCTACATGAGCATGCTGGGCCTGACACCCGGCTTCCAGGACAAGACCTTCGTCATCCAGGTACACGCATACACACGTGGTTTGATCATAGTAGAAACATTTTAGATGGAAATGTGCAGATATTTGCTCACAGATACTCGCAGGATTTAAGTTTTCATTTGAAATCATGATGAAGGGTTTTAGAGCCTCAATCAGAGCCATGCCATCTGTTTTAGCCCGGCCCTGATGTTATAACCTAAACCGGCCACATGGTGGCACCAGAGGAATGTGCGCTGAATCAAAGTTTATGGTTGAGTAAAACTGGGTATAACCATTAACAGTGTTTACTACTGATATTATTTAATGATTAAAAAGTGATTCTCATAGTGATGTTGGACCGTGGTGATTATTCCCTTGCTGTGCCTTTTCACAGGGCTTTGGTAATGTGGGTCTCCACTCCATGAGGTACCTGCACAGGTTTGGGGCCAAGTGTGTGGGCATCGGTGAGATTGATGGAGTCATCTACAACTCAGAGGGCATCGACCCCAAACAGCTGGATGACTACAAACTGGTACTCCCTTCCCCTCACTTCTGCCTCTTTTCTTTTATCTTTTTATTAGGGCTGTCAATCGGTTACAATATTTAATTACGATAAATCGCATGATTGTCCATGATTTATCGCAATATATCGCAATTTATCTGTTCAAATGTACTTTAAAGGGAGATTTGTCAAGTATTTAATACTCTTATCAACATGGGAGTGGGCAAATATACTTGCTTTATGCTAATGTATGTATATATTATTGGAAATCAATTTACAACACAAAACAATGACAAATATTGTCCAGAAACCCTCACAGGTACTGCATTTAGCACAAAAATTATGCTCAAATCATAACATGACAAACTGCAGCCCAACAGGCAACAACAGCTGTCAGAGTGTCAGTGTGCTGACTGGCTTGCCTTAAACTGCATGTGATTATCATAAAGTGAGCATGTCTGTAAAGGGGAGACTCGTGGGTACCCATAGAACCCATTAACATTCACATATCTTGAGGTCAGAGGTCAAGGGATCCCTTTGGAAATGGCCGTGCCAGTTTTTATCATCTTTTAATCAATCCCTTGTAATTTGTTTAATTATTACTACCTCTATTACTAGGAATAAGTGTGAATCTTTTTCTTCTGGTATTTTCCCAAACAGTAAGATTAGTGGAGTTTTATTTAGAGAAATACCAAAAATATTTGATAGTTCTCTAATGAAATTTTCCCAGAAGCCACTTGACCAAAATATATGACGAATATTTAATGTTGCAGCAAAAAATACACAATGTAATACACATATGTAAATATAATATCTAAACAAAGACGGTGAAACCCAACAATAACCAGAGTAAATTATCTTGAAAACAAGAAGCAAGAGTCATGTTAACTATATTCCAGCCTTTATTGTGTAAGCAACATATTTTTATATTAAGGTCTTTTGCTCATTTTTACACGTTTCCTCAAGCTTATCAAAAATAATTTCACAAAAGCATTTCATTTACAATTTTTTCCTGTTTTTCCTTATTTTACAGAATAATAATTTTCTTCCCAAATGAAATCTTAAAACAAACAGTACAGAGGGGAAGTTTAAACAAAAATAATTCAACACACAGGAGTGAAGACCAAACGGTAAGATGTCTGATGAGTTGTGATGTTTCATCCTGCAGGACATGTACCTGAATGCTGGCGGTGTGACTGTGTCTTATTTCGAGTGGCTGAAGAACCTCAACCATGTCAGCTATGGAAGACTGACCTTCAAATATGAGAGAGACTCAAACTACCACCTGCTCAGTGAGTACAAAACCGCTCTTTACTTCCTCCATAACCCGCAGACAGACTAGAGTGTCATGAGACACAATCAGAAGATACATTGTCATAACTTTTTAAAGACGTGCGACACAATTCTAAAGCAAGATATAAACACCAGAACCAGAAATTACACAGATGTACATGACAAACGTATTAGGGGCCGTTCACATGTTCTGTTGGAAAACGCCAGCCGTGCTGCTTTCATCCTTTATACAAGGTGCTTGGGAGGTTTCGCTCCTGTCGCGCCTGCTGTTACTAAGCAACCAAAACCGTCATGCTGCGATGATGATGATGGTAATTTAGCAGGAAGCTTCACAGACTAACTAAACTCAGTCACATGAGTAACAACCAATTACCAATTAAAGAAAGTTAAATTTTTGGGATGCAGCAACATGCACTGCAGCATGTTGCTGCATCCCAGAAATGTAACTTTTTTTTTTTTTATCTCGGGGCGCAGCCGTCGCACACTCAAAAATAAGTGCTTTGAAACGCTTGCACGGCGTCGCTCTCAATTTTGAGCGCACAAAAATCGCGGCATGTGAACGGCCCCTTACAAATCAGAAAAGAATATGTAATTGATTTTCCAACCCAGATACCTATTCATGAATTAAAATGGCAGGATGAAGCTTAAATAATCAGTTATTTGTAATGATCCATTTTGTAGTTTTTTTTTGTTTTTTTTCCCTTCTTTTTTTCTGTGCTTACTTATTCATCATCAGTTGGGTTGGGTGGGGTGGGGAGAGTGCCCTCACCTTCTGGCTCATCCGGACGTCCTTCCTCATTTTTTTTCCCCCTTTCCTTCTTTCTGTGCACCAAACTGATATCTCTCGGTTGGGTTGGGTTTCACTTGTGGAAAATCTTCCTCAAACCTCTCCATTAGTTGGCCTTTTACCACAACAGTTACTTTAGGGTATGAAGTTACGGTACCTATATCGGACAACGTGAGGTTGACTACACGGTCAGTTTGAATTTCCTCAAATGCAGGATATTGTTCCTTCATTGCATTCAGCCATTCTATTACATGAGTGCTATAGAACTTGAGGTTGCACATTTTACCCATCGAATCGGTATCATGATGCAGAGTGTCTTTATTCTTACGCAGTGTTTCATTTCTGACCCTTTTCCTTTGTTGATCAGTAGATCCTTGAGGGTATTCAAAACGCCTAGAGCCAGTACTGCTTATGACCAATTCGGCCAATGCCTCTAAGAAGGAGAGTGGCCTGGCCATTCGTTTCATTTCTGGAAAATGTCTCTCAAAGCTCTCCATCAGTTCGCCTGTTACCACAACCGTCACAGTAGGATATAAAGTTATGGTACTTTCCTTGCACTTGAGGATAATTTTTTCGTTCTCTCGCGCTTCTTCGAGTTCAGGATATTTTTGCTGAATTGCATTCAGCCATTCTCTTACACGAATGCTACACAACATGAGGTTGCATTTTTTACCTTCAGCATCTGTATCATAAAACAGAGTGTCTTTACCGCCACGCAGTGTTTTCTCTCTGATGTTTTCCTTTCTTTGTTCGCTAGCTCCTTCAGGGTATTCAAAAGGACGAGCAATACCACCAGTAGCCATCTATATTAAAACAAAAAAGAACCATTATTTTTTTGTAACGCTCCTGATAAATGGTACAACACATTCAGTACTCAGACGTGCTGTGCTGTTATACCTTGTATGTCTCTTGGCGTTGTGATGCTCTGGATGTCTCAGTGAGGCGGCGGATTCTCCGGCTCTGCAGCTGCTTCTTGAAGGCACAAGTTAACTCTTCTGTTACTGCACCTTCAGATTGTTTCAGTCATGCTGTGGTTACTGAAAAGGGTGTGTTTCCGAAGACTATTTTGTAAAGATTTTAATTCTGAAGATTACTACAATCAAGGGCAACTTTATCTTTCAATCCTTTCCTGGCTGTCTGTTTTACATCACTGACAATACTGCCTCATCTATTTTTAAATGCAAGATTCATTTGTTTTTAATATAACTAAAAAAAAAAAATCTAAATAGCAATTCGTCAACAAGAATTTGAAGGACAAACAGATGTATTCTTACCGAAACTGTGGTGACTCAGGCAGCGTCGGTGATGCAGTTCGGCGAAACTGGTGTGTGGACAACTCCTTTCCCTTTTTTTAATACTCTCTGCCTTGTCACTTACAGCCAATCACAAAATGGCAAATGGAAAGTTTAGAGAGGAAGTTTGGCAAGCAGGGAGGGCCCATCCCAGTCGTTACTCACTGCTGACTTCCAAGCAAGAGTTGCTGTGAGTCACATCTGCGTCACACAGATAATCACAAACAGACCAGTGCCGGGTCTGCCACTGGTACCTACATATTCGCACTCTGAAGTCTGACACTGACAAAAGCTTTTATACGTTATAAAACTGTCAGCCATATAACTGGGAGCATTGTAACCTTAAACAGAGTTACAACTCACTCAGTATTGTGTGACAAAGTTTATCCTGTTTTTAAGATGGTGACCAACCGACTTTTTTTTTGTGACATACTATACTATGATTTTTATTTTATTTCTTCGACATACTATACTATAACTTTTTTTGGATGTTTTTGGACATACCAACCATGACATTTTTTTTTTTTTACATACTATACTATTTTTGACTTTTTTATGACATATTCTTCTAGACTTTTTCTGCCGTTTTTTTTGACATGTTTTACTATGACTTTTTTTCAAACTACTAGGATGTATTTTCATCTTTTCTCGGAAATACTATACTATGGCGCTTTTTTGCCGGTTTTTTTTTTCAACATACTAAGCTTTTTTTACTATGACTATTTTTCCTTTTTTTTTTAATGTACTATACTATGAGTTTTTTTTCAACATACTATGAGTTCATGACGTTTTTAGACCTAATATTACTTTTTTGACATACTAGACTATACCTTATTTGTGACTTTTTTCGACTTAGGACCTTTTTAGAAATACTACACTGTGATTTTTTTTTTTTTACATTTTCTTTACTACAATATCACTTTTTTTAATGACATACTATACTTTGACTTGTTATATGACATTTTCATTACATTCTATACTATTGCATGGTTTGTATTTGTCTGCCAAAAGCTCTCTCATAAATTATAATTTTTAAACACACTTTTAGATCAAGGTCGTTTCACAGCGTCGGCGTTAGGGGCGGGCCATGGGGGTCCAGATCACTGTGCCCCCTCAGCTGAATTCTCTCCTGACAAAAACTAAACTGAAAGAACAGCTAGGCTATTAGTAAAATTAAGTCATCCAGTTTGGTAATGGAAGGACTTAACACTGCAATGCAAAACAGTGATAGTTTTGCATTTAGGAAACAACTAGGACATGTACTTGGGCTTGATTACATTGTTTTCTATTGGAGTGTCCTAACTGGCTGCGAACAACACGGTGCTGCACAGCGCGGCGTGACGTTTTGTCTGAACTTCTATCGGATACACGGTTCCTATTTTTTCCTGTCCCTCATATTGAGAGGAACGGCTGATTAGTTTAGATAAAATGAGCCGAGAAAACCGGGTCAGTTATCCTGGATGTAAATTAAAATATGAACTTGATTACTGACACTTTCAGCACAGGCATTGACGCTCGCAGTTATATGTAATAAAGTTCACTAGTGAAACGTTATTACGAGCTCCCTGTCAAAAAATATAACAGCCACCTCACTAATGGTTCAAATAAAACACGAACACACAGCAAATGTAGCTGAGTCAATATGTTGGTTATGTTATTTTTATTATTTTCATTTTGTTTAGTGAACATTCTCAAAACCGGTGTGTTATACTTTATTTTGTCATCAATATCAGCGAAATTATCTGTATTGTAACTTTATTTGTGTTAACTTTGTATTGAGTGAATGAAACGGTTGTGTTTTTCATGGTTCCGGGTTACCTGTTGTAGCAGGGGGGCTTTAATTGTTGACGCACAAATCACACATAGGCAAAGCATGGACAGCTTGTGCACTGGTAAGATGTGTTGTGAGGCTCGTCCTCCTCTGGTTAAGCTAGCATGTTTAAAAGTTGTGTATTCTGGCTTAAACTGTATGCAAATGCAATGATGCATCGTTATCAATATGTTTCTGAGATTGTCATTTGGTTTTGAACGGCCAAAATACGACTTTTACTTCTGTTAACTCCATCGGAGTTTTTCGCTCATTTGCATATTGTCTGACTGCTGCAGGGGACTGAGAACGAGCCTGCCACTGAGTGTGTGTGTGTGTTAACTCATATTGTCTGACTGCTGCAGGGGACTGAGAACGAGCCTGCCACTGAGTGTGTGTGTGTGTGTTAACTCATATTGTCTGACTGCTGCAGGGGACTGAGAACGAGCCTGCCACTGAGTGTGTGTGTGTTAACTCATATTGTCTGACTGCTGCAGGGGACTGAGAAAGAGCCTGCCACTGAGTGTGTGTGTGTTAACTGTGCCCTGTGCTGCTCCTTATAGGTGCGTTATGTTTAATTGTTGTTTGTATATTTTTCCTGTATAGTTAGAATGGACTGCATTAGTTGAGTAGATTAATATGAAGATAAGTTCATTATTTACAGTGCACTTTTATTTTACGAAGGAATGCTTCTATTTACATGTAAACTGGAGGGTTAGAAACCTGTTTGAAGTATTATATTTAATTTCAGGTGCTATACATTTTATTTATTGATTTTTATTGTATTTACTGATTTAAATACATTTGTAGCTTTTTTATTTTTTTATGTTTACATATTATATTTATAATTCTACTTTGTTATATGTGCAAGGCACAAATCACACATAGAAAAGCATGGACAGCTTGTGCACTGGGGACTGAGAAAGAGCCTGCCACTGAGTGTGTGTGTGTTGACTGTGCCCTGTGCTGCTCCTTATAGGAAAATAAATGTGCAGATCCTGATTCCTGGTCTGAGTGGTGTCTTTCAATCTACGAGCAACCATTCTACAGCTGCTACACAAAGATACAACTATGGAAACTATATTTCAGTAAGAAGCCTTGTTTGATTAACTTAAATTATAGTTATGAAGAAATCAGTCAGACTGTTAGACTAATGTGTTGTTTAACTCCCTGTTTACTGTATCTCCGCACCCGTGTGGGTACACATTTTAACCCTGGCACTAACAAGACGCAGGGCGTGCCTGAGGAGTTATCTGTAGCCTCCAGTATCTCCTCATTTCAAAACAGAACCCAAAATAAGGTGGCAGCTGGCTGGAGAGGATCACTAGATAACAACCTACTTGCTCTTGGCTATATCGTATGTTATTTCCAGTAAATATAAAAAAATAAAATGTGTGTTTTCTGATTAAAAAAAAAAAAGTACCAACGTAGGAAGATAACAAGTACTACTAACCCATCCTTGAGGTGGTAACGTCTTCAGCTCCAGTCTGATCTGGAGCTCACAGCTGATATGTTCCTGGTTTGTTTACATGATGTAACAGAAGTGCAGAATTAACATAGTCAGTGGAGAGAGAGTGTTTTTTGTAACTAAGAAAAAGTTTTTAGCCATCAACCACTCAGATCGTAAGTTTTAAGTCTGCTGGTTAGAACAGCCAACTGCAAGCGGATTTGCTGCTAGCATCGGCTTGTTTTTAGCATTAGATCTAACTAGCCATCTAAAGATAAAATCACTATCAACATGCCCTGTGAGCAGTTTTATTGCTCACACGCTGGTTACTAACCTCACTGGTTGCCTCTATGTCACCTGGTCACTAGCAGCCTGGCAATCTGCCACTCTTTGCCTCCACATGGCTCACTGTTCCACTCACTCAATATACTCTTTAGTATATTCGAACGTTGTTTGTCCTCAGTCTGGGCCAAAAGAACTTTAATCTGTTCTAGAACGTTCTAGAATTGTGACGAACTTCTTGTGAAAGATGGTCTGCACCTCAGTGCACGTGGGTCACGCGTGTTGATAATTGGATCTTCACCACACGTGTGCCAACAGGAAATTACGTCATCATCAAAATTAACACGCTCGTTTTTTTTCGTTATCAAAAATATACACACAACAAGGATGTCAATTATCATAACAGTAAGAAAAACAAGTTTGGGTTGAGCATGGGCAACAACATAATATCAAAGATAACATTCAAAGTGAATAAAATAATAAAGTAAAACTGGTCAGGGAACAAGTAATACAAAATAATAAATAAATAAATGAATTAAAAAAAAATATCACATAAAATAAAAGAAACAAGGCTCATCTTAAATTAATTTGCACATATCAAATAAAGGGAATCATTTAAAAAAAAATTGTCAGTCATAATCGACAAAGATTTACTTAGCAGTTTTAAGTCATTCTTCATACTAGTCAGACAGGGTTTAGTTTTGAGGTATCTGCATTTATGTATAAAGAATTTACTCAATAATAGTAAAATATTGATAACAAAATCCAAATTCCGATTCACAGCAAAGATACCAAATTTGACCCGTTTTCTCTGTCAGTGGTGACAGCTCAATCCCCTTGGATTTTAGCCAGCTCTGCATGTCATTCCAGAAAAACTTCACTGATTCACAATGAAAAAAAAAAAACACATGTTCTAAACTTTCAATTTTACAAAATGCAGTTATTCACATCAAAGTTAAACCTCAGTCTTAAGAATTCGTTCATTGGGTAAATCTCATTCAGGATTTTGAAGTTCACCTCTTTCACCTTGGGAGGGAGGGGGAATTAACACGCTGGTGGTGGTCTGCTGTGGTTCTCGATGACAAATGTGAATTCTGTAAAAAATGAAGAAGAAACAACTAAACATCTATTTTATGAATGTCGGTACACATTAGGATTCTGGTATTAAAAAAAAAGGAGGATTATTTTAACACTAAAATCAATCTTTCAATTAATCTGGAAGCCAAGGATGTAATATTATATTCTGAAAACCAAAACCAGAAATATCAGCGGACTTATTCATATTATTGGGGGAACTTTCACATCCATAGAGCCAAGTTCTCATCATTTGAACCCTTCAGAATTGAATTTAGAAAGTACTATGAGTCTATCCAAATTATAAACAATAAGAAATGTTTTAATATATACTTAATTTACTACAGGATTTTTTTTGAAGAAATGTGATGTATTGTCTACTGTTAAGTTATTATCTATACAATTTATATGATTGTCTTTTTTTTAATTTAATTTAATTGTTTTTTAAAGTTTGTTATAATTACCATGTGTCCTGATATAACGGTGAATGTATCAGCCTAATAAGAATGGAGACATTCCTGCCTTAGAACCATATATTAGTTTGATGCCTAATGTTTATTTTCATATTATACTGCCACAAACTGGGCGGACTGTTTAATGTGTGTTTTGTTTTTTTACTGACATGCTATGACTTTTTTTCCACATACTATACTATAACGGTTTAAAGAATATGTCGACATATATACTATGACACTTTTTTCAACATACTATGCTATAACTTTTCTTTCATGAATTTGTTTGACATACTATACTATGACTTTCTTTCATAAAATTCGACATACTATACTATTTTCTTATTTATTTATTTTTTTTACGCCATTTTTAGCCAATTTTCTATTGAAATTAGGGCTGTCATGAATAAATCTTTTGTGCTTCAGCAGCAATATCCATCTGAGAATAACTAATAATAATTAATGTTAAATATGAATAATGTTGTGGGATTATTCCTTATTCCATGGGCTATTTGGGGATTTATACATTTATATTACATACTTTTATTAGGAAAAAAAAAGGATTCAATACTGATTTAGAGGTCGATTACCATGGCAACAGTCGAAGCTTCGAAGCATTCGGGTCAACCCTAATTGAAATATATATTTTTTTTTTCCTGCAATTTTTGGTCTCAGTCCTGATTTTGTGTCTTTTAATGGGTGTCTTGGTCGCTATTTTGAGGCTCATTGGAGACATTAAGACTTTCAGAATAGTATGTTTTGGGCTGTGTTTGTGTCTCAGTCAATCACACTCAGTCATGTTGGTTGCCGCTTGCTCAGTTCTAAACCCAAATTGAGGCTACAAAAAGTCTCCTTTCGGGCTTTGACACAAATACTGTGCATATAATCTACTTCAGTCTATGGTCCATGTGGTCTGATCTTCTCTGTATGTGTGTGCAGGACATCAACGCCCATGCCTGTGTGACAGGAAAGCCCATCAGCCAGGGAGGAATCCACGGACGTATCTCAGCCACCGGTCGTGGAGTTTTCCACGGCATCGAGAACTTCATCAACGAGGCGTCCTACATGAGCATGTTGGGCCTGACACCCGGCTTCCAGGACAAGACCTTCGTCATCCAGGTACACGCATACACACGTGGTTTGATCATAGTAGAAACATTTTAGATGGAAATGTGCAGATATTGCTCACAGATACTCGCAGGATTTAAGTTTTCATTTGAAATCATGATGAAGGGTTTAGAGCCTCAATCAGAGCCATGCCATCTGTTTTAGCCCGGCCCTGATGTTATAACCTAACCGGCCACATGGTGGCACCAGAGGAATGTGCGCTGAATCAAAGTTTATGGTTGAGTAAAACAGGGTATAACCATTAACAGTGTTTACTACTGATATTATTTAATGATTAAAAAGTGATTCTCATAGTGATATTGGACCGTGGTGATTATTCCCTTGCTGTGACTTTTCACAGGGCTTTGGTAATGTGGGTCTCCACTCCATGAGGTACCTGCACAGGTTTGGGGCCAAGTGTGTGGGCATTGGTGAGATTGATGGAGCCATCTACAACCCAGAGGGCATCGACCCCAAACAGCTGGAGGACTACAAACTGGTACTCCCTTCCCCTCACTTCTGCCTCTTTTCTTTTATCTTTTTATTAGGGCTGTCAATCGGTTACAATATTTAATTGCGATAAATCGCATGATTGTCCATGATTTATCGCAATATATCGCAATTTATCTGTTCAAATGTACCTTAAAGGGAGATTTGTCAAGTATTTAATACTCTTATCAACATGGGAGTGGACAAATAAACTTGCTTTATGCAAATGTATGTATATATTTATTATTGGAAATCAATTATCAACACAAAACAATGACAAATACTGTCCAGAAACCCTCACAGGTACTGCATTTAGCATAAAAATTATGCTCAAATCATAACATGGCAAACTGCAGCCCAACAGGCAACAACAGCTGTCAGTGTGTCAGTGTGCTGACTTGACTATGACTTGCCTTAAACTGCATGTGATTATCATAAAGTGAACATATCTGTAAAGGGGAGACTTGTGGGTACCCATAGAACCCATTATCATTCACATATCTTGAGGTCAGAGGTCAAGGGATCCCTTTGGAAATGGCCGTGCCAGTTTTTATCATCTTTTAACCAATCCCTTGTAATTTATTTAATTATTACGACCATTTATTACTAGGAATAAGTGTGAATCTTTTTCTTCTGGTATTTCCCAAACAGTAAGATTAGTGGAGTTTTATTTAGGGAAATACCAAAAATATTTTATAGTTCTCTAATGAAATTTTCCCAGAAGCCACTTGACCAAAATATATGACGAATATTTAATGTTGCAGCAAAAAATACACAATGTAATACACATATGTAAATATAATATCTAAACAAGACGGTGAAACCCAAACAATAACCATCCAAATTATTTTGAAAACAAGAAGCAAGAGTCATGTTAACTATATTCCAGCCTTTATTGTGTAAGCAACATATTTTTATATTAAGGTCTTTTGCTCATTTTTACACGTTTCCTCAAGCTTGTCAAAAATAATTTCACAAAAGCATTTCATTTACAAATTTTTTCCTGTTTTTCCTTATTTTACAGAATAATAATTTTCTTCCCAAACAAAATCTTAAAACAAACAGTACAGAGGGGAAGTTTAAACAAAAATAATTCAACACACAGAGGAGTGAAGACCAAACGGTAAGATGTCTGATGAGTTGTGATGTTTCATCCTGCAGGACATGTACCTGAATGCTGGCGGTGTGACTGTGTCTTATTTCGAGTGGCTGAAGAACCTCAACCATGTCAGCTATGGAAGACTGACCTTCAAATACGAGAGAGACTCAAACTACCACCTGCTCAGTGAGTACAAAACTGCTCTTTACTTCCTCCATAACCCGCAGACAGACTAGAGTGTCATGAGAACACAATCAGAAGATACATTGTCATAACTTTTTGAACACGTGCAACACAATTCTAAAGCAATATATAAACACCAGAACCAGAAATTACACAGATGTACATTATATGACAAACGTATTAGGGGCCGTTCACATGTTCTGTTGGAAAACGCCAGCCGTTCTGCTTTCATCCTTTTATACAAGGTGCTTGGGAGGTTTCGCTCCTGTCGCACCTGCTGTTACTAAGCAGCCAAAACCGTCGCGCTGCGATGATGATGATGGTAATTAGCAGGAAGCTTCACAGACTAACTAAACTCAGTCACATGAGTAACAACCAATTACCAATTAAAGAAAGTTAAATTTTTGGGACGCAGCAACATGCACTGCAGCATGTTGCTGCGTCCCAAAAATTTAACTTTTTTTTTTGCATCTCGGGCGCAGCCGTCGCACACTCAAAAATAAGTGCTTTGAAACGCTTGCACGGCGTCACTCTCAATTTTGAGCGCACAAAAATCGCGGCATGTGAACGGCCCCTTATAAATCAGAAAGAATATGTAATTGATTTTACAACCCAGATACCTATTCATGAATTAAAATGGCAGGATGAAGCTTAAATAATCAGTTATTTGTAATGATCCATTTTGTAGTTGTTGTTTTTTTTCCCTTCTTTTTTTCTGTGCTTACTTTTTCATCTGACGGATATTTCTCATCAGGCGGGGGAAGTTTGGGGCCGGTTCCCTCGCCTTCCTCACTAGACCAGCCATTTGTTTCATTTGTGGAAAATTGTCCTCAAACCTCTCCATTAGTTGGCCTTCTACCACAACCTTTACTTTAGGGTATAAAGTTATGGTCACCATATCGGACTTGAGGTTGACTAACTGGCCATGTCTAATTTCCCTAAATGTAGGATATTGTTTCTTCATTGCATTCAGCCATTCTATTACATGAGTGCTATAGAACGTGAGGTTGCATTTTTTACCTAACAAAGTGGTATCATGATGCAGAGTGTCTTTATTGTTACGCAGTGTTTCCCCTCTGACCCTTTCTTTTTGTTGATCAGTAGATCCTTGAGGGTATTCAAAAGACCTAGAGATAACACCAGTATTGGTACTGTCCAATTCGACCATTCCCTCTAATAAGGAGGGTGGCAGGGCCATTTGTTTCATTGCTGGAAAATGTCTCTTAAAGCTGTCCATTAGTATTTGGCCTCTTACCACAACCATTACAGTAGGATATAAAGTTTATGGTACCTTCCTTGCACTTGAGGACAATTTTATCGTTCTGTCGCTCTTCCTCGAGTTCAGGATATTGTTCCTTCATTGCATTCAGACATTTTCTTACAAAAGTGCTAAACATCATGAGGTTGCATTTTTTACCTCAGCATCTGTATCATAAAACAGAGTGTCTTTATTGCCATGCAGTGTTTTCTCTCTGATGTTTTCCTTTCTTTGTTCGCTAGCTCCTTCAGGGTATTCAAAAGGACGAGCAATACCACCAGCAGCCATCTATATTAAAACAAAAAGAACCATTATTTTTTTGTAACGCTCCTGATAAATGGTACAACACATTCAGTACTCAGACGTGCTGTGCTGTTATAACCTTGTATGTCTCTTGGCTTTGTGATGCTCTGGATGTCTCAGTGGGGGTGGAGGATTCTCCGGCTCTGCAGCTGCTTCTTGAAGGCACAAGTTAACTCTTCTGTTACTGCACCTTCAGATTGTTTCAGAAAATGCTGTGGAAGTTTACAACAATCATGAGGCAACTTTATCTTTCAATCTTTTCCTGGCTGTCTGTTTTACATCACTGACAATACGGCTCATCTATTTTTAAATGCAAGATTAATTTGTTTTTGATTTAACTTAAAAAAAAATCTAAATAGCAATTCGTCAACAAGAATTTGAAGGACAAATAGATGTATTCTTACTGAAACTGCGTCGGTGATGTTGGCTCTGTAAGTTCGGCGAAAACTGGTGTCGGACAACTCCTTTCCCTTTTTTTTATACTCTCTGCCTTGTTCACATACAGCCAATCACAAAATGGCACAGTCATTTTCAGCATACGTAGCCTTACCGGAGAAATGAATGTCAAGTTGTAGAACTGGTATTCTTGTTGATGTACCAACCAACACACAATATCATGAAGTCATATATCGTTGTAAAGCTTAGACTATAATCTATCCTTCAGTCACATTGCCATGACACTGAGGTCAAGAGAATTTGACCTTTGACCTCTAATGCTGCAATGGGGCAAATTCTGAATGCAACTCCAAATGCCCTTATAACTAACTCCATGACTTCATGATTATTGTGTGTTGGTTTCCCTCTTTTATACTGGATCTATGTGTAAAATGGCAAAAAAAGATGGAAAAGTTTTAATGATGAAGGGATGAAAAAAGGAGTGATAGAACATAGAAAGCTACCATTGCTGCAATGCTATCAAGCGTTTTCCAACACTAGGGACATAGACCTTTAAAAAAATCACTATGAGACAAGGTCCCTCCAAAGTGGCACGACCAACCCCCTGGCTCGTGGACATATGGCTGTACTGTGGAGTCTAATGGGCTGGGCTGTTGAACTGAATTGACAACAGGTTGTGCCTGCTCATTTCTAACGAGTGAAATGAGACTCCTCTAACCAAACCTGTCATTTGCCTAAGTCTGACAGAGATCTGGCAGAATAGGCAAATTCCTCCCATGTGCACTCCACCCCCTGAAGGTTTGTTTTAGCACAATTGAAACTGTGTGCAGTGTTGTGCTGCAACCTTTGAGTCCGGCCCCCCAGAATAATCAGGTTGGTGTTCGGTGTTCGCGACTCCCCAGTTTTGTTAAGTTTGAACACCTACATGTTGTCCGATGTGCTCCAGGCACTGTGGATTTTGATGCGTTCCGTGACAATTTTCTCTCCCCCTGACCCACCGTTGTGATCATACAGGAGAATGTGAAGTGCTCCACAATGGATATGATCTCCTTTGGAATGCCTTTTGGAGCCTTTGACAGAGCAATGAGCATGGAGTAGCATCCTTTTCTTCACTCTTGATCTTGTTCTATCATCTCATCCACAAGAAACAGATCAGATTTCCCCTTGCATGCATGAAAAGGGCAGATACAAAGATGCTACTACATGCGGCGGGCGCTGCAAGAAAAAGCTTTAAAAAGATCACCCTGTGTACTGTGGACACAGATGTTGTTGTCCTAGCCATTGCACATGGTCAGAGCTGGACACTGAGAAGCTGTGGGTGACATTTGGGACTTGTAAGAACTTCAGATACATACCTGCTCATTGGGGCTGTGACGATATGTTTTACTACGATACGATACGTATCACTTTCCCTGGTTCCGATACGATTCGATATTTGGCTCATCTAGAGCGATACAATACGATACGATTCAATGACTTGAAATGATACAGTAAGTATTTTTGCCAAAATTCAATCTGTGTGACTGAAATAAATAGCTGATACTGGTCAGTGCAGGTCAGGATTCCCCAAAGTTTTTCTTGTAAGGGAATCAGGGATAAATTAATTATGGATATAAACAAGTAAACACAATGATTAATGGCAAATACATACACCTTTTATTTATTTTTTTCTAATTTCTTTTATTTGATTAGTGAACATCCATATGACGTTTGTCGTGCTTAAATACAAGGTGCAAATTCTTAGTATCGATACAATAGATTATTTACCTTGCAAATTGATTTTAGATCGATATACGTCCCCGTGAAGGACAACTTGCCATGGACCTATCGATGTAGTTGGATTGTAGGAATATAAATCGATACATCGATGTAGTAGATGAATCGTTACACCCTTACTGCTCATGAGATTGCCAAGCCTCTGGGTCATGACAAATCCAAGGCCCTTCCTGTGTTCCATGCCTTCACTGGCTGTGACACAGCATCTGCACATGGGATACCTGCAATGCCTATGATATGGCAACAGAGACCTTCGTGGCTCTATCAAAGGCTCCAAAAAGCGTTACATCGGAGATAATTTCCATTGTGGAGCACAATGGTGGACTCTGAGGGGCAGAGGTGAAAAAAATAAAAAGGACTCCATCTGCATGTGCAGGGGCACCAGAACGCAGAAAAATGTCTTGCGTGTAGGGCAGCCAATATGGTACTGCTTCATGTTTTCTCAATTTTACGGCCACCCTAAGACCTACCCAGCAGTATGAGCAGTGCTGCCTTGTATGACACCAGTAACATCCTGTAGCTCCCGATTAGTGGCCTCTCTGAAGAGTTCTTGGTGTCATTGACAAGGGAAGCTCTCCAGTACAGAGAGTCCAGAGATCCAAACGTGGCATCTGCCGGCATCCAAATCCAAACAGGCAGGAGAGTCGACAAAGCAAAGAGTTGCAACATCTCGTTCAGGAGGAACTGTGGGTACGAGTCAGCAGGATGGTAGGGATGGGACAGCAAGGAGCATGGACTGGATGGGAAAGAGTACTGCAACGAAATATCAGCTGGTCAAATATCTGGCAAGCAGACTTCCATCACATCAGGTTCTTAGTCCAAGCTGTCTACGATGCCCTACCAAGTGCATCAAACCATAACATTATCACTGCCGCCATGACCAAGTGCCATAGAGGAAGGCCATCAGATCCATTACTGAAGCTGCAGAGAAAGCCACCAGACTGGCTTTGGATCAAGAGGCTAGATCCATGGGCGACTGTTGCTGGGACTCAAGCTGGGGTCTGATCAACCCTGGCTGGGTCGCCTGGGCGAGAGTGTCTGATGTTGAAAGACCCGAAATACCCAATGACCCCAGGTTCCATCAGTGATGATGCATTCCGGCACATCTGCAGGATGTATCTTTCATCTTTTGTGTTTGACATTCTTTTTATGCTTTAAATTGTTATGGTCATATTGAATATTGCTCTCCTCTTTACAGTCACTTTATTGTCAGGGTTAATGAACAAAAGGATTAAACTTTCTAAAACTCTATACAACATACATGCACATAACGGACATGATATTATAGTCTAGTTAAGTAGTAGTAGTTAAGTCTAGCTTAGGTTCTCAGATAGTGTGATTTGCTTCATACAACATCACTGAATTCACCATTAATTATTCACCTGAACAGTTTATGATATTGTGAATGGTATCCTTGTAAACATTGGCCATCCAAACATAGGGATAGACATCACCTTTTCTGTGTTATCATGCTTGGCACAGGAGCTATGATGCAAAATACATAATTTAGTTATGGTAATTTTTGTTGCGATGGCTCCATGTCTCAAAATGTTTAGGGCTCCAAACTGTTCAAGTGTACCAAGTTTCATGCCTTTATAAAAAAGTGAACATCATTTTCACATATCACCTGGAATATAACCCATTGCCACTGAGTCAGGGCATCATCAGTTAGAACATGTTTATATTGACAAGGAGGTAAGAGTGAGAAAACATAAAATAATGGATAGAGAATTAATTTCTTAGTACAGTTTTTTGAGTTTTTGTATTATTTTGTGTTTCTGCTGCTAAGAAAGCCATTTACAAACGGCCCCAATAACAGAATCCAAT
>CM025842.1:28623491-28645448 GCA_014673565.1 Sebastes schlegelii
CTCAATGTCACTCCTCCATGTCACTCCAGAATTTCACTCATGAATTTAACTCCAGATGTTAATCCTCCATGTCCCTCCTCCATGTCACTGCTCCATGTCGATCCTCTTTTGCACCCCTCCATGTCATTCCTCCCTGTTCCACGTCACTCCTCCATGTAACTCCTCCAGTTCGCTCCTCCATGTCACTTCTCCATGTCACTCCTCCATGTCGATACTCCATGTCACTCTTCCATGTCTTTCATTTCACTGCCCATGTACCTCCTCCATGTAGCTCCTCCATGCAGATCCTTCATGTTACACCTCTATGTCAATCCTCCATGTTGCTCCTTCATGTCACTACTCAATGTCTATACCTCCATGTCACTCCAGAATGTTCCTCCTGAATGTCACTCCAGAATGTTCACTCCTCCATATTCCTCCTCCATGTCACTCCTCCATGTCGACCCTCCATATCACTCCTCCCTGTCTTCCATATCACTACTTCATGTCAGTCCTCCATGTTGCTCCTCAATATTGCTCCTCCGTGTCGATCCTCCATATTGCTCCTCCATGTCAACCTTCCATGTCACTCCTACATTTAGATCCTACATGTTAATCCTCATGTCAATCCAGAATGTCTCTCCTCCATGTCACTCCAGAATGTCGCTGCTCGTTGTGAGACCTCCAATGTCGCTCCTCCATGTAGCTCCTCAATGTCGCTCCTCATAGTCGATCCTCAATGTCGCTCCTCCATGTCGATCCTCAGTGTCATTCCTCCATGTCGATCCTCAATGTCACTCCTCCATGTCACTGCTTCATGTCGATCCTCCATGTCGATCCTCGATGTTGCTCCTCCATTTCACTGCTCCATGTTTTCCATGTCACTCCCCTATGTTGCTCCTCCATGTAGAGCCTTCATGTTACTCCTCTATGTCAATCCTCCATATCTCTCATCAATGTCACTCCAGAATTACCCTCCAGAATGTCCCTCCAAAATGTCACTCCTCCATATCACTCCTCCATGTCACTCCTCTTTGTCACTCCTCCATGTCACTGCTCAATGTCGATCCTCCATGTCACTCCTCCATGTCTTCCATATCACTCCACCATACGCTCCTCCATGTCACTACAGAATGTCGCTCCTCCATGTCAACCAGATTTAACTCCAGAATGTCACTCCTACATGTCGATCCTCCATGTCGATCTTCCATGTCTCTCCTCCATATCACTCCTCCATCTTTACCATGTCACTCCTCCATGTCATTCCTCCCTTTCTTTCATGTCAATCCAGAATGTCGCTCCTCCATGTCACTCCAGAATGTCGCTGCTCGTTGTGAGACCTCCAATGTCGCGCCTCCATGTAGCTCCTCCATGTAGCTCCTCAATGTCGCTCCTCATAGTCGATCCTCAATGTTTGCTCCTCCATGTCGATCCTCCATGTCATTCCTCCATGTCGATCCTCAATGTCACTCCTCCATGTCACTGCTTCATGTCGATCCTCCATGTCGATCCTCGATGTTGCTCCTCCATTTCACTGCTCCATGTTTTCCATGTCACTCCAATGTGTCGCTCCTCCATGTAACTTATTAATATCGATCCTCAGTGTCGCTTCTCCTTGCTCCTCCATATCACTCTTTCATGTCATTCCTCCATGTCACTCCAGAATGTTGCTCCTCCATGTCACTCCAGAATGTCACTCATGAATTTAACTCCAGATTGTTAATCCTCCATTTCCTTCCCCTATGTCACTGCTCCATGTCGATCCTCTTTTGCGCTTCTCCATGTCATTCCTCCCTGTCTTCCACGTCACTCCTCCATGTAACTCCTCGAGTTCGCTCCTCCATGTCACTCCAGAATGTTGCTCCACCCTGTCCCTCCAGAATGTACCTCCTCGTTGTCAGACCTCCATGTCGCTCCGTGATGTCGCACCTCCATGTAGCTTCTCAATGTCACTCCTCCATGTTGATCCTCCATGTCGATACCCCATGTTGCTCCTTCATGTCACTCCTCCATATCTTCCATGTAACTCCAATGTGTCGCTCCTCCATGTAACTTATTCATATCGATACTCAGTGTCGCTTCTCCTTTCTCCTCCATATCACTCCTTTCTGTCATTCCTCCATGTCACTCAAGAATGTTGCTCCTCCATGTCACTCCAGAATGTCACTCATGAATTTAACTCCAGATTGTTAATCCTCCATGTCCCTCCCCCATGTCACTGCTCCATGTCGATCCTCTTTTGCGCTCCTCCATTTCATTCCTCCCTGTCTTCCACGTCACTCCTCCATGTAACTCCTCCAGTTCGCTCCTCCATGTCACTCCTCCATTTCACTTCTCCATGTCGATCAACCTTGATACTCTTCCATGTCGATACTCTATGTCGCTCCTCCATGTCGATCCTCCATGTCAATCCTCCATGTAGATCCGACATATCACTCCAGAATTTCACACCATAATTTAACTGTAGGATGTCACTCCTCCATGTAAGTCCTCCTTGTCAATACTCCATGTCGACTCCTCCATGTTGATCCTCCATGTCAATCCTCCATGTTGCTCCTCAATGTCGTTCCTCCTTGTTGATCCTCAATGTCGCTCCTCCATGTCACTCCTCCATGTCGATCCTCCATTTTGCTCCTCCATTTCACTCCTACATGTGCTCCATGTCGATCCTCTATTGCGCTCCTCCATGTCATTCCTCCCTTTCTTTCATGTCACTCCTCCATGTAACTCCTCTATGTCAATCCTATATGTCGACCCTCCATATCACTCCTCCCTGTCTTCCATATCACTACTTCATGTCAGTCCTCCATGTTGCTCCTCAATATTGCTCCTCCGTGTCGATCCTCCATATTGCTCCTCCATGTCAACCTTCCATGTCACTCCTACATTTAGATCCTACATGTTAATCCTCATGTCAATCCAGAATGTCGCTCCTCCATGTCACTCCAGAATGTCGCTGCTCGTTGTGAGACCTCCAATGTCGCTCCTCCATGTAGCTCCTCAATGTCGCTCCTCATAGTCGATCCTCAATGTCGCTCCTCCATGTCGATCCTCCATGTCATTCCTCCATGTCGATCCTCAATGTCACTCCTCCATGTCACTGCTTCATGTCGATCCTCCATGTCGATCCTCGATGTTGCTCCTCCATTTCACTGCTCCATGTTTTCCATGTCACTCCCCTATGTTGCTCCTCCATTTAGAGCCTTCATGTTACTCCTCTATGTCAATCCTCCATATCTCTCATCAATGTCACTCCAGAATTACCCTCCAGAATGTCCCTCCAAAATGTCACTCCTCCATATCACTCCTCCATGTCACTCCTCTTTGTCACTCCTCCATGTTACTGCTCAATGTCGATCCTCCATGTCACTCCTCCATGTCTTCCATATCACTCCACCATACGCTCCTCCATGTCACTACAGAATGTCGCTCCTCCATGTCAACCAGATTTAACTCCAGAATGTCACTCCTACATGTCGATCCTCCATGTCGATCTTCCATGTCTCTCCTCCATATCACTCCTCCATCTTTTCCATGTCACTCCTCCATTTCACTTCTCCATGTCGATCAACCTTGATACTCTTCCATGTCGATACTCTATGTCGCTCCTCCATGTCGATCCTCCATGTCAATCCTCCACGTAGATCCTACATATCACTCCAGAATTTCACACCATAATTTAACTGTAGGATGTCACTCCTCCATGTAAGTCCTCCTTGTCAATACTCCATGTCGACTCCTCCATGTTGATCCTCCATGTCAGTCCTCCATGTTGCTCCTCAATGTCGTTCCTCCTTGTTGATCCTCAATGTCGCTCCTCCATGTCACTCCTCCATGTCGATCCTCCATTTTGCTCCTCCATTTCACTCCTACATGTGCTCCATGTCGATCCTCTATTGCGCTCCTCCATGTCATTCCTCCCTTTCTTTCTTGTCACTCCTCCATGTAACTCCTCTATGTCAATCCTATATGTCATTTCTCCATGTAACTCCACCATGTCGCTCCTCCATGTCACTCCTCCATGTTGATCCTATATGTCACACCTCCATGTCACTCCTCCCTGTCTTCCATATCACTACTTCATGTCAGTCCTCCATGTTGCTCCTCAATATTGCTCCTCCGTGTCGATCCTCCATATTGCTCCTCCATGTCAACCTTCCATGTCACTCCTACATTTAGATCCTACATGTTAATCCTCATGTCAATCCAGAATGTCGCTCCTCCATGTCACTCCAGAATGTCGCTGCTCGTTGTGAGACCTCCAATGTCGCTCCTCCATGTAGCTCCTCAATGTCGCTCCTCATAGTCGATCCTCAATGTCGCTCCTCCATGTCGATCCTCCATGTCATTCCTCCATGTCGATCCTCAATGTCACTCCTCCATGTCACTGCTTCATGTCGATCCTCCATGTCGATCCTCGATGTTGCTCCTCCATTTCACTGCTCCATGTTTTCCATGTCACTCCCCTATGTTGCTCCTCCATGTAGAGCCTTCATGTTACTCCTCTATGTCAATCCTCCATATCTCTCATCAATGTCACTCCAGAATTACCCTCCAGAATGTCCCTCCAAAATGTCACTCCTCCATATCACTCCTCCATGTCACTCCTCTTTGTCACTCCTCCATGTTACTGCTCAATGTCGATCCTCCATGTCACTCCTCCATGTCTTCCATATCACTCCACCATACGCTCCTCCATGTCACTACAGAATGTCGCTCCTCCATGTCAACCAGATTTAACTCCAGAATGTCACTCCTACATGTCGATCCTCCATGTCGATCTTCCATGTCTCTCCTCCATATCACTCCTCCATCTTTACCATGTCACTCCTCCATTTCACTTCTCCATGTCGATCAACCTTGATACTCTTCCATGTCGATACTCTATGTCGCTCCTCCATGTCGATCCTCCATGTCAATCCTCCATGTAGATCCTACATATCACTCCAGAATTTCACACCATAATTTAACTGTAGGATGTCACTCCTCCATGGAAGTCCTCCTTGTCAATACTCCATGTCGACTCCTCCATGTTGATCCTCCATGTCAGTCCTCCATGTTGCTCCTCAATGTCGTTCCTCCTTGTTGATCCTCAATGTCGCTCCTCCATGTCACTCCTCCATGTCGATCCTCCATTTTGCTCCTCCATTTCACTCCTACATGTGCTCCATGTCGATCCTCTCTTGCGCTCCTCCATGTCATTCCTCCCTTTCTTTCTTGTCACTCCTCCATGTAACTCCTCTATGTCAATCCTATATGTCATTTCTCCATGTAACTCCACCATGTCGCTCCTCCATGTCACTCCTCCATGTTGATCCTATATGTCACACCTCCATGTCACAATTCCATGTCACTGCTCGATGTTGCTCCTCCTTTTTACTCCTCCATGTCGCTCCTCCTTGTCATTCCTCCATGTCACTGCTACATGTCAATCCTCCATTTCGATCCTCAATGTCGTTCTACCATGTCACGCCTCCATGTCTTCCATGTCATTCCCCCATGTACCACCTCCATGTAGCTCCTCAATGTCACTCCTCCATGTCACTCCAGAATTTCACTCATGAATTTAACTCCAGATTGTTAATCCTCCATGTCCCTCCTCCATGTCACTGCTCCATGTCGATCCTCTTTTGCACCCCTCCATGTCATTCCTCCCTGTCTTCCACGTCACTCCTCCATGTAACTCCTCCAGTTCGCTCCTCCATGTCACTTCTCCATGTCACTCCTCCATGTCGATACTCCATGTCACTCTTCCATGTCTTTCATTTCACTGCCCCATGTACCTCCTCCATGTAGCTCCTCCATGCAGATCCTTCATGTTACACCTCTATGTCAATCCTCCATGTTGCTCCTTCATGTCACTACTCAATGTCTATACCTCCATGTCACTCCAGAATGTTCCTCCTGAATGTCACTCCAGAATGTCACTCCTCCATATTCCTCCTCCATGTCACTCCTCCATGTCGACCCTCCATATCACTCCTCCCTGTCTTCCATATCACTACTTCATGTCAGTCCTCCATGTTGCTCCTCAATATTGCTCCTCCGTGTCGATCCTCCATATTGCTCCTCCATGTCAACCTTCCATGTCACTCCTACATTTAGATCCTACATGTTAATCCTCATGTCAATCCAGAATGTCTCTCCTCCATGTCACTCCAGAATGTCGCTGCTCGTTGTGAGACCTCCAATGTCGCTCCTCCATGTAGCTCCTCAATGTCGCTCCTCATAGTCGATCCTCAATGTCGCTCCTCCATGTCGATCCTCAGTGTCATTCCTCCATGTCGATCCTCAATGTCACTCCTCCATGTCACTGCTTCATGTCGATCCTCCATGTCGATCCTCGATGTTGCTCCTCCATTTCACTGCTCCATGTTTTCCATGTCACTCCCCTATGTTGCTCCTCCATGTAGAGCCTTCATGTTACTCCTCTATGTCAATCCTCCATATCTCTCATCAATGTCACTCCAGAATTACCCTCCAGAATGTCCCTCCAAAATGTCACTCCTCCATATCACTCCTCCATGTCACTCCTCTTTGTCACTCCTCCATGTCACTGCTCAATGTCGATCCTCCATGTCACTCCTCCATGTCTTCCATATCACTCCACCATACGCTCCTCCATGTCACTACAGAATGTCGCTCCTCCATGTCAACCAGATTTAACTCCAGAATGTCACTCCTACATGTCGATCCTCCATGTCGATCTTCCATGTCTCTCCTCCATATCACTCCTCCATCTTTACCATGTCACTCCTCCATGTCATTCCTCCCTTTCTTTCATGTCAATCCAGAATGTCGCTCCTCCATGTCACTCCAGAATGTCGCTGCTCGTTGTGAGACCTCCAATGTCGCGCCTCCATGTAGCTCCTCCATGTAGCTCCTCAATGTCGCTCCTCATAGTCGATCCTCAATGTCGCTCCTCCATGTCGATCCTCCATGTCATTCCTCCATGTCGATCCTCAATGTCACTCCTCCATGTCGATCCTCCATGTCGATCCTCGATGTTGCTCCTCCATTTCACTCCTCCATGTTTTCCATGTCACTCCCCTATGTTGCTCCTCCATGTAGAGCCTTCATGTTACTCCTCTATGTCAATCCTCCATATCTCTCATCAATGTCACTCCAGAATTACCCTCCAGAATGTCCCTCCAAAATGTCACTCCTCCATATCACTCCTCCATGTCACTCCTCTTTGTCACTCCTCCATGTTACTGCTCAATGTCGATCCTCCATGTCACTCCTCCATGTCTTCCATATCACTCCACCATACGCTCCTCCATGTCACTACAGAATGTCGCTCCTCCATGTCAACCAGATTTAACTCCAGAATGTCACTCCTACATGTCGATCCTCCATGTCGATCTTCCATGTCTCTCCTCCATATCACTCCTCCATCTTTACCATGTCACTCCTCCATTTCACTTCTCCATGTCGATCAACCTTGATACTCTTCCATGTCGATACTCTATGTCGCTCCTCCATGTCGATCCTCCATGTCAATCCTCCATGTAGATCCTACATATCACTCCAGAATTTCACACCATAATTTAACTGTAGGATGTCACTCCTCCATGTAAGTCCTCCTTGTCAATACTCCATGTCGACTCCTCCATGTTGATCCTCCATGTCAGTCCTCCATGTTGCTCCTCAATGTCGTTCCTCCTTGTTGATCCTCAATGTCGCTCCTCCATGTCACTCCTCCATGTCGATCCTCCATTTTGCTCCTCCATTTCACTCCTACATGTGCTCCATGTCGATCCTCTATTGCGCTCCTCCATGTCATTCCTCCCTTTCTTTCTTGTCACTCCTCCATGTAACTCCTCTATGTCAATCCTATATGTCATTTCTCCATGTAACTCCACCATGTCGCTCCTCCATGTCACTCCTCCATGTTGATCCTATATGTCACACCTCCATGTCACAATTCCATGTCACTGCTCGATGTTGCTCCTCCTTTTTACTCCTCCATGTCGCTCCTCCTTGTCATTCCTCCATGTCACTGCTACATGTCAATCCTCCATTTCGATCCTCAATGTCGTTCTACCATGTCACGCCTCCATGTCTTCCATGTCATTCCCCCCCATGTACCTCCTCTATGTAGCTCCTCCATGTAGATCTACTGTTACTCCTGATGTTAACTCCTAACTGATGTTACTCCTTTATGTCAATCCTCCATAACTCTCATCAATGTCACTCCAGATAGTTGCTCCTTCATGTCACTCCAGAATGTCGCTCCACCCTGTCCCTCCAGAATGTACCTCCTCGTTGTCAGACCTCCATGTCGCTCCGTGATGTCGCACCTCCATGTAGCTCCTCAATGTCACTCCTCCATGTTGATCCTCCATGTCGATACTCCATGTTGCTCCTCCATGTCACGCCTCCATATCTTCCATGTCACTCCAATGTGTCGCTCCTCCATGTAACTTATTAATATCGATCCTCAGTGTCGCTTCTCCTTGCTCCTCCATATCACTCTTTCATGTCATTCCTCCATGTCACTCCAGAATGTTGCTCCTCCATGTCACTCCAGAATGTCACTCATGAATTTAACTCCAGATTGTTAATCCTCCATTTCCTTCCCCTATGTCACTGCTCCATGTCGATCCTCTTTTGCGCTTCTCCATGTCATTCCTCCCTGTCTTCCACGTCACTCCTCCATGTAACTCCTCGAGTTCGCTCCTCCATGTCACTCCAGAATGTTGCTCCACCCTGTCCCTCCAGAATGTACCTCCTCGTTGTCAGACCTCCATGTCGCTCCGTGATGTCGCACCTCCATGTAGCTTCTCAATGTCACTCCTCCATGTTGATCCTCCATGTCGATACCCCATGTTGCTCCTTCATGTCACTCCTCCATATCTTCCATGTAACTCCAATGTGTCGCTCCTCCATGTAACTTATTCATATCGATCCTCAGTGTCGCTTCTCCTTTCTCCTCCATATCACTCCTTTCTGTCATTCCTCCATGTCACTCAAGAATGTTGCTCCTCCATGTCACTCCAGAATGTCACTCATGAATTTAACTCCAGATTGTTAATCCTCCATGTCCCTCCCCCATGTCACTGCTCCATGTCGATCCTATTTTGCGCTCCTCCATTTCATTCCTCCCTGTCTTCCACGTCACTCCTCCATGTAACTCCTCCAGTTCGCTCCTCCATGTCACTCCTCCATGTCCATCTTCCATGTCACTCTTCCATGTCACACTTCCATATAAATCCTTTATGTCACTGCTCCATGTCGATCCTCCAATTCGATCCTCCATGTTTCTCCACCATGTCACTCCACCATGTCTTCCATTTCACTCCCCCATGTACCTCCTCCATGTAGTTCCTCCATGCAGATCCTTCATGTTAAATCTCTATGTCAATCCTCCATGTTGCTCCTTCATGTCACTACTCAATGTCGATACCTCCATGTCACTCCAGAATGTTCCTCCTGAAAGTCACTCCAGAATGTCACTCCAGAATGTCACTCCTCCATATTCCTCCTCCTTGTCACTCCTCCATGTCGAACCTCCATGTCACTCCTCCCTGTCTTCCATATCACTACTTCATGTCAGTCCTCCACGTTGCTCCTCAATATTGCTCCTCCTTGTCGATCCTCCATATCGCTCCTCCATGTCAACCATCCATGTCACTCCTCCATTTAGATCCTACATGTTAATCCTCCATGTCGATCTTCCATGTCAATCCAGAATGTCGCTCCTCCATGTCACTCCAGAATGTTGCTGCTCGTTGTGAGACCTCCAATGTCGCTCCTCCATGTAGCTCCTCCATGTAGCTCCTCAATGTCGCTCCTCATAGTCGATCCTCAATTTTGCTCCTCCATGTCGTTCCTCCATGTCATTCCTCCATGTCGATCCTCAATGTCACTCCTCCATGTCACTGCTTTATGTCGATCCTCCATGTCGATCCTCGATGTTGCTCCTCCATTTCACTGCTCCATGTTTTCCATGTCACTCCCCTATGTTAGTCCTCCATGTAGATCCTTCATGTTACTCCTCTATGTCAATCCTCCATATCTCTCATCAATGTCACTCCAGAATGTCCCTCCAGAATGTCCCTCCAAAATGTCACTTCTCCATATCACTCCTCCATCTTTACCATGTCACTCCTCCATTTCACTTCTCCATGTCGATCAACCTTGATACTCTTCCATGTCGATACTCTATGTCGCTCCTCCATGTCGATCCTCCATGTCAATCCTCCATGTAGATCCTACATATCACTCCAGAATTTCACTCCATAATTTAACTGTAGGATGTCACTCCTCCATGTAAGTCCTCCTTGTCAATAATCCATGTCGACTCCTCCATGTTGCTCCTCAATGTCGTTCCTCAATGTCGCTCCTCCATGTCACTCCAGAATTTCGCTCCACCATGTCACTCCAGAATGTCGCTCCACCCTGTCCCTCCTCGTTGTCAGACCTCCATGTCGCTCCGTGATGTCGCACCTCCATGTAGCTCCTCCATGTCGCTCTTCCATGTCGCTCTTCCATGTCACTCCTCCATGTCGATCCTCCATGTCGCTCTTCCATGTCGCTCCTCCATGTCACTCCTTCATGTCGATCTTCCATGTCACTCTTCCATGTCACTCCTTCATGTCGAACTTCCAAGTCGCTCTTCCATGTCACTCCTTCATGTCGATCTTCCATGTCGCTCCTCCATTTCACTCCTCCATGTCACTCCAGAATGTCGTTCCTCAAAGTCACTCCTCCATGTCGATCTTCTATTTCGCTCCTCCATGTCGCTTCTCCTTGTCTATCCTCACTTTCTTCCACGTCACTCCTCTATATAACTCCTCCATGTCAATACTAAATGTCACTCCTCCATGTCACTCCGCCATGTCGCTCCTCCATGTCACTCCTCCATGTTGATCCTTTATGTCACACCTCCATGTCACAATTCCATGTCACTGCTCGATGTTGCTCCTCCTTGTTACTCCTCCATGTCGCTCCTCCTTGTCATTCCTCCATGTCACTATTACATGTCAACCCTCCATTTCGATCCTCAATGTCGTTCTACCATGTCACACCTCCACTTCTTCCATGTCATTCCCCCATGTACCTCCTCTTCGTAGCTCCTACATGCAGACCCTTCATGTTACACCTCTATGTCAATCCTCCATGTTGCTCCTTCATGTCACTCCTCTGTGTCGCTCCTTCTTGTCACTCCTCCATGTCACTACTCAATGTCGATACCTCCATGTCACATTCCCTTTCATTTTCATCCTGTTTTGTATGTTTCCAATATAAGAGATTTACTTACTGAAAAAAATCAAATAATTTTTATATAAACGCACTTTTCAGTGTTTCTTGAGGAGAAATGCGTTTCTGAGTGGTCTTGCATGAGAAAGACATATTAAGCGAGTTTAGTGATGATAACAAGAGTTTTGCATAGAATTGAGCTGAGAATGAAGAGTTGATACTTGGAAGCGAATTCTAATGTAAAATTTGAGAAAACAATGTTTCTTTTCATATTCTGTCTCTTTTTTGTATGTTTCCAGTATAACAGATGTGTTTCTGTAAATAAATCCCATATTCTTCATATAAATGCAAGTTTCAGTGTTTCTTGAGGAGAAATGCGTTTCTGAGTGGTTTTGCATGAGAAAGACATATTAAGCGAGTTTAGTGATGAAAACAAGAGTTTTGCATAGAATTGAGCTGAGAATGAAGAGTTGATACTTGGAAGCGAATTCTAATGTAAAGTTTGAGAAAACAATGTTTCTTTTCATATTCTGTCTCTTTTTTGTATGTTTCCAGTATAACAGATGTGTTTCTGTAAATAAATCACATATTCTTCATAGAAATGCAAGTTTCAGTGTTTCTTGAGGAGAAATGCGTTTCTGAGTGGTTTTGCGTGAGAAAGACATATTAAGCGAGTTTAGTGATGAAACCAAGAGTTTTGCATAGAATTGAGCTCAGAATGAAGATTTGATACTTGGAAGCGAATTCTAATGTAAAATTTGAGAAAACAATGTTTCTTTTCATATTCTGTCTCTTTTTATATGTTTCCAGTATAACAGATGTGTTTCTGTAAATAAATCCCATATTCTTCATATAAATGCAAGTTTCAGTGTTTCTTGAGAAGAAATGCGTTTCTGAGTGGTTTTGCATGAGAAAGACATATTAAGCGAGTTTAGTGATGAAAACAAGAGTTTGCATAGAATTGAGCTCAGAATGAAGATTTGATACTTGGAAGAGAATTCTAATGTAAAGTTTGAGAAAACAATGTTTCTTTTCATATTCTGTCTCTTTTTTGTATGTTTCCAGTATAACAGATGTGTTTCTGTAAATAAATCACATATTCTTCATATAAATGCAAGTTTCAGTGTTTCTTGAGGAGAAATGCGTTTCTGAGTGGTTTTGCATGAGAAAGACATATTAAGCGAGTTTAGTGATGAAAACAAGAGTTTTGCATAGAATTGAGCTCAGAATGAAGATTTGATACTTGGAAGAGAATTCTAATGTAAAGTTTGAGAAAACAATGTTTCTTTTCATATTCTGTCTCTTTTTTGTATGTTTCCAGTATAACAGATGTGTTTCTGTAAATAAATCCCATATTCTTCATATAAATGCAAGTTTCAGTGTTTCTTGAGGAGAAATGCGTTTCTGAGTGGTTTTGCATGAGAAAGACATATTAAGCGAGTTTAGTGATGAAAACAAGAGTTTTGCATAGAATTGAGCTCAGAATGAAGATTTGATACTTGGAAGAGAATTCTAATGTAAAGTTTGAGAAAACAATGTTTCTTTTCATATTCTGTCTCTTTTTTGTATGTTTCCAGTATAACAGATGTGTTTCTGTAAATAAATCACATATTCTTCATATAAATGCAAGTTTCAGTGTTTCTTGAGGAGAAATGCGTTCCTGAGTGGTTTTGCATGAGAAAGACATATTAAGCGAGTTTAGTGATGAAAACAAGAGTTTTGCATAGAATTGAGCTCAGAATGAAGATTTGATACTTGGAAGAGAATTCTAATGTAAAATTTGAGAAAACAATGTTTCTTTTCATATTCTGTCTCTTTTTGTATATTTCCAGTATAACAGATGTGTTTCTGTAAATAAATCACATATTCTTCATATAAATGCAAGTTTCAGTGTTTCTTGAGGAGAAATGCGTTTCTGAGTGGTTTTGCATGAGAAAGACATATTAAGCGAGTTTAGTGATGAAAACAAGAGTTTTGCATAGAATTGAGCTCAGAATGAAGATTTGATACTTGGAAGAGAATTCTAATGTAAAATTTGAGAAAACAATGTTTCTTTTCATATTCTGTCTCTTTTTTGTATGTTTCCAGTATAACAGATGTGTTTCTGTAAATAAATCACATATTCTTCATATAAATGCAAGTTTCAGTGTTTCTTGAGGAGAAATGCGTTCCTGAGTGGTTTTGGGTGAGAAAGACATATGCGAGACACGTGCGAGTTTAGTGATGAAAACTAGCGTTTTACATGGAATTCAGCTCAGACTGACAGTTTAATGCCTGGAGTCCAAAACTATCATATTATATTTTGGAAAACTGTGTTCCCTTTCATATTTATCCTTTTTTTGTGTGTTTCCAATGCAAGAAATATTTTTCTGTGAAGAAATTTCACATTTTTCATATGAATCCACTTTTCAGTGTTTCTGGAGGAGAAATGCATTCTTTGGCTTAGTGATGAAAACTAGAGTTTTACATTGTGATCGTATAGTGGTACATTTCAACACAGGTTACAATTACATTGTAAAAGAATAAACATGAAATATATAAAACATATTTCCACATCCACATAGTTATATCAATTTAAAATGAATTAAAGCCGCAAGCGGCATATCGCTCAAAGCGCCCCTCTAGTGGCCGATTTGAATGAAACTTTCAGCAAATGTTTCCGCTACTCTTGTGAACATATGCTACAAGTTTGGAGATTGACGTGCTGAGCACGCCCCTTAAAAATGAATTGGTCAATATCTTCACAACACAATAACATATCAACAAGCTTTATGCAACCTTTGATGAGCCTGGTCCAATAATGATTCGCAGAAAATATGCCAGCAATCAGACCTACGGTTTAGGAGGAGATATCAAAAATGTGTTTTTCAAAAAATCCAACATGGCGGAAAATTTAGTTGGTGGACTTTCGTGGTCCAAGAGACTTTTTTTAGATCACATTCAGCAGCACGTGTCTGTCAAATTTCAAATTAATAGGACTTATGGTGTGAGGGGGCTGGCCTTGAAAATTGTTTTAACGCCACCATGTGGTCAATTGTTTTCATCTTTTATGTGAAGCATTATGGCATCATGGTACCAAGTCTCATGTCTCTAGCTCATTCCAGCTCTCAGCAAATTGAGCAAAGGCATAATTTTGCATAAAATGCTAAATAGGTCACGCCCACATGCACCGATTAATATGACACTATAGATCTTGGTTAATACTTGCCCCCAAATTTGATAAAATTCTGTCCACCGGATCTTGCGATACAAGTTTCTGATATTTGTGGCGCCCCTTATGTGTCAAACAGAAAATGCTTTGGTACGCCTCTTCCCAAACATGTACTGAAGATATCTACCAAGATTTATGATGATTTGCTAATGGTCAATGAATTATGGTGAATTTCCTGCTAAGCACCTGCAACTGAAAAATTTTGTTGGTCAACAGATTCATCCAGAATGTCGCTCCTCGTTGTGAGACCTCCATGTCGCTCCTCCATGTAGCTCCTCCATGTAGCTCCTCAATGTCGCTGCTCCATGTCACTCCAGAAATTAATTCCAGAATGTTACTCCTCCATGTCCCTCCTCCATGTCCCTCCTCCATGTCACTCCTTCATGTTGCTCCTCAATGTTGCTCCTCCTTGTCGATCCTCCATATCGCTCTTCAATGTCAATCCTCCATGTCACTCCTCCATTTAGATCCTACATGTTACTCCTCCATGTCGATCTACATGTCACTCCAGAATGTCGCTCCTCGTTGTCAGACCTCCATGTCGCTCCGTGATGTCACTCTTCCATGTTGCTCCTCCATGTCACTCCTTCATGTCGATCTTCCATGTCGCTCTTCCATGTCACGCCTTCATGTCGATCTTCCTTGTCGCTCCTCCATTTCACTCATCCATGTCACTCCAGAATGTCGCTCCTCCAAGCCACTCCTCCATGTCGATCCTCTATTTCGCTCCTCCATGTCGCTCCTCCTTGTCTCTCCTCCCTTTCTTCCACTTCACTCCTCTATGTAACTCCTCCATGTCAATACTACATGTCACTACTCCATGTCACTCCGCCATGTCGCTCCTCAATGTCACTCCTCCATGTTTGATCCTATATGTCACACCTCCATGTCACAATTCCATGTCACTGCTCGATGTTGCTCCTCCTTCTTACTCCTCCATGTCGCTCCTCCTTATCATTCCTCCATGTCACTGCTACATGTCAACCCTCCATTTCGATCCTCAATGTCGTTCTACCATGTCACTCCTCCATGTCTTCCATGTCATTCCCCCATGTACCTCCTCTATGTAGCTCCTCCATTTAGATCTACTGTTACTCCTGATGTTAACTTCTAACTGATGTTACTCATTTATGTCAATCCTCCATAACTCTCATCAATGTCACTCCAGAATGTCACTCCAGATAGTTGCTCCTTCATGTCACTCCAGAATGTCGCTCCACCCTGTCCCTCCAGAATGTACCTCCTCGTTGTCAGACCTCCATGTAGCTCCTCAATGTCACTCCTCCATGTTGATCCTCCATGTCGATACTCCATGTTGCTCCTCCATATCTTCCATGTCACTCCAATGTGTCGCTCCTCCATGTAACTTATTCATATCGATCCTCAGTGTCGCTTCTCCTTGCTCCTCCATATCACTCCTTCATGTCATTCCTCCATGTCACTCCAGAATGTTGCTCCTCCATGTCACTCCAGAATGTCACTCATGAATTTTACTCCAGATTGTTAATCCTCCATGTCCCTCCCCCATGTCACTGCTCCATGTCGATCCTCTTTTGCGCTCCTCCATGTCACTCCTCCATGTCGATCCTCCATGTCACTCTTCCATGTCACACTTCCATATAAATCCTTTATGTCACTGCTCCATGTCGATCCTCCATTTCGATCCTCCATGTTTCTCCACCATGTCACTCCTCCATGTCTTCCATTTCACTCCCCCCCTGTACCTCCTCCATGTAGCTCTTCCATGCAGATCCTTCATGTTACACCTCTATGTCAATCCTCCATGTTGCTCCTTCATGTCACTACTCAATGTCGATACCTCCATGTCACTCCAGAAAGTTACTCCTGAATGTCACTCCTCCATATTCCTCCTCCATGTCACTCCTCCATGTCAACCCTCTATGTCACTCCTCCCTGTCTTCCATATCACTACTTCATGTCAGTCCTCCACGTTGCTCCTCAATATTGCTTCTCCTTGTCGATCCTCCATATCGCTCCTCCATGTCAACCCTCCATGTCACTCCTCCATTTAGATCCTACATGTTAATCCTCCATGTCGATCTTCCATGTCAATCCAGAATGTCGCTCCTCCATGTCAACTCCAGAATGTCGCTGCTCGTTGTGAGACCTCCAATGTCGCGCCTCCATGTAGCTCCTCCATGTAGCTCCTCAATGTCGCTCCTCATAGTCGATCCTCAATGTCGCTCCTCCATGTCGATCCTTCATGTCATTCCTCAATGTCACTCCTCCATGTCCTACTGCTTCATGTTGATCCTCCATGTCGATCCTCGATGTTGCTCCTCCATTTCACTGCTCCATGTTTTTCCGTGTCACTCCCCTATGTTGCTCCTCCATGTAGATCCTTCATGTTACTCCTCTATGTCAATCATCCATATCTCTCATCAATGTCACTCCAGAATGTCCCTTCAGAATGTCCCTCTAAAATGTCTCTCCTCCATATCACTCCTCCATCTTTACCATGTCACTTCTCCATTTCACTTCTCCATGTCGATCAACTTTGATACTCTTCCATGTCGATACTCTATGTCGCTCCTCCATGTCGATCCTCCATGTCGATCCTCCATGTCGATCCTCCATGTAGATCCTACATATCACTCCAGAATTTCACATCAGAATTTAACTGTAGGATGTCACTCCTCCGTGTCGATCTTCCATGTCGCTCTTCCATGTCACTCCTCCATGTCGCTCCTCCATGTCACTCCTTCATGTCGATCTTCCATGTCGCTCTTCCATGTCACTCCTCCATGTCGATCCTCCATGTCGATCTTCCATGTCGCTCCTCCATTACACTCCTCCATGTCACTCCAGAATGTCGTTCCTCAAAGTCACTCCTCCATGTCGATCCTCTATTCGCTCCTCCATGTCCCTTCTCTTTGTCTCTCCTCACTTTCTTCCACGTCACTCCTCTATATAACTCCTCCATGTCAATACTAAATGTCACTCCTCCATGTCACTCCGCCATGTCGCTCCTCCGTGTCACTCCTCCATGTTGATCCTATATGTCACACCTCCATGTCACAATTCCATGTCACTGCTCGATGTTGCTCCTCCTTGTTACTCCTCCATGTCGCTCATCCTTGTCATTCCTCCATGTCACTGCTACATGTCAATCCTCCATTTCGATCCTCAATGTCGTTCTACCATGTCACGCCTCCATGTCTTCCATGTCATTCCCCCATGTACCACCTCCATGTAGCTCCTCAATGTCACTCCTCCATGTCACTCCAGAATTTCACTCTTGAATTTAACTCCAGATTGTTAATCCTCCATGTCCCTCCTCCATGTCACTGCTCCATGTCGATCCTCTTTTGCACCCCTCCATGTCATTCCTCCCTGTCTTCCACGTCACTCCTCCATGTAACTCCTCCAGTTCGCTCCTCCATGTCACTTCTCCATGTCCACTCCTCCATGTCGATACTCCATGTCACTCTTCCATGTCTTCCATTTCACTGCCCCATGTACCTCCTCCATGTAGCTCCTCCATGCAGATCCTTCATGTTACACCTCTATGTCAATACTCCATGTTGCTCCTTCATGTCACTACTCAATGTCTATACCTCCATGTCACTCCAGAATGTTCCTCCTGAATGTCACTCCAGAATGTCACTCCTCCATATTCCTCCTCCATGTCACTCCTCCATGTCGACCCTCCATATCACTCCTCCCTGTCTTCCATATCACTACTTCATGTCAGTCCTCCATGTTGCTCCTCAATATTGCTCCTCCGTGTCGATCCTCCATATTGCTCCTCCATGTCAACCTTCCATGTCACTCCTACATTTAGATCCTACATGTTAATCCTCATGTCAATCCAGAATGTCTCTCCTCCATGTCACTCCAGAATGTCGCTGCTCGTTGTGAGACCTCCAATGTCGCTCCTCCATGTAGCTCCTCAATGTCGCTCCTCATAGTCGATCCTCAATGTCGCTCCTCCATGTCGATCCTCCATGTCATTCCTCCATGTCGATCCTCAATGTCACTCCTCCATGTCACTGCTTCATGTCGATCCTCCATGTCGATCCTCGATGTTGATCCTCCATTTCACTGCTCCATGTTTTCCATGTCACTCCCCTATGTTGCTCCTCCATGTAGAGCCTTCATGTTACTCCTCTATGTCAATCCTCCATATCTCTCATCAATGTCACTCCAGAATTACCCTCCAGAATGTCCCTCCAAAATGTCACTCCTCCATATCACTCCTCCATGTCACTCCTCTTTGTCACTCCTCCATGTCACTGCTCAATGTCGATCCTCCATGTCACTCCTCCATGTCTTCCATATCACTCCACCATACGCTCCTCCATGTCACTACAGAATGTCGCTCCTCCATGTCAACCAGATTTAACTCCAGAATGTCACTCCTACATGTCGATCCTCCATGTCGATCTTCCATGTCTCTCCTCCATATCACTCCTCCATCTTTACCATGTCACTCCTCCATTTTACTTCTCCATGTCGATCAACCTTGATACTCTTCCATGTCGATACTCTATGTCGCTCCTCCATGTCGATCCTCCATGTCAATCCTCCATGTAGATCCTACATATCACTCCAGAATTTCACACCATAATTTAACTGTAGGATGTCACTCCTCCATGTAAGTCCTCCTTGTCAATACTCCATGTCAACTCCTCCATGTTGATCCTCCATGTCAGTCCTCCATGTTGCTCCTCAATGTCGTTCCTCCTTGTTGATCCTCAATGTCGCTCCTCCATGTCACTCCTCCATGTCGATCCTCCATTTTGCTCCTCCATTTCACTCCTACATGTGCTCCATGTCGATCCTCTATTGCGCTCCTCCATGTCATTCCTCCCTTTCTTTCATGTCACTCCTCCATGTAACTCCTCTATGTCAATCCTATATGTCATTTCTCCATGTAACTCCACCATGTCGCTCCTCCATGTCACTCCTCCATGTTGATCCTATATGTCACACCTCCATGTCACAATTCCATGTCACTGCTCGATGTTGCTCCTCCTTTTTACTCCTCCATGTCGCTCCTCCTTGTCATTCCTCCATGTCACTGCTACATGTCAATCCTCCATTTCGATCCTCAATGTCGTTCTACCATGTCACGCCTCCATGTCTTCCATGTCATTCCCCCATGTACCTCCTCTATGTAGCTCCTCCATGTAGATCTACTGTTACTCCTGATGTTAACTCCTAACTGATGTTACTCCTTTATGTCAATCCTCCATAACTCTCATCAATGTCACTCCAGATAGTTGCTCCTTCATGTCACTCCAGAATGTCGCTCCACCCTGTCCCTCCAGAATGTACCTCCTCGTTGTCAGACCTCCATGTCGCTCCGTGATGTCGCACCTCCATGTAGCTCCTCAATGTCACTCCTCCATGTTGATCCTCCATGTCGATACTCCATGTTGCTCCTCCATGTCACGCCTCCATATCTTCCATGTCACTCCAATGTGTCGCTCCTCCATGTAACTTATTTATATCGATCCTCAGTGTCGCTTCTCCTTGCTCCTCCATATCACTCTTTCATGTCATTCCTCCATGTCACTCCAGAATGTTGCTCCTCCATGTCACTCCAGAATGTCACTCATGAATTTAACTCCAGATTGTTAATCCTCCATGTCCCTCCCCCATGTCACTGCTCCATGTCGATCCTCTTTTGCGCTCCTCCATTTCATTCCTCCCTGTCTTCCACGTCACTCCTCCATGTAACTCCTCCAGTTCGCTCCTCCATGTCACTCCTCCATGTCGATCCTCCATGTCACTCTTCCATGTCACACTTCCATATAAATCCTTTATGTCACTGCTCCATGTCGATCCTCCAATTCGATCCTCCATGTTTCTCCACCATGTCACTCCACCATGTCTTCCATTCACTCCCCATTCACTCCTCCATGTAGTTCCTCCATGCAGATCCTTCATGTTAAATCTCTATGTCAATCCTCCATGTTGCTCCTTCATGTCACTACTCAATGTCGATACCTCCATGTCACTCCAGAATGTTCCTCCTGAATGTCACTCCAGAATGTCACTCCAGAATGTCACTCCTCCATGTCACTCCTCCATGTCGACCCTCCATGTCACTCCTCCCTGTCTTCCATATCACTACTTCATGTCAGTCCTCCACGTTGCTCCTCAATATTGCTCCTCCTTGTCGATCCTCCATATCGCTCCTCCATGTCAACCATCCATGTCACTCCTCCATTTAGATCCTACATGTTAATCCTCCATGTCGATCTTCCATGTCAATCCAGAATGTTGCTCCTCCATGTCACTCCAGAATGTCGCTGCTCGTTGTGAGACCTCCAATGTCGCCCTCCATGTAGCTCCTCCATGTAGCTCCTCAATGTCGCTCCTCATAGTCGATCCTCAATTTTGTTCCTCCATGTCATTCCTCCATGTCGATCCTCAATGTCACTCCTCCATGTCACTGCTTTATGTCGATCCTCGATGGCTCCTCCATTTCACTGCTCCATGTTTTCCATGTCACTCCCCTATGTTAGTCCTCCATGTGCTCCTTCATGTCACTCCTCCATATCTTCCATGTAACTCCAATGTGTTCGCTCCTCCATGTAACTTATTCATATCGATCCTCAGTGTCGCTTCTCCTTTCTCCATATCACTCCTTTCTGTCATTCCTCCATGTCCACTCAAGAATTGTTGCTCCTCCCTGTCACTCCAGAATGTCACTCATGAATTTAACTCCAGATTGTTAATCCTCCATGTCCCCTCCCCCATGTCACTGCTCCATGTCGATCCTCTTTTGCGCTCCTCCATTTCATTCCTCCCTGTCTTCCACGTCACCTCCTCCATGTAACTCCTCCAGTTCGCTCCTCCATGTCACTCCTCCATGTCGATCCTCCATGTCACAATTCCATGTCACTGCTCGATGTTGCTCCTCCTTGTTACTCCTCCATGTCGCTCCTCCTTGTCATGCCTCCATGTCACTATTACATGTCAACCCTCCATTTCGATCTCAATGTCGTTCTAACCATGTCACGCCTCCACTTCTCTCCATGTCATTCCCCCATGTACCTCCTCTTCGTAGCTCCTACATGCAGACCCTTCATGTAACACCTCTATGTCAATCCTCCATGTTGCTCCTTCATGTCACTCCTCTATGTCGCTCCTTCTTGTCACTCCTCCATGTCACTACTCATGTCGATACCTCCATGTCACATTCCCTTTCATTTCATCCTGTTTTGTATGTTTCCAATATAAGAGATTTACTTACTGAAAAAATCAAATCATTTTTATATAAACGCACTTTTCAGTGTTTCTTGAGGAGAAAAGCGTTTCTGAGTGGTCTCTTGAAAACAAGAGTTTGCATAGAATTGAGTTCATGAATGAAGATTTGATCCTTGGAAGAGAATTCTAATGTAAAATTTGAGAAAACAATGTTTCTTTTCATATTCTGTTTCTTTTTTGTATGTTTCCAGTATAACAGTTGTGGTTCTGTAAATAATCCAACATTCTTCATATAACAACGCACTTTTCAGTGTTTCTTGAGGAGAAATGCGCTTTCCTGAGTGGTCTTGCATGAGAAAGACATATTAAGCGAGTTTAGT
>CM025843.1:0-167835 GCA_014673565.1 Sebastes schlegelii
TGAGGCAATAAATCCTCTGGTGGGCTCTGAAAGGAGTACAATTTTGAAAAAATAATTATGTTGTTCCAGCAAAATTTCCATTGGTTTTTCAATGATTTTATTTCCTACTACAAGCTTCAAAACATTTTTCTTTACAGTGTTTTTATACTGCAGATTTAAAAAATATTTGTTGTGGTACAAATGCTCAAGGTTATAAGATGATGATCTGACCTAAATCTCTCTTTAATCTCGACTTTATTAATTTTTGGAGTCAAAGAAAATGATGTTAAGAAATAATCTATTCTGCTAGTCTGATTTCCTCGTCTCCATGTATATCTTGTTTGCTTTGGATTTTGCACTCTCCATATGTCAATTAAATCTAGTGAGATCATGAGGCCAGAAATAGCATAATATGCTCTAGAATGATAATTCTTAGTTTGTATGCCTTTTCGCTCCAGATCTACATCCAACACAGTGTTGTAGTCTCCTGTCATTATCACATTTTTATCATGTAGTTTTTTTTTTTTTTCTTGCAACATGTTGAATATCTCATCAGAATTAGGTGCGTACAGATTTACTAATACAAATTCTAGGCTATCCACCAATATATCTTGCATAATATGCTTGATGTATTATTGTATCTTTTGACCATAATATCTACTTCCTTTTTATACATTATCATTACAACTTTAGAATTTGAGCATCTGTGTGAAAAGTATATGTTATCCCCCCACTCTGTTTTCCATTTAATCTCATACAGTTGGGTAGAGTGAGTCTCTTGTAAACAAAATATATCATAGTTTTTATCCATAAGCCAAATAATAAAGTGTCCCCTTTTATTCCTATCAGCTAAACCGTTACAGTTGAAGCTTGATATTAATAACTTAGACATATTTGATCTTCAGTGGATTCTATACTTTTATGATTCTTGAAAAAAAGGAAGGAAATAATAATAGTGACACCAAAACAATGGGAAGGGGCTGAAAAAAAGAAAACATACAAAAGGCAAAAACAATTAAGGTAATATAATAAAGTAAATTAAAAAAATAAAATACAAAAACAGAAGCATATAACATAGGATCATATTTGGATCCCTCGAGTAAACTGACGTAAGATTGGGATGCTCAGCCTGAGCTCGCCTTGCATAATTATAAAAGGGGCACCTTAAGTCTGATTGTCTTACAGTAATTGAAGGTGGTTCAAATAATGCAATTTGCTTTGCTACACTAAGCTATTCCCCTCTCCCCTCTTCTCATTGCCCATTCCTGGACACACCTACCAGCCCAACTTCCCACCTTCACTTATTTCCTGTTTCTTCCATCCTCTGCTGATATATTTTCTATTGTCATATTTCTCTCCCTTTTTAAATAGCGTCTAAGAGAAACATTTTACTATAACAAAACATCCAATCCCAATTTATGAGCGCAAAACTAAGAACAAAAGAGCATCAATGCAGAAAATAAAAAAAAATAAAAAATATTCCCTTTAAAGGGACTATTTGTAACTTTCAGAAATGCTTCTTAACAGCGACACCTGTGGCCGTGAAATTCAACGAAAGTCAGCGTTGGTTTCGCGCTTGCTCGCTCTCAATATACCTGAACAAGCATCACTCAAAACAGTGAGGCAAAACCGCAATATCACTCTATATTTCAGCTGCTTGGCAGTAATGTTAGCTGACCAGACGGAGGTCTCTCCATGAACATGATTTAGATCTGATCCTAGTGTTGGCTTTTGGCTCTGCAGCGTGTCCCAATTTATGAGCGCAAAACTAAGAACAAAAGAGCATCAATGCAGAAAATAAAAAAAAAAAATATAGCCGCTGTACCCTCCTCCTTTGCCTGCTCGCCTTCACTCAGACAGCTCAGCTCGCTCCACCTCTAGACGTGAACGCGCGTTCACTCCACACTGCAGAAGAGTTAGTTTAGCTCTGAGAATATCTAATGAATGTACAGGGGATGTTTGTGCAGAAATAACTGCTGCAGCTCCTCCAGACCAACAGAGGTTTTCCGTGTCTTGTGAAGTGACGGATCTCTACAGAGATTTACATTGTCTTCTCGTTACCGACCGGGTGCCGGTGTCTCCTCTGCTCTCTCCGGCTGCGGACGGAGAGAGCAGGGAGACACGCTGCAGAGCCCCGCTGCGTCAGCCTGCACTTAGGCAGGAAAAGCCAACACTAGGATCAGATCTAAATCATGTTCATGGAGAGACCTTCGTCTGGTCAGCTAACATTACTGCCAAGCAGCTGAAATATAGAGTGATATTGCGGTTTTGCCTCACTGTTTTGAGTGATGCTTGTTCAGGTATATTGAGAGCGAGCAAGCGCGAAACCAACGCTGACTTTCGTTGAATTTCACGGCCACAGGTGTCGCTGTTAAGAAGCATTTCTGAAAGTTACAAATAGTCCCTTTAAAGGGAATATTTTTTATTTTTTTTTATTTTCTGCATTGATGCTCTTTTGTTCTTAGTTTTGCGCTCATAAATTGGGATTGGATGTTTTGTTATAGTAAAATGTTTCTCTTAGACGCTATTTAAAAAGGGAGAGAAATATGACAATAGAAAATATATCAGCAGAGGATGGAAGAAACAGGAAATAAGTGAAGGTGGGAAGTTGGGTTGGTAGGTGTGTCCAGGAATGGGCAATGAGAAGAGGGGAGAGGGGCTTAGTGTAGCAAAGCGAATTGCATTATTTGAACCACCTTCAATTACTGTAAGACAATCAGACTTAAGGTGCCCCTTTTATAATTATGCAAGGCGAGCTCAGGCTGAGCATCCCAATCTTACTTCAGTTTACTCGAGGGATCCAAATATGATCCTATGTTATATGCTTCTGTTTTTGTATTTTATTTTTTAAATTTACTTTATTATATTACCTTAATTGTTTTTGCCTTTTGTATGTTTTCTTTTTTTTCAGCCCCTTCCCATTGTTTTGGTGTCACTATTATTATTTCCTTCCTTTTTTCAAGAATCATGAAAGTATAGAATCCACTGAAGATCAAATATGTCTAAGTTATTAATATCAAGCTTCAACTGTAACGGTTTAGCTGATAGGAATAAAAGGGGACACTTTATTATTTGGCTTATGGATAAAAACTATGATATATTTTGTTTACAAGACAACTGTACCCAACTGTATGAGATTAAATGGAAAACAGAGTGGGGGGATAACATATACTTTTCACACAGATGCTCAAATTCTAAAGTTGTAATGATAATGTATAAAAAGGAAGTAGATATTGTGGTCAAAGATACAATAATACATCAAGCAGGTAGATATATTATGCAAGATATATTGGTGGATAGCCTAGAATTTGTATTAGTAAATCTGTACGCACCTAATTCTGATGATCCACTCTTCTTTCAGATATATTCAACATGTTACAAGAAAAAAAAAAAATACATGATAAAAATTTGATAATGACAGGAGACTACAACACTGTGTTGGATTTAGATCTGGATCAAAAAGGCATACAAACTAAGAATTATCATTCTAGAGCATATTATGCTATTTCTGGCCTCATGATCTCACTAGATTTAATTGACATATGGAGAGTGCAAAATCCAAAGCAAACAAGATATACATGGAGACGAGGAAATCAGACTAGCAGAATAGATTATTTCTTAACATCATTTTCTTTGACTCCAAAAATTAATAAAGTCGAGATTAAAGAGAGATTTAGGTCAGATCATCATCTTATAACCTTGAGCATTTGTACCACAACAAATATTTTTTAAATCTGCAGTAAAAAACACTGTAAAGAAAAATGTTTTGAAGCTTGTAGTAGGAAATAAAATCATTGAAAAACCAATGGAAATTTTGCTGGAACAACATAATTATTTTTCAAAATGTACTCCTTTCAGAGCCCACCAGAGGATTTATTGCCTCAAAATACTAGCCCCAATTCTCAAGACGATAATACCGTAAAGTTAACAGAGAAAGAAAAAATCTTGTGAGGGACTTATTACTGGAGGAATTACATCAAGCTATTAACTCCTTTGAAAAAGGTAAAAAGTCCAGGAGCCGATGGCATACCTGTAGACTTTTATCAAACCTTCTATGAGTCTGTTAAAACACCTTTGCTGAACACCTTCAACATAGCAAAAAACAACTTACAGAAACTCGACAGGAAGGTTTAATCTCACTATTATTGAAACAAGATTCAGGTGGAAGGTATAAAGATCCCACTACTCTAAAGAATTGGAGGCCAATCACACTACAATGTGACGATGCTAAAATATTAGCCAAATGTCTTGCAAACAGATTAAAACTAGTACTGCCCATATTATTCATCCAGATCAGTGTGGCTTCTTACAGGGTCGATCTATCAGTGACAGTATTAGACAAATAATTGAAATAATTGAATATTATGACTCAACAAAAACCCCTGCTTTCTTTTTTTTTTTTTTTGCTGCCTTTGAGAAAGCTTTCGATAAAGTACATTTGGATTTTATTTATAAATGTTTAGAATATTTTAACTTTGGAGACTCTTTAATTAGTTGGATAAAAGTAATGTATAGTAATCCAAAGTGTAAAATAATAAACAATGTTTTTTTTTCTGAAACAATTAAGCAATATAGAGGATTGAAACAAGGATGTCCACTCTGCGTATCTATTTATTATAGCTATAGAAATCTTAGCACAAAAGTAAGAATGAATAACAACATAGAAGGTTTGAGAATAAATAGTTTGGAATCAAAAATATCAATGTATGCGGACGATGTAAACTTTCAAAATCAACCAAATGTTGCATCCTTTACTGCATTAGTTAAAGAGTTGAATAACTTCTCAGTAATTTCCGGACTAAACCTAACTATGATAAATGTACTGTGCTGCGAATTGGATCTCTGAAAAGGTACAAAATTTTAATATCTATAGTAATCTGCCCACTAAAATGGTCAGATGGCCAAATAGATGTCTTGGTATACATATCCCTAAAGACATGGACCTTATCACGATGGAAAACTTTGATAGAAAGCTACATACAGTCGACAGAAAATTAAAAGTTTGGGGAATGACTAACTTAACTTTATATGGAAAAAATAACAGTGATAAATTCCTTAGTGATTCCTCAGTTTATCTATATCCTCATGTCATTACCTACCCCAGGAGAGAGCTGTTTAAAAAATATGAGCAAAATGTGTTCAATTTCATATGGGGTTGGAAGCCTGACAAAAATAAAAGAGCTTATCTGTATAATGATTACAAACACTGTGGACTTAAATTGTTAAACCTTAAGGTTTGCACTAAAATCATCCCTTATACCAAAATGTATCTTAAATCCGCAGTGGTTTTCAGCAAAATTATTGAGGTCTGCTCATCCTCTGTTCCACAAAGAACTCTATCCTTATCTCCAGTTAACTGCTTTTCAGTTCACTATATTAAAGAGAAAGTCATTTCCATACTTATCCGGCTTTTTGGAAGAGGCCATAGTCAGTTGGTTTCAATACCAATATCATCAACCAGAGTGAAGTTATGAAATCCAGAGCAAAGTGTTGTGGTATAATAGAAATATTTTGATTAATGATCACCCTATCTTTATTGAATCAATGTTTGAAAAAGGAATATTATTATAAATGACCTCTTGAATAGTGGGGGCGAAATCAAGACTTATGATGAATTTAAAATAGTATACGGTAATGTTTGTGACCTTTTTACATTTAATCAACTCTGTGCCTCTCAGATCTGGAAAAGGAAGCTATTATTATGTACAAAACAAATGACATGTTGCCCCTACATTAAGGACACAACATGGATGTATAAGACAAAAATAACCAAGAAAATATATCAGTTATACATGCAACTTAAACACATTTCTGCTGCACCAGTCAAAAATGGGAGTATTTGTTAGACAAATGTATCCCATGGAGGAAAGTATATGCATGTATTTACACAACTTCTTTTGATGTCTCCATTAGAATTTACAACTAAAACAAATCTACAAATTCTTGCCTACTAAGAGAATGCTAAAAAAAAAAAAATGGGGCATCCAACAATGTGACATATGTAGATTGTGTGAGGAGGAAGAGGAGTCAGACATTCATTTATTTTGGTATTGTAAGGAAGTTGCATTATTTTGGATTAAAGTTGAAAAGTGGATCTCAGTCTACAAATCAAATTTCTATAGTTGTCCTTTATCTATAATGTTTGGTGATTTAAGGGATGACGAAAAAAAAAAAAGGAAAAGACCTAAACAACATCATCATTACGATGGGGAAAGCATTTATATTTAAAGCTATAAAAAGACAGCAGTTAAACACTGAACATTTCAAAATGTTTTTGAAACATCAGTGAATTCTTGAGAGGGATGTTAATAGAAATAAAGAACAGAATATAATTTTTGAGCATAGGGTGGGCTACTTTGAGTCAGGATGAGGATTGGAGTTAAACAAAATTAATTAATAAGTAATGTCGATAAAAGGTCAACTAAAGGGATGTAAATATGTGCTTTTTTTGTCTGTAAAATAGACTAGATAACTGTGTAAGCGAATGTGTCTAAGTGGATATCTATATGTAAGTGGGTGTGGATATAGACATATGTATATACTGTATGTGTGTGTGTGTGTATCTACACACATAGTCAAAATTGTTGGTACCCTTCCGTTAAAGAAAGAATAAAAAAAAAACAATGGTCACTGAAATATCTTGAAACTGACAAAAGTTATAATAAATACAAATTTACTGAAAATGAACTAATGAAAATCCGACATTGTTTTTGAATTTAGGTTCAGAATCATTTAAAAAAAAAAAAAAAAAACTAATGAAACTGGCCTGGACAAAAATTATGGTACTCCTAGAAAAGATTGAAAATAATTTGACAATAGGGTCACATTAAACATTGGTATCACCACACTGAACATGGACCACAGAAAGCTAAGGAGAGAGTTGTCTCAGGAGATTAGAAAGAAAATTATAGACAAGCATGTTAAAGGTAAAGGCTATAAGACCATCTCCAAGCAGCCTGATGTGTTTAAAATACCCAAGAAATTTGTCCCATTAATTATTCTTTTTCTAACAATGCTAGTTAGTATTATATTATATAGTATTCTATAGTATTCATAGTGTTTTAGTAGTAGTCCATGTCTCCTGTTTGAGCCAAAGTGGACTTAATGGAAGACGACCCCGGAGGACACCAAATCATAAAAAAAAGTGAGGCTGGAATTTGCCAAAATGCATATTGACAAGCCACAAAGCTTCTTGGAGAATGTCTTTTGGACAGATGAGACAAAACTGGAGCTTTTTGGCAAGTCACATCAGCTCTATGTTCACAGACGCAAAACTGAAGCATCCAAAGAAAAGAACACTGTACCTAATGTGAAAATGCAAGAGTGGCGTTAGGAAAAAGTGTCCTCTTCAAAAGTTGTGAAGTTTGGTAAACACGACCACAGCTGAATGGTGACTATATATACACACCTACTATGAGGGGGGGAGTTAATGACATCTCATGAATATGCATGGTTGACAGGATCCATGTTGATATAGCCTCCAAACAGTACCAACCACCACATCATGAAAAGACATAAACATTTTGACCACAGCACACTAGGGTTTGTTTGAACTTTTAATGGTACTGTAATAAAAAGACACCTCTTGGATACGACTGACTCCACATATTGGGATACAACTGTATTTTGTTAAACTGCATCAGGATCCACAGGATGGGGTCTTCTTTTTTTTGTTGTGGAGCAACTGATAACAACTACAGCAGACTCCTTTGGTCAACTACCAATAATTAACATCAGCCCTAGGGTTACAAAAAGGTCACCAGGGTCACCAGGCTGCGCCTGCATCCCCACACACAGGCACATTACACGCACGCCCACACACACGTACGCACATGCACACACATGCACGCGCGTGCACGTGCTTTTCACGTGCACGCGCAAACCTACCATCTATATACTACTTGTCTCCTATTCATTTGAATGGGACATTTTTGATCTCCGGGAACCATCACCTTATCGTGGTGGAGAGGTTTGTGTGTCCCTATGACCCTGAGGGCTGTGTTGTCTGGAGCCTCGTGCTCCTGGTAGGGTCTCCCATGGCAAATTGGTCTTAGGTGAGGGGCCGGACTAAGAATGGTTCACAAAAACCCCAATGACGACACGAGGCAGAGGAGGAGTTACCCGGCCCGGAGGAAGCCCGGGGCCCAGTCCCAAACGGAGGGCCCGTCAACGAGCGTCTGGTGGCCGGGCTTGCCACGGAGCCCGGCCGGGGATACCCCGAAGAAGGAACGTGGCACCCCCCTCCTCTCCATCCTGTGGGCTCACCACCTGCGGGAAGAACCGCTTGGGTCGGGTGCGCTGCCACACGGGTGGCAGTGAAGGCCAGGGACCTCGACGGACTGGACCCGGGCGGCAGAGGCTGGCTCTGGGGACGTCACCTCTCTGTGGGGGAAGGAGCCGGAGCTTGTGCGGGAGGTGGAGCGCTATCAGTTGGATCTGGTAGGGCTTACCTCTACGCAGAGCCTCGGTTCTGGAACCGTACTCTTGGATAGGGGTTGGACTCTATTCTTCTCTGGAGTTGCCCATGGTGTGAGGCGCCGGGCGGGTGTGGGGATACTCACAAATCCCCGGCTGAGTGCCACTATGTTGGAGTTTACCCCGGTGGACGAGAGGGTCGCCTCCCTACGCCTTCGGGTTATGGGGGGGAAAACTCTGACTGTTGTTTGTGCGTATGCACCAAACAGCAGTTCGGAGTATTCGGCCTTCTTGGAGACCCTGAATGGAGTCCTGTATGGGGCTCCAGTAGGGGACTCCATAGTTCTCCTGGGAGACTTCAACGCGCACGTGGGCAACGATGGAGATACCTGGAGTGGCGTGATTGGGAGGAACGGCCTCCCTGATCTAAACCCGAGTGGTCGTTTGTTGTTGGACTTCTGTGCTAGTCATGGATTGTCCATGACATGGATACACCATGTTCGAACATAAGGAAGTGTAAGTGTACGTGGTACCAGAGCACCCTAGGCCGAAGGTCGATGATCGATTTTGTAATCATATCATCTGATCTGAGGCCGCATGTTTTGGACACTCGGGTGAAGAGAGGGGCGGAGCTGTCAACTGATCACCATCTGGTGGTGAGTTGGGTCAGAGGGTGGGGGAAGACTCTGGACAGACCTGGTAAGCCCAAACGCATAGTGAGGGTGAACTGGGAACGTCTGGAGGAGGCCCCTGTCCGAGAGATCTTCAACTCACACCTCCGGCGGAGCTTTTCTGGCATCCCTGTGGAGGTTGGGGGCATTGAACCCGAGTGGACGATGTTCAAAGTTTCATTGCTGAAGCTGCGGCGGTGAGCTGTGGTTTTAAGGTCTTAGGTGCCTCAAGGGGCGGCAACCCTCGAACACCGTGGTGGACACCGGTGGTCAGGGAAGCCGTCTGACTGAAGAAGGAGGCCTTCCGGGATATGTTATCTCGGAGGTCTCCGGAGGCAGTTGCAGGGTACCGACAGGCCCGAAGAGCAGCAGCCACTGCCGTGACGGAGGCAAAGCAGCGGGTGTGGGAGGAGTTCGGAGCAGCCATGGAGAAGGACTTTCAGTTGGCACCAAAGTGCTTCTGGAAAACCATCCGGCACCTTAGGAGGGGGAAACGGGGAACCATCCAAGCTGTGTACAGTAAGGATGGGACACTGTTGACCTCAACTGAAGAGGTAATCGGGCTGTGGAAGGAGCACTTTGAGGAACTTCTGAATCCGACCAATACGCCCTCTATGGTAGAGGCAGAGCTGGAAGCTGATGGGGGACCATCATCAATTACCCTGGTGGAAGTCACTGAGGTAGTCAAACAACTCCACAGTGGCAAAGCCCCGGGGGTTGATGAGATCCGCCCAGAAATGCTGAAGGCTCTGGATGGGGAGGGGCTGTCTTGGATGACACGTCTCTTCAACACCGCGTGGAAGTCGGTGACAGTGCCTATGGAGTTGCAGACCGGGGTGGTGGTTCCCCTTTTCAAAAAGGGGGACCAGAGAGTGTGTGCCAATTACAGGGTATCACACTGCTCAGCTTCCCTGGTAAAGTCTCCTCCAAGGTGCTGGAAAGGAGGGTTTGGCCGATAGTCGAACCTCAGATCGAAGAGGAACAATGCGGATTCCGTCCTGGCCGTGGAACAACGGACCAGCTCTTCACTCTCGCAAGGATCCTGGAGGTGGCCTGGGAGTATGCCCAGGCCACCAAGTTTTGTGGACTTGGAGAAGGCATATCACCGGGTTCCCCCGGGAGATACTGTGGGGGGTGCTGCGGACACTCATCGGTCTGCGACCTCCAGCACTCACTGGATCGGTTCGCAGCCGAGTGTGACGCAGTCGGGATGAGAATCAGCACCTCTAAATCTGAGGCCATGGTTCTCAGCAGGAAACCGGTGGATTGCCTATTCCGGGTAGGGAATGAGTCCTTACCCCAAGTGAAGGAGTTTAAGTATCTCGGGGTCTTGTTCGCGAGTGAGGGGACGATGGAACGTGAGATTGGTCGGAGAATTGGAGCAGCAGGGGCGGTATTGCATTCGCTTTACCGCACCATTGTGACGAAAAGAGAGCTGAGCCGGAAGGCAAAGCTCTCGATATACCGTTCAATCTTCGTTCCTACTCTCACCTATTGTCATGAGGGTTGGGTCATGACCGAAAGAACGAGGTCGCGGGTGCAAGCGGCCGAAATGGGTTTCCTCAGGAGGGTGGCTGGCGTCTCTCTTAGAGATAGGGTAAGAAGCTCAGTCATCCGTGAGGGACTCGGAGTAGAGTCCTTGCTCCTTTGCGTCGAAAGGAGCCAGTTGAGGTGGTTCGGGCATCTAGCACGGATGCCTCCTGGGCGCCTCCCTTAGGAGGTGTTCCAGGCACGACCAGCTGGGAGGAGACCACGGGGAAGACCCAGGACTAGGTGGAGAGATTATATCTCTACTCTGGCCTGGGAACGCCTCGGGATCCCCCAGTCAGAGCTGGTTAATGTGGCCCGGGAAAGGGAAGTTTGGGGTCCCCTGCTGGAGCTGTTGCCCCCGCGACCCGATCCCGGATAAGCGGTTGAAGATGGATGGATGGATGGATTTTTGATGGAATATGTTTAATAATTCTCAAAAACACACTTCAGTATATATGTAACAGTTAACTATGATACCAGTATCAGTCTTTTCTTCTGCCTTTCTTTTGGACATTTTCCTGACTTTTTTGGGACAATTTTCAAACATTTCTTTGGACAGTTTTTGGACTTTTTTTCCTCGCTAAGATTCAGTGTAAGTTTGGAGCGTTATTTAACCTCCTTCTCTACATGCTAGCATGAAAACTTTGGTACAAAAGGAGAAAATAAAATGCATGAATCTGAACACAAATGAGATCACTGAACAGAAGGAGATAAAAAAACTGAAACTTCTGTCACAAGATAAAAGTTCTTTGAGGAACAGACAGAAGGTTTTAGGCTGCTGTGTGTGTTTTTATCCACGAGATGTCACTGTGGTTCTCATGACGACGATCATCAGCATCATCAGCATCATGTGGATGATGTCACACATGTTAGTCTGCTGATGAAGCTGCAAGATGTTGTCTGTCTTCAACCTGTTCAGAGTTATAGAACAAGAATTAAAAAATAACTCAGAAAACATTAAATAAGCAAAAACAAAAAAACTTGTGTTTGTCTTTTTATTTTGAATGAAGAAAACTATACTTAATATACTAATAATAATAATAATAATAATAATAATAATAACAATAATAATAATAACAGGGGAGATGGTAGATTTTATTCATTTAAAAAAATAGCTTCTTTAATAAATTCAGATTATACCAAAACTAAATTATTCAGATTGAAATAGTTCTTCACAATTAATCAAAAATTACATTTTATTTTCCATATTTTTATGATAAATGCAGTACCTGTGAGGGTTTATGGACAATATCTGTCATTTTTTTGTGTTGTTAATTGATCTCCATTTTTCATATTTATTTATGTATCTATCTATCTATTTATTTATATTGTATCTATAACATTTTCATTTTCTTTCATTTATTTATCTTTTTTTATTTTCCATTCTTATTTTTTATATTTAGTTTTTATTTTCCATCTTTTTATATTTATTTATTTATTCATTATTCCTTTCAATCTTTATTTTTTATAGTTATTTATTTATCTGTTTATTTATTTTTTAATATATATTTATTTATTTATGTATTTATATATATTGTATCATACATAAGTAAGTACATATACATATATCTGGACAATATCTGTCATTGTTCTGTGTTGTTAATTGATTTCCAATAATAAATATATACATAAGGCAGCATATTTGTCCACTCCCATGTTGACAAGAGTATTAAATACTTGATAAATCTCCCTTTAAGGTACATTTTGAACATATAAAAATGTGTGATTAAATTGCGATTAATTTGAATCGATTGACAACCCTAATATAAAATAAAACAATGATTCAGTACTTTAGAATACAGAGAAACCAAAGCAGGTTTATAGGGGAGTGACTTTAGCTTATTACTCTTAAACACTGAAAATGAAAGAAAGAAACTAAATAAAAGATGTTTCCTTTCTAAACTATTCCACAATAAACTCCTGTAACTGTTCTAATCTTTATTTTTAGTACGTTAGTAGAAACTGTGCTTTTCCTTCTAGGACGAGTCAACATGTCTGCAGCTGTCAGACAGCAGCGTTATCTGTCCACTGCAGGGGCTGATGGAAGGTGTGAGGAGCCTTCAGGAATCACGTGGCCCTCGTCTGATCTCACAGCTCGTCCTTGTTTGGCCTCAGCTGCATCAGAGCGCCACTTCTCCCCAGGTTCACCAGAGGAAACACCACTGCACACAATGCTTTTCCTCCCAGCTGCTGCTCTGTGCTGTCTGTGTTCAGGTGAGTGTTTCCAGCCAATCAGGAGCCAACAAAGTCCACCTGTAACAAACACTGTCACACTCACCTTCATCTACCTGTCTGTCTCTCTACAGCGCTGGTTGCTATGGCAGCAGACCTGGTTCAAGATGATTTAACATGGACCAGGAGAGTTGGTGGAAATGTTTCCTTCAGCTGTCGAGGAACTGACCCGTGTGTCAGTGATGTATTCTGGTACCAGAAGAGAGACACAGAAACATTCACATTGATTCTGTTTATTGATAGGAGCAATTGTCAGATATATTCAGGTTACAATCATCCTCAGAAAGATGATTTCTCAGCTGTGATTAAACAGAACGGCTGTGAGTTGGAGATCCAGAAGGTTGAACTCAGTCATTCAGCCTCCTACTACTGCTCCTGTTGGAGTGAGCTAGGTCTCCACAGTGATAAATGATGCCTGCATCCTGTACAAAAAACATCAGAGGAACAGATGTCAAACAGTGGTTGTGACAGGAAGAGAGCAGTAAACCACAGCCCAGGTTCACATAGTCCACCTCCATCTCAGCCACAGTCACACACACACTGAACTGAGAGATTCATTTGATTTGATATTCATTCATATATTTCTATCAGATACTCCAGCAGGTTTATTGTTGTTCCACACAGTGAGGACAAACTAGTGGCACAGAGGCACAAGGATGAAATCATTTAAAGACATCAGACTAATAATAAGAATATATTCGATTTATATAGCGCTTTTTAGTGATCTCAAAGACGCTTTAACATAGTCGGGGGGGAAAACGGTGTGAGACAGACAGGAGACGAATGACAAAAAGCGACATACACAGGCACAATCACATACATACACACGGACTGATGGGTAGGAGGAGGGAGGTAGCTATGGGTAAGCAGTTGAGAAAAGATGTGTTTTGAGGCGGGACTGGAATATGGTGAGGGAATTGGAGTCTCTGATGAGATTGGGGAGTGAGTTCCAGAGCTTGGGAGCTGCCCTGGAGAATGCTCTGTCCCCAAAGCTGCGGAGTTTGGACTTGGGGGTGGAGAGTAAACCAGCTGAGGTGGATCTGAGGGACCGTTGAGGTTGGTAGGGGGAGAGGAGTTCAGAGAGATAGGGGGGGGGGGCAAGTTGGTGGAGGGCTTTGTAGGTGAGGGTCAGGATTTTGTAGGAGATCCGGTGGGAGACGGGGAGCCAGTGAAGGTCTTTCAGGACTGGGGTGATATGATGCCATGATTTGGTGTGGGTGAGGAGTCGGGCAGCTGCATTCTGGACCAGTTGTAGTTTATTTATGGAGGTGTTGCTGATGCCATAGAGGAGTGAGTTGCAATAGTCAAGGCGGGAGGAGATGAAGGCGTGGATGAGTTTCTCTGCTGTAGGGGGTGTGAGGGAGGGATGGATTTTTGCAATATTGCGTAGGTGGAAGAAGGATATTTTGACCAGGTGGCGGATGTGGGGCTCGAGGGAGAGGGTGGAGTCAAAGATCACACCAAGGTTGCGTGCCTGGGGGGAGGGGGAAACAGAAGTGCCATCGATGTTGAGTGTGAGGTTGTTGGTTTTGGTGAGGGTGGATTTGGAGCCGATGCGAAGGAGTTGTGTTTTGTCGCTGTTGAGTTTTAGAAAGTTCTGTTGCATCCAGGCTTTAATTGCAGAGAGGCAGGAGTTGATGTGGGAGAGCGGTGGGTTGTGGGGGTGTTGGTGCTGAGGTAGATCTGAGTGTCGTCAGCATAGCAGTGGAAGTCCAGGTTGAAGTGGCGTAGGATCTGACCGAGGGGGAATAAGTAGATTATGAACAGTAGTGGACCGAGTACAGAGCCTTGGGGGACACCTTGTGTGACTGTGGATGTGGCAGAGGAGTTGTTGTGAAGGGAGATGAAATGAGATCTGTTGGTGAGGTATGACCGGAGCCAGCTGAGTGCAGTACCTTCGATACCGATGTCTTGGAGTCTGGTGAGAAGAATGTTGTGACATACGGTATCGAAGGCTGCACTCAGGTCCAGGAGGATGAGGATGTTGAGGGCTCCAGTGTCAGCAGAGGTGAGGAGGTTATTGAGGACTTGGAGGAGTGCAGTTTCTGTGCTGTGGAGGGGGCGAAAGGGATTGGAGGGGTTCAAGCAGGTTGTTGGAATGCAGGTGGGATTGGAGCTGGGTGGAGACGAGGCGTTCGAGGGTTTTGGAGAGGAAGGGGAGGTTGGAGATGGGGCGGTAGTGACTGAGACAGGACCCCTCCTGTCCAGACCAGGTTTCTTGAGTGTGGGGGTAACAGCAGCAGTTTTGAAGGCTGAGGGGACAGTTCCATGGGACAGTGAGGAGTTGAAGAGGTCGGTGAGGTAAGGGCATAGGACAGGGAGGCAGGACTTCAGCAGGGGAGTGGGGAGGGGGTCGAGGGAGCAGATGGTGGGTTTGGATGTGCTGATGAGTTTGGCGATGGCTGCTGAGTCAACAGGGTCGAACCGGGAGAGGCGGTGCTGGGGGGGAGGGGTCAGGCGGTCCAGAGGGATGGAGAGAATAGGGGTCGGTGTGGTTGCTGCTGGGTCAGACACGGGGAGCAGTGAGTTGTTGATGGTGGTGATTTTGTCGCTGAAGAACTGAAGGAATGAGTTGCAGAGATCGGGTGAGGGGTCAGAGAGGGGGTTGGCACGAGGCTTGAGGAGAGTGTTGACAGTGGAGAAGAGGGTTCGGGGGTTACGGGTGGGGTCATTGATGATGGTGGAGAAGTAGTAAGATTTGGCAGCAGTGATGGCGTCTTTGTAGGTGATGAGGTGAGATTTGTAGGATTTCCGGTGAACAGTAAGTGATGACTTTCTCCAGAGGCGTTCTAGCTGGCTGCCGGTCTGTTTGAGTTTTCTGAGGTGGGGTGTGAACCAGGGGGAGGAGGTGTTGAATGAAACAGTTTTGGTGCTCAGGGGGGCCAGTGAGGCAGACAGGGTGGCGTTGAGGTGGTTGGTGAGATCATCAGGTGAGGTGGGGGGTGGGTCCAGGTGGAGGGCAGCAGATAGCAGGTCGGAGAGATGGAGGGGATCAATGGACTTGATGTTGCGGAATGAGATGACTCTGGGGAGTTTCAGACGTGTTATGATCTTGTTCACCAAAAGCGTGGACTCAATTGCAGGCACAAACACAAGTCTTTTGAAGGTGTAACAAATATATAATTTATTACAATAATATAAAAGGAACTGTGAACAGGGCTGGAGTTCCTGGAGGTAAGGATCCAGGTCGAGGAGGAGCAGCGTGTAGGAGTGAGCAGGCAGGTTGGTATCAGGAAGCAGCCACAGCTGAACAGACCTGAACAGAGGACAAAACAGGGTGAATCCAAAAATCCAAAAACACGAGCATGAGCAAGTCAAAAACCAAGATACAAGGGAGCCTGAATACGTATATACCACTGTGAGTGACGGAACGATCTGGCGATGACTGGCAGGAAAACCGGGGTAGATATACTGCAGGTGTGTGTGATGATTGGTAAATTGCTGTCAGCTGCTCCAGCAGTGCCTGCCCAGGAGAAGGAGGAGGAGGAAGAAGGCCACGCCTCCCAACACACTGAAAGACTAGACAAAACAGGGAAAAATACACAGGAAACAAAAGGGCAGGGAAACAGAGGAAACACAAGGAAAACTAGGCTGCCAAAGATATATCATGACAAGACGGGGTGTTGGGGAAGGGATTGTGAATTGGATGAGTTTGTGATGAGATAGGGGAAAGGGGGATGGTTGGATGTTCAGAACTGGGACGTTGGCAGAGCAGACGAGATTCAGAATATGGCCTTTATTGTGTGTGGGGAAGGTGATGTGCTGGGTGAGGTTGAAGTTGTCCAGTAGAGTGGAGAAATCAGAGGCAAGTTTACAGGTGGGGGAGTCCATGTGGATGTTGAAGTCGCCCAGTAGCAGTAGGGGTAAGGGGAGGGATGATGCTAGGATGAGGAGTTCAGACAGATCGGAGAGGAAGGATGAATTTGGTTTAGGTGGGCGATAAATGAGGATGACTGTGGTGGAGCAGGTTTTGAAGGCGAGGGATTCGAATGATGTGACTGTAGGGAAAGTGAGTTCTGTGGTCCTGAGGTTCCAGTTGAATAATACTGCGAGGCCCCCTCAACGCCGGGAGGGGCGGGGTTTGCAGAGGTAGCTGAAGTTGGGGGGGAGGCTTGGTTGAGGGAGAAGAAGTCATTGGGTTGTTGCCAGGTTTCAGTGAGCAGGAGGAAGTCCAGTGAATTGTCCAGGATGAGTTCATGGAGGATGGGGGCTTTGTTGTTGAGTGATCGGGTGTTGAGGAGGGCAAAGTTGAATGAGTGGGAGGGTGGTGTGATGGGGGCACACTGGAGAGGTTTGAGGTTGGCCAGGTTCACAGTGCGGCAGGGTCCAGTGGAGGGGGGGTGGCGGGGGTGAATGGTTTGGATGTTGTAAGTCTGGGTGGTGGGGGTAATGGATGACTGGAGATGACGGTTGTGTTTGGGGCCACGGTGAAGGTAGCGTTTACAGATGAGGATTCCAGCAGATTGAGCAGAGGAGAGAGCAGTGGAGGATAGCCTGTAGTTTTTCCTGAGGCGGAGGAGTTGACAGCGAGAGTAGGGGAGGGGAGGGAAGGAGGTAATGTGGGGACAAAACAGCTGTGGGAACCAGGGGAATCCTTTGAATAGCAGGGGGGGTTGTGTAAGAAGCAACAGGAGAGGGGTGAGTAGGGTTGATGGTTCCATGGTTTAGCAGACGGGTTAGCGGTTAGCAGGTGGTGAGAGGGACGGTAGAGGCAGCACAGGGTAGCGTTAGACGGGGGGGGGGGGGGGGGCAGTGGTACTCTCGATACAGATGGGTACAGATGATGAGGAGAACAGTCAGATGATTATTGTAATTCCAGTGATGGAGTGTCCGAGAGGAGTTGAGGGGGACAGGGCAGCTCCGCTAGCGAGTTAGCAGCTAACCGGCTAGCTGGCGAGGAGAGTGCAGCGAACGGGAGCAGAGGGAAAACAAAAATTAAAAACAAAAGACGGAGAACAAGAGTGGGAAAGAGACAGAACACAACAAAACTCAGGAGAACAGTGAAGAAACAGCAACAAAACGAGAGGAAAGACAGCTGACAGAGGGAGAAGCAGCAGTCAGGAGACGCCAGCAGTGCTCACCCACCGGCACAAACATAAACAAACACACACGCGCACGGAGGCAGCGAAGGGACAAACAGTGCGAGCAGAGTATACCTACAATGAGCAGAGTATACCTTCAATGAATAACATTAAAGCAAATCAAAACCAGTACATCCTAGAAATCAAAGTTGAACAGTCTTGCTCAGCCATGTGCGATTGCTAATGCTAAGGTAAGCCCAGTACGTTACCAATCCATGGAAGAACAGGGTTTGTGATTCCATGGGTTAAAGTTGTGGTTCCAAGTCAAAGAGCTCGTCTTTGCTGTGCAGATTGGTTAGCTTGATGCTAACTGTGAGAAGGCAGGCTCTCGCGTCTTCTGATTTTGGTTCCTTGTGTTGTTAGGTCTGTTTCCTAACAGGACATCGATCAGAAGCAGGGCTGCTTTGCAGCTTCTGGAGAGCAGCGGCTCACCTCTCGCAGGTCAGGAGAGATGAGGAGATGAGCAGGAAGAGGTAGAACAAAGAAAATTCCTCTGGTTTTGTTCTGTGTGAATTGCTAGAGCGGCCAATGACGATTGAGCTGAGCTCACGGCCAATGAGAGCATGTTCTCAAGGATTCTGAGAAGACAGTTCACTCAGTCTGCCACCAGAAATGGCAGGTCCCTACATGAGGGACATGGAGGAGTGAATTGTAGGATCGACATCGAGGAGTGACATGGAGGAGTGAGAAGGAACACATGGATGAGTGACATAGAGGATCGACATAGAGTAGGGACAAAAGGAGTGACATACTGGAGTGACATTCTTGAGTTACATTCTGGAATGACATGGAGGAGCGACATGCCATGGAGGAGCAAGGAAGATCGACATGGAGCAATGTTATGAAGGAGTGACATGGAGGAGTGACATGGAGGAGTGACATGGAGGAGTGTCATGGAAGACATGGAGGAGTGACATGGAGGAGTGACATGGAGGAGCGACATGGATGAGTGATATGGAGGAGCGACACATAGGATCGACATAGAGGATCGAGATGTAAGAGTGACACAGAGGAGGGACAAGGGGGAGTGACTTACTGGAGTGACATTCTTGAGTGACATTCTGGAATGACATGGAGGAGCGTCACTCTAGAGTGACATGGAGGAGCAACATGGAGGAGTGCCCTGGAGGAGCAAGGCGGCGTGAAATGGACGATTGACATTGAGGACTGTCATGGAGGAGTGACATGGAGGATCGACATGTCAATCCATGTAGGATCGACATGCAGGAGTGACACGGATGAGTGACATGGAGGATTGTCATAGTAGACATGGAGGAGTGACATGGAGGAGTTACATGGAGGAGTCACAGGAAGGAGGGACATGGAGGAGCGACATTCTGGGTTGACATTCTGGAGTAACATGGAGGAGTGACATTCTGGAGTGAAATGGAGGAGTGACTCGTTGGATCAACTTGAAGGAGTGACATGGAGGATCGACATGGAGAAGCAACTTGGAGGAGTGACATAGTGCATCGACATGCAGAAGCAACATGGAGGAGCGACATCTAGTATCTACAGGGAGGAGATACATGGAGGAGTGACATGGAGGAGTGACATGGAGGAGCAACATTCTGGGTTGACATTATGGAGTGACATGGAGGAGTGACATGGAGGAGCAAGGATGAGCAAGGATGAGCGACACGGTAGATCGACATGGAGGAGAGACATGGATTATAAACTTGGAGGAGTGACATGAAGGAGGGACTTGGATGAGCTACATTCTAGGTTGACATTCTTGATTGACATTCTGGTGTGACATGTATGAGTGACTTTCTGCAGTGACATGAAGGAGTGACATGGAGGAGCAACTTGGAGGGGTGACATGGAGGATCGACATGGAGGAGTGACATGGAGGATCGACATGGAGAAGCGACATAGAGGAGCGACATCTAGGATCTACATGGAGGAGCTACATGGAGGAGTGACATGGAGGAGTGACATGGCAGAGTGAGAGGGATGAGTGACATTCTTGAGTGACATTCTGGAATGACATGGAGGAGCGTCACTCTGCAGTGACATGGAGGAGCAACATGGAGGAGTGCCATGGAGAAGCAAGGCGGAGCGACATGGACGATCGACATTGAGGATTTTTCATGGAGGAGTGACATGGAGGATCGACATCGAGGATTGACATGGAGGAGCAACATGTCAATCCATGTAGGATCGACATACAGGAGTGACATGGATGAGTGACATGGAGGATTGTCATAGAAGACATGGAGGAGTGACATGGAGTAGTTACATGGAGGAGTCAAAGGAAGGAGGGACATGGAGGAGCGACATTCTGGGTTGATATTCTGGAGTGACATGGAGGAGTGACATGGAGGAGCAAGGATGAGCAAGGATGAGCGACATGGAGGATCGACATGGAGGACAGACATGGATTAGAAACTTGGAGGAGTGACATGAAAGAGGGACATGAAGGAGCTACATTCTGGGTTGACATTCTGGAGTGACATGTAGGAGTGACATTCTGGAGTGACATGGAGGAGTGACATGGAAGAGCAACTTGGAGGAGTGACATGGAGGATCAACATGGAGAAGCGACATGGAGGAGCGACATCTAGGATCTACATGGAGGAGCTACATGGAGGAGTGACATGGAGGAGAGACATGGCGTAGTGAGAGGGATGAGTGACATGGGGGATCGACATGGACGAGTGACATGGAGGATCGAAATGGAGAACTAACATGGAGGAGTGACATGAAGCTGTGACATGGACGAGCGACATGGCAGAGTGAGAGGGATGAGTGACATTAAGGAGTGACTTGGAGGAGGGACATGGAGGAGGGACATGGAGGAGTGACAAGGAGGAGCGACATGGAGAAGTGACATGGAGGAGCGACATCTAGGATCTACATGGAAGATTGTCATGGAAGACATGGAGGAGCGCCATTCTGGGTTGAAATTCTGGAGTGACATTCTGGAGTGACATGGAGGAGTGACATGGAAAGGCAAGGATGAGCAAGGATGAGTGACATGGTGGATCGACATGTAAGAGAGACATGGAGTAGCAACTTGGAGGAGTGTAATGAAGGAGGGACATGGAGGAGCTACATTCTGGGTTGGCATTATGGAGGGGCATTCTGGATTGACATGTAGGAGTGACATTCTGGAATGACATGAAGGAGTGACATGGAGGAGCAAGGATGAGCGACATGGAGGATCGACATGGAGAAGCGACATGGAGGAGCTACATCTAGGATCTACATGAAGGAGCAACATAGAGGAGTGATATGGATGATTGACATGGAGGATGTACATGGAGGAGTGACATTGAGTAGTGACATTAAGGAGTGACATGGAGGAGTGACTTGGAGGAGGTACATGGAGGAGGGACATTTTGGATTGACAAAGAGGAGCGAAATGGAAGAGTGACATGGAGGACCAATATGGAGAAGTGCCATGGAGGAGAATGGAGGATCGACATGGAGCAGTGACATGTAGGCTCGACATGCAGGAGTGACATGGAGAAGTGTCATGGAAGACATGGATGAGTGACATAGAGGAATTACATGGAGGAGTCACAGGAAGGAGGGACATGGAGGACCATTATTCTGGTTTTACATTCTGGATTGATATTCTGTAGTGACATGGAGGAGCGAAATTCTGGAGTGATAAGGAGGAGTGACATGGAGGAGCAAGGATGAGCGACATGGTGGATCGACATGGAGGAATGACATGGAGGATTGATATGGAGGAGTGACATGGAGAAGTGACATTGAGAAGTGACAAGAAGAAGTGACAAGGAGGAGCGACATGGAGGAGTGAAATTTAGGATCTACATGGAGGAGCAACATGGAGGAGAGAAATGGAGGAGTGACATGGAGGTGAGAGGGTTGAGTGAAATGGGGGATTGACATTGACGAGTGACCTGGAGGAGCGAAATGGAGAAGAAACATGGAGGAGTGACATGAAGCTGTGACATGGACGAGCGATATGGCGGAGTGAGAGGGATGAGTGACATTTTGGAGTGACAAGGAGAAGCGACATGAAGGAGTGACATGGAGGTGTGACATGGAGGATCGACATGGCGGAGTGAGAGGGAGGAGTGACATTCCTGAGTGACATTCTGGAATGACATGTAGGAGCATCACTCTGGAGTGACATGGAGGAGCAACATGGAGGAGTGCCATGGAGGAGCAAGGCGGAGCAACATGGAAGATCCTCATTGAGGACCGTCATGGAGGATCGACATAGAGCAGTGATATGAAGGAGTGACATGGAGGAGAGACATGGAGTAGCAACTTGGAGGAGTGACATGAAGGAGGTACATGGACGAGCTATATTCTGGGTTGACATTCTGGAGTGACATTCTGGAGTGACATGTAGGAGTGACATTCTGGAGTGACATGGATGAACTTCATGGAGGAGTGACAGGGAGGAGTGACATGTAGGAGTGACATTGTTGATCGACTTGGAGGAGTGACATTGACGAGTGACATGGAAGAGAGACTTGGAGGAAGGATATGGAGGAGGGACATGGCATAGTAAGAGGGATCAGTGACATGGGGGAGTGACATGAAGGAGTGACATGTAGTAACGATATGGAGGAGTGACATGGAGGAGCAAGGATGAGCTACATGGATGATCGACATGGAGGAGCGACATGTAGGATCTACATGGAAGAGCAACATGGAGAGGTGAAATGGAGGAGTGACATGGAGGATCAACATGGAGGATCAACATGGAGGACTGACATTGAGGAGCGACATTGTGAAGCGAGATGGAGGAATGACATTCTGGAGTGACATTCTGGTGTGAGATTGAGGAGCGATATGGAAGAGTAACATGGAGGAGTAAGGATGAGCGACATTGACGATCGACAAGGAGTGACATGGAGGAGTGACATTGAGTAGTGACAAGAAGAAGTTACATTGAGGAGTGACATGGAGAAGCGACATGAAGGAGTGACATGGAGGTGTGACATGGAGGATCGACACGGCGGAGTGAGAGGGAGGAGTGACATTCCTGAGTGACATTCTGGAATGACATGTAGGAGAATCACTCTGGAGTGACATGGAGGAGCAACATGGAGGAGTGCAATGGAGGAGCAAGGCGGAGCAACATGGAAGATCCTTATTGAGGACCGTCATCGAGGATCGACATAGAGCAGTGATATGAAGGAGTGACATGGAGGCTCTCCTCCAAGTTGCTACTCCATGTAGACACATGGAGTAGCAACTTGGAGGAGTGACATGAAGGAGGGACATGGAGGAGCTATATTCTGGGTTGACATTCTGGAGTGACATTCTGGAGTGACATGTAGGAGTGACATTCTGAAGTGACATGGAGGAACTTCATGGAGGAGTGACAGGGAGGAGTGACATGTAGGAGTGACATTGTTGATCGACATGGAGGAACTTCATGGAGGAGTGACATGTAGTAACGATATGGAGGAGTGACATGGAGGAGCAAGGATGAGCTACATGGATGATCGACATGGAGGAGCGACATGTAGGATCAACATGGAGGACTTACATTGAGGAGCGACATTGTGAAGCGAGATGGAGGAATGACATTCTGGAGTGACATTCTGGTGTGAGATTGAGGAGCGATATGGAAGAGTAATATGGAGGAGTAAGGATGAGCGACATGGACGATCGACATGGAGTGACATGGAGGAGTGACATTGAGTGACATTGACGAGTGACATTGAGGAGTGACATGGAAGAGGGACATTCTGGATTGACATGGAATAGCGACATCGAGGTGTGACATGGAGGAGCAAGGATGAGTGACATGGAAGAGTAACATGGAGGAGCAAGGATGAGCAAGGATGAGCGACGTGGTGGATCGACATGGAGGAGAGACTTGGAGCAGCAACTTGGAGGAGTGACATGAAGGAGGGACATGGAGGAGCTACTTTTTGGGTTGACATTCTGGAGTAACATTCTGGAGTGACATATAGGAGTGACATTCTGTAGTGACATGGAGGAGTAACATGGAGGAGCAACTTGGAGGAGTGACATGTAGGATCGACATGGAGAAGCGACATGGAGGAGCTACATCTAGGATCTACATGGAGGAGCAACATGTAGGATAGACATGCAGGATTGACATAGAGGAACGACATGGAGGAGTGACATGTAGGATCGACATGCAGGAGTGACATGGATGAGTGACATGGAGGATTGTCATGGAAGACATGGAGGAGTGACATGGAGGAGTCACAAAAAGAAGGGACATGGAGGAGCGACATTCTGGGTTGACATTCTGGAGTGACATTCTGGAGTGACTTGTAGGAGTGACATGGAAGAGCAAGGATGAGCAAGGATGAGCGACATGGTGGATCGACATGGAGGAGTGACATGGAGGAGCAACTTGGAGGAGTGACATGGAGGATTGACATGGAGAAGCGACATGGAGGAGCGACATGTAGGATCTACATAGAGGAGCAACATGGAGGAGTTACATGGAGACGTGACATGAAGAATCGATATGGAGGAGTGACAATGAGAAGTGACATTAAGGAGTGACATGGAGGAGTGACTGGGAGGAGGGACATGGAGGAGTGACATGGAGGAGCAAGGAGGAGCGACATTGAGGAGTGACATGGAGAATCAACATGGAGGAGCGACATGGAGGAGCGACATGGAGGAGTGACATGGAGGAGCGACAAGGAGGAGTGACATGGATGATCAACATGGAGGAGCGACATGGATGATTGACATTGAGGAGCAGGGATTAGCAACATGGAGGATCGACATGGAGGATCGACATGGAGGAGTGACATGGAGGAGCGACATGGAAGATCGACATGGAGGAGTAACAAGGAAGACATGGATGAGTGATATGGAGGAGCGACACGCAGGATCGACATAGAGGATCAAGATGGAGGAGTGACACGGAGGAGGGACAAGGGGGAGTGACATTCTGGAATGACATGGAGGAGCGACATTCTGGAGTGACATGTAGGAGCAACATGGAGGAGTGCCATGGAGGGGCATGGATGATCGACATGAAGCAGTGATATGAAGAAGTGACTTGGAGGAGCGAAATTCTGGAGTGACAAGGAGGAGTGACATGGAGGAGCAACGATGAGCGACATGGTTGATTGACATGGAGGAGTGACATGGAGGAGCGACATGGAGTTACATGTAGGATCGACATGAAGGAGTGACATGGAGGAGCAAGGAGGAGCGACATGGAGGAGTGACATGGAGGAGTTACATTGAGGAGTCACAGGAAGGAGGGACATGGAGGAGCGAAATTCTGGAATGACATGGAGTAGTGACATGGAGGATTTACATTGAGGAGTCACAGGAAGGAGGGACATGGAGTAGCGACATTCAGGGTTGACATTATGAAGTGACATTCTGGAGTGACATGGAGGAGCAAAATGGAGAACTAACATGGAGGAGTGACATGAAGCTGTGACATGGACGAGCGACATGGCAGAGTGAGAGGGATGAGTGACATTAAGGAGTTACATGGAGGAGTGACTTGGAGGAGGGACATGGAGGAGGGACATGGAGGAGTGACAAGGAGGAGCGACATGGAGGAGTGACATGGAGGATCGACTTGGAGAAGCGACATGGAGGAGCGACATCTAGGATCTACATGGAGGATGTTCATGGAAGACATGGAGGAGTGACATGGAGGAGTTACATGGAGGAGTCACAGGAAGGAGGGACATGGAGGAGCGCCATTCTGGGTTGACATTTTGTAGTGACATTCTGGAGTGACATGGAGGAGTGACATGGAGGAGCAAGGATGAGCAAGGATTAGCGACATGGTGGATCGACATGGAGGAGAGACATGTGTGGTCGAATAATTGCTATACAAGTTGTCTTTTGAAGGAAGAGGTCCGGTGCTGATGATGTCTTACAAAAGAAGGTTTATTGAAGCTTGATCAAGGAGAATTGTCAGGTCTCCACAATAGATGCTCTCTGCGTGAAGGCCTCACAACTCTGTCCTTCCTCCCCGGTGCTTAGTGTCTTACCCCTTATCATGTTATGACTTACTTCGTTTCCCTGGCATCTCTGACCCTGGTTGCCCTAGCGACTGGCTCTACGGTCTCCACTACAGGCACAGCTGTACAGATAACGGTGGCTATTCTAGACAGGACTCCAACCCAAGAATGTCAACAGAGGGACACTCTGACAGACACTCTGACCTTTCTACCAATAAGAGAGGAATTGATGGAAAATTCCATCACAACCCCTCCTTTTTGATCGACAGATCAACACTAATTACCCCTCCCAGTGTGACATATCAATTTAACAATTGAGCACCAGGGAGAAGTCAGGGCTTATCCACCCCACGCAGTAGTGACTAATTTAAACAGTCAAAATCCAAAAACAGTTACATATCATGATTATTAAAAACTCACCCTTAACCTCTAGCAATGACCTATGAGTTCCGTCTTCAAACCAATTAAGGCCTCCTAAGGAAAATTACCTGCAGACCTCCCAAACCCCATAAAGGTCTAGAGAGCTCTTTTGACAGAGGTCGCAGGTCACATGCATTTACTGACAACTGGCCAAAAACTCCGCCTCCATTTCACAGGAGATGGAGCAAAAAGACTAGATGCGCTATCTGGAAAGGACAAAGGTAAAACCTCAGATCACAAAAGAGGGAAAACCCATATTGTCACATCCGTACAAACCGATCATCTTCAGGGTGAGTTAGGGTGATTTACCTGATTATGTTTCAAATATAACCAAACACACTTGATTAAATGACATCACACGTTACATTTTAAACTTAATATAAAATCAATCTTCCTTCTTATACAAGGAAACCGAATAGATAATAGAATTAGAAATACATGGCACAAAATTTAAGTAAAGAAGTAATTTACAAATCATAAATCATAAATCATTGTTTCTCTTTTTGAGATAGAGGTACCCGGAAGCAGGATGCAATTTCACCCTCCTTTCGGACACCATCAATGCAGTTCAGACACCCCCCCCCCTCAAATCTTCCAGTCTTTTCCTCAGTTGTTCCTAAATCAATCATGCAGAATATCAGTTCATTTTACAGAGAATACACTTTTACTATTAATCCCTACAGCCTTTAATATCAGGATACATTGATTCTTATAAAATTCACCAACTCAAATTGAAAACCTTAAACAATTAAACCTTGAGAGAGTAACCGATTCAACTCATTCTCCATGTTTTCTGTCATCCATGTGATGAGTGTAATGTGTATGCCGTATCTTTATTGAAAATGTGAGTGTGTGTACTGAGGTGTATGGCTTAATGTGATGTGTATGTAATGAAATATAAGTATGTGTGTGTTATTACATGTAATATTGTTGTCACAGCCCTCTACGTGACCTTTCCATCTTGATAGCTCATGTCCCAGTCGTAACAAACTGGGTGGAGCTTGAGCTGTTGCTCTGGCTCTTTTCATGGTAGCAAGCACTGGGTTGCTCGTTGTTCTACTGAGCTCAAGGCTCAGCTCGGCACCTGGAACATGAGAGCCCTCATGCTCCGATTTCCTTGAATCAGGTTGCTCGGTCCCCTGACCGAACCCACTCAGCAGTGCGATGAGAAGGAGTGACCATCCTGTCACTTGCCACGTACCTGCGTGCCCTCTCCCATAGCACAAGGTGCTGCTCTGCACCTTGTAGCATGAACCCATTCTGCTTTGCCCTCGACCTTCAACGCTGTTTTGGTCACCAACAGCACCTATTATGGGCCTTTCACCTGGGAGACAAACAGAGAGCACACCTTGTCCAAGGACTTAATTAGTATTTTGATCACCAACTTTGAAAAGGGTGAATTGGCTCCACCGGGGGTTTTGGGAGCCATTCTGCCACCTGTAAGTGATACCTTTTCAAAACTTTGGTTAGTGCTTTAACATAATCAACCAGGGATTCCTCAGTCCAAAGAAGCAAAGTTTTAAGTGGTGTCAACGGGGAACTTGACCCTGCTGACCTTGCTCTTCCTATGAGGACCTCGTGCGGGCTTAGCCCTGTCGTAGCACTTTGTGTAATGATGGAGTACAACCCAATTCGTCAGGCCACTTCAGACCTGTTGTCTAACCCTAACCCTAACCCTTGATAGTGGAATTCATTCTCTCAACTTGACCTGAGCTCTGTGCATGGTAGGGAACATGTAACTGCCATGTGAACTACTGCTGCAAGACCCTGTGTTACTTTTGACACAAAACATGGACCCCGGTCACTATTTATTCCCCTTGGCACCCCAAATCTTAGGATGACATCTTTTAGAAGACACTTTACGACTATTCTAGCATCCTCTTTCCTTGTTGCGAACGCCTCAGTCCACTTTGAGAACTGATCGGTGATCACCAACAAGTATTTCAAACCTTGTGAATTTGGCATATGTACAAAATCAATCTGTATATTTACAAAAGGGCCTGATTGTGGCGGTAGATGGTCATGTTTTATCAAACTGTTCTTTCTCCTAGTTTGTTGACATGTCATGCATCCGTCTACAAGTGTTTGTGAGACCTGTGTGATGCCTGGCTCAAAACATTGTGAACAAATTACCTCATTCATCCCTCCTTTTCCTACATGTGCAGGCCTATGTACTACATGTGCCAACCCATGTAGGAAAGAACTAGTACAGATATGGCCTTTATGGTAATGATTGTGTTTAAGTGGCTTAGAAACTATTTTTCTTACATATATCAATATGTTTTTATTAATCACTTCTCAGTCATTCACTATGAATGAATGAATAGTTTTATTTCGGTCATACATCAAAAAAGAACAAAACTTTACAATCTGTGTGAATATAAACCAACACTGTATCCCTTTCACACAACAACGTTCATATAATCAATGACCAATGGCCCCAAGGCTTATTTTTGCCTATCCTATACAATTCATAAAATAACCCAGAATATCAGCATTACAAAGGAAAGAAAAAATAAAATTTACTCTAATCGTAATCCTTACTTATTTCACATATAAAGGCTTTTTTGACGCTCAACAGAGAGCTACAAAATTTCAACTCATCACTAAGCCTGTTCCATAATTTGACTCCCAAAACTGAGACACATCTGTATTTTACATCGGTTCTCAGTTAACCTGTTTCAAAAACACACAACCCTATTAAATGAAAATGTCTTTACATTCAAAGTAGCTTTAATATTATTTTTATGTTTCTGCAACATTTGATCTTAATAATCTTTTTGTAATCTCATAATTCATGTCGGTCTATTTTTATATTTTTGTACTCCTTTTCCTTTGTTCGATATTTAATAAATTCCCTGTAAAGCCTATTTTTCTTTCTACAAGCTTTATGATTCATTAATATCATCTACATAAACTTCTTGCCAGTCATAATTCAAGAGTTCTGTCTTAAAAGCTATATTTGCCTCCGGTGATTTTATTCTAATCAAATTGTTGTTTTTTTTGTTTTTTTTTCTTAATCTTGATTTATTGTTAATCTCCAACACTGTAAACAGGCAAATGATCACTTACATCAGTCACTAACAGTCCACTTCCACTTCCCAAACAATTACATTAATGAAAATATTATCAATCAATGTTAAACTATCCCTCGTTATTCTACTTGGCTTTACAATTAACGGATAGAAACTCAAGCTAAACATAATATTAACAAATTCTGTTGTTTCATTATATAATCATTATATTTTAGTAAATCAATATTTAAGTATGGCATAGCCAACCAACCATTTAACCTCAGATGGTCTGCTAACAGAGCCATCAATGTAGAAAATTATATCTGAATTTGGGATTGGTGTCTGCTGGAGGTCTGGCCTTGGAGAGGAACATGTTGCAATAACGGTATCGCAATCATGATCCTTGTCGGTCTCAATCAATGGGAGGAGAGTGGCTGAATTTAGCGGTGCGGAGCGTTTCACCATAATATGTGGAATGGACAGAATGATAGTGAGGTGTCTGCTGTTAGATGCAGCATATTTATATAGATGGTTTGTATTAGGAGAGTATATTGAAATGCTAGGTCAGCAGGCTCCTGGGAGTCTGGGTCAGAGTTGAAGAGACATCTGGTCAAGGTAAAGATAAACCAAATGCTAGGTCAGCAGGGTCATGAGAGTCCTGGGTCAAAGTTGAAGAGACATATGGTGGCTTCAAAGAGATGTTTCTATGTTTATTTGTCCCTCTCCTAAAACAATATGTGGAAACTAAGAGTTTGACCAAAACAAGCTCGGTATTTAAGGAGCTGTCTGTATACGTTCGAGAGAGTTCTCTCATTATTCGGCTGGAGGCTCTCCAAGTAACGTGTTACTTGTTTATGATACTGAACTTAATGTAATAAATTTGTTATACAACTAAGACAGTGTCGGCGGAGTTTCTCTTCAAACATCTTCAACTGCATCACCACAGAAGATACGACAATAGCCTCATAACCTGAGCGTCGTGCTGCTGTCATATGTTGTGTTGATGCGGTGTTCAAAATATGTAAAACGGCATGCGGAACGTGGACTACACAGTCATGAGCCAGTACTATGGGGGCTGATTTTTCAATCATCATCGCAACTGAGGCCACAGCTCTCAAACAACCTGGCATGCCCAACACCACGGGTCCCAATCGAGCCGAATAGTACGCAACAGGACGGTAACGCGAACCATGTTTCTGTACCAGGATACCTGTAGCAAAACCCTCCTTTTCGTGCACGTGTAGATGGAACAGCAAGTTGTAGTCCGGCAGGCCCAGTGCTGGGGCCTGTAACAACACATGTTTCAGGTCTTGGAAAGCTTTTAACATAACTTCAACACAGAGTCCAAAGCTGCATACTCAAAAATCCAGTTCCTGCAATAATTAGCCATCCCCAGGAACGAATGCATTTCTTTCTTAGTCCTCGGGGGATGCGTCCGACAACAGTCTCACTCTTTCTGGTGACAACAGCCGCTGGCCATTCTTCAACACATGACCCAGATACGTGACCTCAGGCAGCCGCTGTGGCCACACTCCGCCAGTCTTTTGAGCAGCAAAATGGAGTCAGAGTGACACGCGTCTAATGTTGGGGACGCCACCAAGAGGTCGTCTGCATATTGAAGAAGGCTTGATCCTCCTGGCAGATCGAGATTGTACAGATCACGTTTTACCGCTGCCGCGTACACGCTCGGGGACTGGGAATATCCCTGGACTAGCCTTTGCCAGGTCAGCTGTCGACCTTTAAAAGTAAACGCAAACAGATACTGGCTGTCTGGATGCAGTGGAATGGAAAAGAAAGCTGAACATAGATCAATGACTGTGTAGTACGTTGAGTTTTGCCGGTAATGAGGCTAAGATGGAATTGGTGTCCGGGACTAATGGACCGAGATTTTCTTGATAATGGTTTTACCATAGGAACACCGGAAACACCCATAGTGGTGATATAATGTGTGGTTGGTTCAAAACTTCAACTGTTACCATTTACTTCAATTGCTAACATGGGATCTTGTGACAAATCTAGCCAATTTGCAAATTGTTGTAAAAACTTGTTGGGTTATATAAATCAACCCATAGCTACATATATTATTAAATAGGCCTATGACTTGACATCAGGTTATGGTAAAAACTAAATAAAATCGACAGGGAGTTGCACAATTGTATTAATTTATAAATATACAAAACATACAATTACTATGCTCTCCTCAAAGCCACCAGACTATTGACAGAAACTGTAATTTTACCCACTGATCATTATAAACACACTTTTTCAAACTGACAGAAAACGTTTAAAATGCATCAAAACTGTCTTGCAATGGTCAATCTTGCAACAATTACCATCACTGGTTGCTTTCTACAGAATCTTGGCTTTCGTATTTTTAGGTATGTATTATAAGCTGCTTAGAGCTACTGTTAACCAGCCCTCTCTATTATCTATTTAATATCGCTGTGAACACATCTCCTTCAAACAACTAGATTTATTCAAGTTTCTTCACCAAAAATACATTTTACAAAATTATATTTGAACACCTCATGATAATGTTATAATTCACCTTCGCCTAATAATCTATTGGCATACTAAAATTAATAAATGAGTTAGCTGAATTAATTCAGCCTCTCTCCCTTACTCTGGACACAAAACCTGCACCCTGTAGGTGTGTGTGTTTGTGTCAGTGTCTCTGTGTGTTTCTTGACCCCACCCCTCTGGTGGATCATCAATGAATTCTGAGCCAGTTGCTCTGCTGCTTCCTTGCAGGGCAGCCACGTCTGCTCCTCTCCGTCTCTCCCTTTCAACTGCAGCTGTGATCAAAAATATCAACTCTTGTGTCTGCATTTTTCCTAACTCTGCCTCTGAAGCTTTTGCTTTATCGTTATCTTGGGGTAAAGTGAAACAGTGAATTTGTTCAATTCAATTCAATTGCTCTAAAAGTGGGATTTCAGCTTCCGTCAACATACTCAAACAAACACTGAAGGGACAGAGTTTTACCTTGGCGTTTAATCCTATCATACATCATTGCCTTTGTCTGATTCTCACTATCTCAGCCGCTTTGGTCTGCAATGTGATCTTTAACAATGGCCTGTGACATGTTGCAATAAATGGTACGCATTTATCCACCATTTTTTTCTTAATTCATCTGAACCCCATTCGCAGCCATTCTCAATCACTCTCTCACTACAGATTTGAAGAGCGGTGACTTTCTTCCGTCAAAGTGCACACTTTCTCATAAATGCAAAATCCCAGTCTGGATTTCCATTGTCTCCATGCCCATTTATCTCAGTTAGCCGCAGTTTCTCCGTCTCAAGCGAGCCTCCATGCGGCAATTCACCATCCGTCCAATCACACATCAATACTGTGAACGGAACTACATATTTCCATCCGGCCTGTCTGCCCACTATTCCAGCAGGATCAGAGAGCATATACACCGTCTCAAAGTGTGTGATTGCATTTTCTGAGGTTATGTGGGATTTGGTGTTTGCATGGTGTTTATCAATGACAGGTTGACTCTCTTCTACTGCTCTTTTACCCTGTCGGTTCTTTGACTAATAAGATCTTTTAACCTTGGCTGTTTTGGAAACAGTCATATGTGTAAATTTCTCTGGTTTCTCTGCTGCTTTGGACTTTTGGGCACACATTTTATTCAGCACTTAATTTCACACAATTATTCAGCAAAAATTCAGCAGCGTAAGTGCGCAAAGCACTAGCACATCAGTAACCAAGCAGCAATCACAGTTCAACAGCATAGACACACAAAACGTAGACACACAAAACGGGCACATGCACATCAATAACACCTCTCTGCATCAACAGCTTCTCCTCTTTTTTCTTTTTCCTTCCCCTTCCAGGAGGCTTCAATTTTTTTTCAAGACGGAGCTCCGAAAGCCCGACGCCTCGTGTACACAAACAATAAAACGGATATCCCTCGGCCCCTGGGGTCTCCCCCAGAACCTCTAGTTTCCCACTGGACACAGAGTTGGGATAGTCGTCAATCTTGGTCTGGCCGAGGCAGTTCTATTTCAAACTCCCCGAAAACATCTTTCCCTCTTGGACCAGAGCTCATGGGAGTCCTCCCTGGTCGGGTCTAGCCCGAAGCTAACCCGGAAACTCAACCACCCCTGTTGGTGGTAGTCCCAATTGACCTAAAACACACAGACTTTATCTTGAACACCACCCACCCTTCTGGAAGTGTAATATTACCCTTTTTAATATTACCTCTTTACCATGAACTGGTTAACTTCAATTTCGACTTTTATCCATTACATTTTCTAGTTCAAATTTCAGAAATTACTCAGCCGAATTATTACTATACTCCCTTGAGCTGGAGTGTTACTCTATAGCTACATTTTTAAAATTTCAGATTCTTTTAGATCTCGTCAAACACAGACATGGTAAGGCAAAAGCAGATAATTTGCACTTACCACTTCTGTTGTTATGTTGAAATCCTGTTCATGACGCCAAATTGTGGTGGAATAATTGCTATATAAGTTATCTTTTGAAGGAAGAGGTCTGGAGCTGATGATGTCTTACAAAAGAAGGTTTATTGAAGCTTGATCAAGGAGAATTGTCAGGTCTCCACAATAGATGCTCACTGCGTGAAGGCATCACAACTCTGTCCTTCCTACCCGGTGCTCAGTGTCTTACCCCTTATCATGTTATGACATACTTCATTCCTCTGGCATCTCTGACCCTGGTTGCCCTAGCGATTGGCTCTACGGTCTCCACTACAGGCACAGCTGTACAGATAACGGTGGCTATTATAGACAGGACTCCAACCCAAGAATGTCAACAGAGGGACACTCTGACAGACACTCTGACCTTTCTACCAATAAGAGAGGAATTGATGGAAAATTCCATCACAACATGGAGTAGCAACTTGAAGGAGTGTAATGAAGGAGGGACATGGAGGAGCTACATTCTGGGTTGGCATTCTGGAGTGACATTCTGGATTGACATGTAGGAGTGACATTCTGGAGTGACATTGAGGAGTGACATGGAGGAGCAAGGATGAGCGACGTGGTGGGTTGACATGGAGGAGTGAAATGGAGTAGAAACTTGGAGGAGTGGCATGGAGGATCGACATGGAGAAGCGACATGGAGGAGCTTCATCTAGGATCTACATAAAGGAGCAACATAGAGGAGTGACATGGAGGATTGACATGGAGGATCGACATGGAGGAGTGACATTGAGGAGTGACATAACGGAGTGACATGGAGGATTGACATGGAGGATGTACATGGAGGAGTGACATTGAGGAGTGACATTAATGAGTGACATGGAGGAGTGACTTGGAGGAGGTATATGGGGGAGGGACATTTTGGAATGAAAAGGAGAGCGAAATGGAGGAGTGACATGGAGGAGAAAGGATGGGCAACATGGAGGATCAACATGGAGTAGAGACAAGGAGGAGTGACATGGAGGAGAGCGACATGGCCGAGTGAGAGGGAGGTATGACATTCTTGAGTGACATTCTGGAATGACATGGAGGAGCGTCACTCTGGAGTGACATGGAGGAGCAACACGGAGGAGTGCAATTGGAGGAGCGACAAGAAGGAGTGACAAGGATGCTCAACATGGAGGAGCAACATGGAGGATTGATATGGAGGACTGACATGGAGGAGCGACATGGAGGAGTGAAATGGAGGAGAAACTTGGAGGAGCGACATGGATGATTGACATGGAGGAGCAAAAATTAGCGACATGGAGGATCGACATGGAGGAGTGACATGGAGGAGTGACAAGAAGAAGTGACATGGAGAAGTGACATGGAGGTTCGACATAGAGCAGTGATATGAAGGAGTGACATGGAGGAGTGACAGAGGAACGACATGGAGGATAGACATGCAGGATTGACATAGAGGAGCGACATGGAAGAGTGACATGTAGGATCGACATGCAGGAGTGACATGGATGAGTGACATGGAGGATTGTAATAGAAGACATGGAGGAGTAACATGGAGGAGTTACATGGAGGATTTACATGGAGGAGTCACAAAAAGGAGAGACATGGAGGAGCGCCATTCTGGGTTGACATTCTGGAGTGAAATTCTGGAGTGACATGGAGGACTGACATGGAGGAGCAAGGATGAGCAAGGATGAGCGACATGGTGGATCGACATGTAGGAGAGACATGGAGTACCAACTTGGAGGAGTGGCATGGAGGATCGACATGGAGAAGCAACATGGAGGAGCTACATCTAGGATCTACATGGAGGAGCGACATGGAGGATTAATATGGAGGAGTGACATGGAGGAGCAGGGAGGAGTGACATGGAGGAGCGTGATGGAGGAGTGACTGTAGGATCGACATGCAGGAGTGACATGGACGAGTGACATGGAAGAGTGTCATGGAAGACATGGAGGAGTGACATGGAGGAATTACATGGCAAGGTAAAAGGAAGGAGGGACATGGAGGAGCGACATTGTGGGTGGACATTCTGGATGACATTCTGGAGAGACATGGATGAGTGAAATTCTGGAGTGACAAGGATGAGTGACATGGAGGAGAAAGGATGAGCGACATGGTGGATCGACATGGAGGAGTGACAAGGAGGATTGATATGGAGGAGTGACATGGAAGAGCGACATGGAAGAGTGATATTTAAGATCTACATGGAGGAGCAACATGGAGGAGAGAAATGGAGGAGTGATAGGGATGCGTGACATGGGGGATCGACATGGACGAGTGACCTGGAGGAGCGAAATGGAGAAGAAACATGGAGGAGTGACATGGAAGAGCGACATGGAAGAGTGATATTTAAGATCTACATGGAGGAGCAACATGGAGGAGAGAAATGGAGGAGTGAGAGGGAGGAGTGACATGGAGGAGCGACATGGCGGAGTGAGAGGGAGGAGTGACATTCTTGAGTGACAATCTGGAATGACATGGAGGAGCGTCACTTTGGAGTGCCATGGAGGAGCAACATGGTGGAGTGCCATGGCAAAGAGGAGTGACATGGATGCTCAACATGGAGGAGCGACATGGAGGATTGATATGGAGGAGTGACATGGAGGAGCGACATGGAGGAGTGAAATGGAGGAGAAACTTGGAGGAGTGACATGGATGATTGACATGGAGGAGCAAGGATTAGCGACATGTAGGATCGACATGGAGGAATGACATGGAAGAGTGACATTGAGGAGTGACAAGAAGAAGTGACATGGAGGAGTGACATGGAGGAGTGACATGGATGAGCGACATGGAAGATCGACATTGAGAACTGTCATGGAGGAGTGACATGGAGGATCGACATAGAGCAGTGATATGAATTGACATGAAGGATGGACATAGAGGAACGACATGGAGGATAGAAATGGAGGATTGACATGGAGGAGAGACATGGCGTAGTGAGAGGGATGAGTGACATGGGGGATCGACATGGACGCGTGACCTGGAGGAGCGAAATGGAGAAGAAACATGGAGGAGTGACATGAAGCACCGACATGGAGGAGTGACATGGAGAAGGGACATGAAGGAACAAGGATGAGCGACATGGAGGATCGACATGGAGGAGCGACATGTAGGTTCTACATGGAAGAGAAACATGGAGGAGTGAAATGGAGGAGCGCCATGTAGGTATCGACATGGAGGATTGACATGGAGGAGGGACATGGAGGAGTGACGTTCTGGAGATAAATTCTGGAGAGACATTCTGGAGTGACATGGAGGAGCGGCAATCTGGGGTAACATGGAGGGGATACATGGAGGAGTGATATGGAGGAGCAGGGACGAGAGACATAGAGGATCGACATGGAGGAGCAACATGGAGGAGTGACATGGAACACATGGTGGAGTGACATTGAGGATCGAAATGGAGGATCGACATGAAACAGTGACATGGAGGAGTGACATGGAAGTGTGACATGGAGGAGTGACATGGAGGATCGACATGGAGGAGTGACATGGTGGAGCGACATGGCGGAGTGACATGGAGGAGTAACATGGAGGCTTGACGTGGAAGACAGGGATTAGTGACATGGAGGAGCGAAATAGAGGATCAACATGGAGGAGTAACATGTGGGATCTAAATGGAGGAGTTACATGTAGGATCGACATGGAGGATCGACAAGGAGGAGTGACATTGAGGAGCAACATGGAGGAGCGACATAGAGGAATGACATGGAGTAGTATTCAGGTTGATCGACATGGAGAAGTGACATGGAGGAGTGACATGGTAGAGATGGAGGAGTGACATGGAGGAGAGACATGGAAGATCGACATGGAGGATCAACATGTGTCGACATAGAAGACATGGAGGAGTGACATGGAGGATCGATGTGGAGGAGTAACAAGGAGGAGCGACATGGAGGATCGACATGGAGGAGCGACATCAAGCAGTGACATTCTGGAGTTCAATCTGCAGTGATATTCTGGAGTGACATGGAGGAGCGACATTCTGGAGTGACATGGAGTAGCGACATGGAGGAGTGACATGCTGGAGCAACATGGAGGATAAAAATGTAGGATCGATGTGGAGGAGTAACAAGGAGGAGCGACATAGAGTATCGAAATGGATTTGCGACATCAAGCAGTTACATGGAAGAGCGACATTCTGGAGTGACATGGAGGATTAAGAAGGAGCCACATGGAGGATCTACATGTGTCGACATGGAAGACATGGAGGAGTGACATGGAGGATTGACATGGAGGATCGACATGGAGCAGCGACATGGAGGAGTGACATGGAGAAGCGACATGGAGGATCGGCATGGCGGAGTTACATGCAGGACTGACATGGAAGAAAGGGAGGAGTGACATGGAGTGGCGACATGGAGGTGTGAAATAGAGGATCGAGATGAAGGAGGTATATGGAGCAGTGACATTCTGGAGTGACTTTCTGGAGGGACATTCTGGAGTGACATGGAGGTATCGACATGGAGGAGTGACAAGGAGGAGTGATATAGAGGATCAACATAGAGGATTGACATGGAGGAGGGACATGGAGGAGTGACGTTCTGGAGTTAAATTCTGGAGAGACATTCTGGAGTGACATGGAGGAGCGGCAATCTGGGGTAACATGGAGGAGATACATGGAGGAGTGATATGGAGGAGCAGGGACGAGAGACATAGAGGATCGACATGGAAAAGTCACATGGAGGAGCAACACGGAGGAGTGACATGGAACACATGGTGGAGTGACATTGAGGATCGAAATGGAGGATCGACATGAAACAGTGACATGGAGGAGTGACATGGAAGTGTGACATGGAGGAGTGACATGGAGGATCGACATGGAGGAGTGACATGGAGGAGCGACATGGCGGGGTGACATGGAGGAGTAACATGGAGGCTTGACGTGGAAGACAGGGATTAGTGACATTGAGGACGAAATAGAGGATCAACATGAAGGAGTGACATGGAGGAGGTACATGGAGGAGTGGCATTCTGGAGTGACATTCTTGAGGGACATTCTGGAGTGACATGGAGGAGCGACATTGAGTAGTGACATGGAGGAGTGACAAGAAGGAGCGACACAGAGGAGTGACATGGAGGAGCAACATGGAGGATTGACATAGAGGTGTAACATGAAGGATCTGAATGGAGGAGTGACATGGAGGAGCGACATGGTGGAGCAACATGGAGGATCGAAATGGAGGATCAACATGGAGCAGTGACATGGAGGAGTGACATGGAAGTGTGACATGGAGGAGTGACATGGAGGATCGACATGGAGTGACATGGAGAAGCGACATGGTGGAGTTACATGGAGAAGTGACATATAGGATTGACATGGAGGAGTTACATGGAGGAGTGACGTGGAAGACAGGGAGGAATGACATGGAGGAGCGCAATAGAGGATCGACATGGAGCACATTGAGGAGTGAAATGGAGGAGCGACATGGAAGAGTGACATGGAGGAGCGACATGTAAGAGCGACATGGAGGATCTACATGGAGGAGCAACATCACGGAGCGACATGGAATACTGACAATGAGGAGATACAGTCTGGAGGAACATGGTGGAGCGACATTCTGGAGTGACATGGAGGAGCGACATTGAGGAGTCGACATGGAGTATTGACAAGGAGGATCAACATGAAGGAGTCGACATGGAGTATTGACAAGGAGGACTTACATGGAGGAGTGACATCCTACAGTTAAATTCTGGTGTGAAATTCTGGAGTGTTATGTAGGATCTACATGGAGGATTGACATGGAGGATCGACATGGAGGACCGACATAGAGTATCGACATGGAAGAGTATCAAGGTTGATCGACATGGAGAAGTGAAATGGAGGAGTGACATGGTAGAGATGGAGGAGTGATATGGAGGAGAGACATGGAGGAGCGACATGGAGGATTGACAGAATGGAGTAACATTGAGGATCGACATGGAAGAGTGACATGGAGGAGCGACATGGAAGAGCGACATGGAGGATCTACATGGAGGAGCAACATCACGGAGCGACATGGAAGACTGACAATGAGGAGATACAGTCTGAGGAACATGGTGGAGCGACATTCTGGAGTGACATGGAGGAGCGACATTGAGGAGTCGACATGGAGTATTGACAAGGAGGATCAACATGGAGGAGTCGACATGGAGTATTGACAAGGAGGACTTACATGGAGGAGTGACATCCTACAGTTAAATTCTGGTGTGAAATTCTGGAGTGATATGCAGGATCTACATGGAGGATTGACATGGAGGATCGACATGGAGGAGCGACATAGAGTATCGACATGGAAGCGTATCACGGTTGATCGACATGGAGAAGTGAAATGGAGGAGTGACATGGTAGAGATGGAGGAATGATATGGAGGAGAGACATGGAGGAGCGACATGGAGGATTGACAGGATGGAGTAACATTGAGGATCGACATGGAAGAGTGACATGGAGGAGCGACATGGAAGAGCGACATGGAGGATCTACATGGAGGAGCGACATCACGGAGCGACATGGAAGACTGACAACGAGGTACATTCTGGAGGAACATGGTGGAGCGACATTCTGAAGTGACATTCTGGAGTGACATGGAGGAGCGATATGGAAGATCGACATGGAGGAGTAACATGTAGGATCTAAATGGAGGAGTGAAGGGATTCCCCTCCGGGAATTGTTACCTTCATGCGCGTTGGTTTATCTTCTAGGAATCATATACAAAATACAAAGTTAGATTAAAGAAGCATCAATTTATTCCGTATATATATTCATCATAGTTGCACAGAGTTATATTCAGAAGTTCTGGTTTCCTCAATGTGTCCCTGATACCATGCAACACGGTGGTCAGTTCGCAGAGAAGAACCCCGCGTTTTGTTAAACATCTAGTATTTATACATATCATGTGCCCCCAGTGAGAGGAGGAGGGGTAGGCGTTATCCATGTAAAGAACCGATACCTTTCTATAGATTGTAACAGGCTATCTTCTGTTGGCCTCCTTTATCTGACTCCATTTCTACGCATCCCGTGCTTCATGGACACCCTGTTCTTCACCCCCCTTGCTCCTATCTCCCTGAGGCTCCAAAACAAATGAGAATTGTTCTTTGTACAGATATTTCTTTCACCGGTTTATCAGGGTGTTCTTTGCAGCATGCATGTCATGTGCTGTCTAGATTACATTTCTTAGATCAGTACGTCATTCTGGTTACATGTTTTCATTTATAACAGATTACACTTATAATTCATCATGATATATTTCCAACAATTCCTCTTTTGAACTTGTCCAAGTTCACTTCGGTCCGGAAATATCCAAATCCCAACGGTAATTACCCTCCATGATTATTTATCAATTCACCCATATCCTCTAGCAATGATCTACGAGTTCCATCTTTAAACCAATTAAGGTTTTGCCAATGAAATAACCCTCAAACCATCCAAACCCAAGAGAGATCTGGAGAGGTTTTTTTTTGATAGAGGTCGCAGGTCACATGCTGCTACTGACAACTGGCCAAAAACTCCCCCCCTGTTATACAGGAGATGGAGCAAAAAGACCAGATGCGCTACCTACGCTACTTGGAAAGGACAACGGTAAAACCTCAAATAGACGAGGAAAAAACCACATTGACCCTTTGGTTACCACAAATTAGTTATAATTTTAGCTAGAATAATATATCTGATTAACATTATACAAAATCCCCAAAATCTGATTAACATTATACAAAATCCCCAAAATCTGATTATTTGACATTGTACAGTCCACGCCATAACTGTCTATAGATCAGAGTTCCCTATCGTCCTAGGAAACAAGCAGGATTTGTCATACACCAGGTTCATTATTACACTAGTTTAATTTCCTCCATTTCCCTATCTGTATCCTGATCAAGAAAATCCATGTTTAATAGCCCCTGTTCTCTCCACCCTCTCCCATTGGTACTCATGCTCATTTGATAGGCTGGTGGTTGGTCAGGGCGTTTTTTCTCTATAACTGTTACTATTAGTCTTTCAGTTAGGTGGCGGATACATGGGACGCAGCAACATCCACACAAAATTAAGCATGCAAGAGCCACCATTATGGATGAACACAACGACACTATCATTGATTTCCATTTACCGAATGTCCTATTGAGCCAATTGTCAATCGGGTTGTCTATGCCGGAGTCTGCATGCATTTTATCAGATAGAGTTCTCAGTCCTTCTAATGCTTTTGTCACCGTACCATCCGGAGCGGTATTATTTGGAATAAAGATACAGCACGAATCCTGAAACATGGAACAAACTCCCCCCTTCTCTGCCAACAACATGTCCAGAGCCATCCGATTTTGGATTACCATCAGGGATGTGGGGGCTAATTGTTCTGCAATTCCGGCTATCGCATCGCGCGTTAGATTAGTCAGTCTAAGTATATTGTAGTGAATGTAATTAATTCGGTCCACGTTTTTATTGGGAGTTATGGGAAAAAATGCCGATATGATAGGAAGATTCTCAAACCCGGTCGAGATTTGATCTGCGAGTTTAAACTCATCTGGTACACCCCTGGGTACTCCAATAGCGTCTATATAGGTGGGATTATTTAGATTTACGTATTGCTACACTCCTCGTCAGTGCACCTTTTGGATCTATTATGTGCTTGTGGTCTAATGTCTTGAACACTATTGGTGAGATTATTCGATGTGACGTTGGTCTGTGTGATTCCTAGGTTTTGGTTCTGTTCTACTTTTTGTCTTGGTGGGGAGTCTAAAAAGAGTAAAATACTGCCCACTAATAGTACTGATCCCAGTACTATCAGTGTTTTGTATCGCCAACCCATACCCATGGTTTTTCTGTCCCTGGTCTCTCTCCTTCTGATTCTATACAAATACTGCAAAGTCAAATTTGAAATGGTATATAAAACGCAATGAATAAACTAGCACAAAGCATACAATCTATTGAGTCACCTTGTTTGTACTTGTAAGCCGTGTTTTAGCTGTAAAACCGGCAAGACCTTGAAACCTTCTCTCCCTTAATTGTGTCTCATACAGCTCAGTACATGGAAAGATATTGAAAACAACAAACGGAAAACAAAAAATATAGTTAGTTACGCTTCAATGTTTACGTCTCTCCTTATGTGTTCTTCTCTGGTGTCCCTGCAGAGATGCTTGCGTCTACCCCTGGTGCTGTTCCTTTGTCCGGTTCGTCTGTTGGGTGTGTCTTCTCTGGTGTCCCTGCAGAGATGCTTGCGTCTACCCCTGGTGCTGTTCCTTTGTCCGGTTCGTCTGTTGGGTGTGTCGGTTTGTCCACGCCTCCACTGATGACATCCACACCGGGTGGTGGAGTTTTAGTAGAGCTGCACTGTGTCAGGTGCCACCACACGCCGCCTTTTCCTTTCAGCTGTACCGCCGTGGATGTCCTCGCTGTCACCTCGTAGGGTCCTGTCCACCTTGGCTCCGACCACTTCCTCTTTAACACCTTCATCCAAAGGTGTTCCGGAGGGCCTTCAGGTAGGGGTCTGAGCAGAATCGGAGATGGATAGGGTGCACCTGGACAATGAAAGGCTGAGGTCATAGCATTAACAGACTGATAAAATGAGCGATACCCTACTGCGGGAAGCACACAAAAAGGATGCGAAGGACCAGGAAACGGTCTGCCATAGGTTAGTTCAAAAGGCGTTAATCCCGTTGCGGTATTAACAGAGGAACGAATTCCCAGAAGGACAATTGGCAACGCATTTGGCCATGTCATGCCTGTGGTTTTACAAACCTTCAATAGTTTGGCTTTAATCGTCCGATTAGCCCGTTCAACCTTCCCTTGAGATTGAGGGTGGTACACAGAGCCAAATTTGTGTTGGAGCCCCAACACTTCTTCAACGGATCGCAAATCTTTATTTTTGAAATGCGAACCATTATCCGAGCGAATCAATTTTGGAAAACCATGTTTAGGTATATAATCGTTAACCAGGCATTTTATGACCGATTTGGCGTCCTCTTTTCCAGTGGGATAGGCTTCTATCCAACGGGAAAAGGTATCCACAATTACCAACAAAAAACGTTTTCCCCCCACTCGTATCCCCATATCCGTGAAATCCATAACGATTTGTTCTCCTGGACCGTTTGGTTTTGGGTACGTGCCCACCGGAGGTTTTTCCGTGGGTCTTATGTTACAGGCTTGACATATTGTACAATTTTGGACAAAGTCAACAACTGTCTTCCTCTTTTGAGGAAACCACCACCCCTCAAGGGCAAACATCATAACAGCCACACCTGCATGGCACAATCCATGTGTCTGCTTCATCATAGAAGGAATCCAGTCATTAGGCATAACCGTTTTACCGTCTTTCTGCCAGATCCCTGTGAAACAATCAGTGGCTCCTGCATCAGTATTAATGTCATGTACCCACCCCGGTCGTCAAAAGTCTGTCAATGGTCTGGTGCAGTCTGTTAGGTCCAATGTTGGAGGAGATTTAGAGCTAGCCTCAAATCAACAAAAGCTTTTTCTTCTAGGTGTCCAGACAATCTTATATTATTGTGTAAGGGCAAAATTTGTCAGTTTCCCACAGCAGAGAATTAGAGACCCTGTGAAAATCAACTTTGGGGTCCGCTGTTTACTCCCAACCTGTAGCATCATTACACCTTTTAGTCTAAGGTCCCAAATCTTGCCACCCTTCATCCTTCGATTTGACCAGTGAGACGTTGGGATCAGAGTGTGGTATCTGAAATAGAGACTGGAAAAGTGTGTCAGGCAGAGTCACTGAATCAGCCAGTCAAGCTTGAGTTTGTCCTTATCAAGGCCCTCTCTGTACCATTTGTTTTCAAACTCACTGTCTACTCCAAAAAGAGATAAGCGAGGTGCATTGCAAGTCATGTTTTCTCATAATATCTGCGTGTGGCTGTGGAGAGAGCTGTAGCTTGGTTTATGATTTTCCATTGGTAGGCATAAAACATGTCCTCTTTACTATATTTGAAAAAAGATGTTGTTTGCTAATTCTGGTTACAACTATGCCCTGTGGTGTAGATATCAAAACTATCCCCAGTAAAACAATAAAATCTCTCCCCATCAGGTTAATCGGACAGTGTTTTGATAACAGAAAAGAGTGTTTGAAATCCCCCTCAATGTTATCCCAGCATAGTAGTGGAACTGTGTATCTTTTTACCACAGATGATGTCTTCTTTGGCATCTGTTTACACTTAGCATATAGTTCAATAGCTTTCTCTTTACCAGTTTCCTGTACAGATTCAAGATATTCAATTGCTTGTGAAATCATGAGTTGTGTGTCTGTGTTCTTACGTGTCTGATGTGCAGATAGGTTACTGTTTCCCGTCTCCGTGCCAAAGCTAGATGAATCCTTCACTGTCCTCGACCCCTCCGCTACTCAATCAGCCTGTGTGTCCTGGTTCTCAGGGCAATTCCTTGCCCAGTGTCCTGTCTTTCCACATCTGAAGCAGGCGTTGGATCTCCTCCTGCCTCCATCCCTTCTGCCATGGCACGATTCTCGACAGTCTCAAGGTTTCCGCATTCCCAAGTGATGTAATTGCGTTTTTATCATCTCACTGATCTCTGGTCTCATTGATGAAGCGGTCCCGAAGATGAGCTTCCCAGGGATCGACCTCATTGTTTCCCCTCATGGCAGCTGGTCGTAGGAGGCCACTGTGTGTTGTGAACCTTTGTGAGTCTGATAAGGTACGCAGACACAGTCTCATAGTCTCTCTGCTTGCACAGCGAGATTTTGCCAATGTCCATTCTCACTGGGAAAGCAGTCTTTACACCGTTGCAAAGTCCAGTTATGGTGTGCGAGGGGCAGTGTTTGGTAACGGCTTGGTTGCTGAGCTTGTTTTGCCCTCTTCCTCCGTCATGGTAGAGGTGGCGATGGAGGTGGAGATGGAGTGCTGGGCAGCACTGCCTGGGCCGGCTGTTGTCGTTGTGGGGTCGAGTCCAGATCAGGATCTAGTTTGAGACACTGAGACATGGATTTTAGTAGTGCTGTCCCTGATTTTTTTTTTTTTACTCTCCCTGATGGTTGCTTCTTCTACTTTGTTTTTTAAAGCTTGGAGCTGTCTTATGCTAAAACTGCCAGTGCTTAGAAATCCACACTCGTTAACCCACACGTCAAGTTGGTCAAATACCTTTTACTGTTTACTGTATTTGGTGGTCATATCTTTGATGTTAGGCGACATAAATTGAGGTGGATTATCACAATCCTTTGAGTTTACTATGATTTGCACCTATTTTAAAAAATAGTTTTCAAGATCTCTTCAATATCAATGTACTTTTTGTTTAGGGGTCATGGACTAAGGAGGGGAAAGAATTTTTTATCAAGATTTTTGCTTAGAGATTTCGACAGGTGGTTGTGCCTTTATATACTTCAATTCCTACAGGTGGTTATGCTTTAACTCCAGTAAGGTCTTACTTCTAGTTACTCTTTCCCCCCCTCTTTTTTCTTTTTCTTCCAGTGGGTGATCAGTCCACTGGATCAAAAGAAAAAAGATAGCAATATTATTATTATTATTATTATTATTTTATTTTTTTTTTACACTATGTGTGATTACAGTGTATTTTATTCACTGAGTTCCCAGAACTCTTTCTACAATATTATTATTATTATTATTATTATTACACTATGTGTGATTACAGTGTATTGATGTTATCCCTCTGAGTTCCCTGAACTCCTTGGTACTGTATTGTGCTAGCCCTGGATTCCACAGCGGTTTCCAAACCCTGCCCTGTTGACACGTCTGTCACAACCACCCTCAAGGTGGGAGAATCACTTTCTCGTCTACTTTCTTAGGATCAAAGATGCATATCACATTTGTCCTCACTTTGGCCCACTGCTGTCCAAACGTGAGACCTGTATGGTTGCAACCTCCTATTTCCTCACACTCTCTATCGAATTCCCCCTCCATATTTGTTGATTGTTAGTTGTTTACACACAGTAGTGATTTCAGAGTAATTGGGTCGTTATGCCCCCGCAACAGATCCCACCAACACAAGCTTCTACTAACGATTTCTCGTCAGCGGTGCTGGCCCGGTATCTGAGGCAGTTTTAAATTTCCTCTGATGACACTATTATTACAGTTGATTAGTATTATACACACATTTATATTCTTAAGGACTCAAACCTTCTGCCAAAGGACTCAAACCTTCTGCTGTTAGTTGTTACACACAGTAGTGATTTCAGAGTAATTGGGTTGTTATGCCCCCGCAACAGATCCCACCAACACAAGCTTCTACTAACGATTTCTCGTCAGCGGTGCTGGCACGGTATCTGAGGCAGTTTTAAATTACTCCGATGATACTATTATTACAGTTGATTAGTATTATACACACATTTATAATCTTAAGGACTTTGACCTTCCAACCTTCCAAAAAGGACTCTAACCTCTTTCTTAAGGATTTTAACCTTACAAAAAGGACTCTAACCTTTTTCCTAAGGACTTTTAACCTTCCAAAAAGGACTTCAACCTTTTTCCAAAAAGACTTTCCAAAAAGGACTCTAACCTCTTTCTTAAGGATTTTAACCTTACAAAAAGGACTCTAACCTTTTTCCTAAGGACTTTTAACCTTCCAAAAAGGACTTCAACCTTTTTCCAAAAAGACTTTCCAAAAAGGACTCCAACCTTTTTCTTTTTTAAGGACTTTAACCTTCCAAAAGGACTCTAACCTTTTCTTAAGGACTTTAACCTCTTTCTCAAGGACTTTAACCTTTTTCTTAAGGACTTTAACCTTCCAAAAGGACTCTAACCTTTTCTTAAGGACTTTAACCTCTTTCTTAAGGACTTTAACCTTTCTCTTCGGGCCTCCGGAGCCACAGGATCTCTGATCCTTTTCTTCTGTGCAACCAGATGTTTTTTTGTTTTTTTTTTATATATACGTCAACAGAGATGTGTCATACTCAGCAAGAGAGATAAATTTAGAACCTATGCCAATTTGCAGATTTTGATTTAACAGGTTCTGCTTACCTTTGCCTTGTAGTCAGGGATCCCTTTATCTCTCTCTCACTGAGTCCTCCAGTCTCTGGCTCGATTCTTTGAAGATCACGTCAGGGTCACCAAATTGAAGGGATTCCCCTCCGGGAATTGTTACCTTCATGCGCGTTGGTTTATCTTCTAGGAATCATATACAAAATACAAAGTTAGATTAAAGAAGCATCAATTTATTCCGTATATATATTCATCATAGTTGCACAGAGTTATATTCAGAAGTTCTGGTTTCCTCAATGTGTCCCTGATACCATGCAACACGGTGGTCAGTTCGCAGAGAAGAACCCCGTGTTTTGTTAAACATCTAGTATTTATACATATCATGTGCCCCCAGTGAGAGGAGGAGGGGTAGGCGTTATCCATGTAAAGAACCGATACCTTTCTATAGATTGTAACAGGCTATCTTCTGTTGGCCTCCTTTATCTGACTCCATTTCTACGCATCCCGTGCTTCATGGACACCCTGTTCTTCACCCCCCTTGCTCCTATCTCCCTGAGGCGCCAAAACAAATGAGAATTGTTCTTTGTACAGATATTTCTTTCACCGGTTTATCAGGGTGTTCTTTGCAGCATGCATGTCATGTGCTGTCTAGATTACATTTCTTAGATCAGTACGTCATTCTGGTTACATGTTTTCATTTATAACAGATTACACTTATAATTCATCATGATATATTTCCAACAGGAGTTACATATAGGATCGACAAGGAGGAGTGACATTGAGGAGCAACATGGAAGACTGACATGGAGGAGTGACATCCTACAGTTAAATTCTGGTTTGAAATTCTGGAGTGACATGTAGGATCTACATGGAGGATTGACATGGAGGATCGACATGGAGGAGCGACATAGAGGCTTGACATGGAGGAGTATCAAGGTTGATCGACATGGAGAAGTGACATGGAGGAGTAACATGGTAGAGATGGAGGAGTGACATGGAGGAGAGACATGGAAGATCGACATGGAGGATCGACATGGAAGAGTGACATTCTGGAGTTAAATCTGGATTGACATGGAGGAGCGACATTCTAGAGTGACATGGAGGAGCGACATGGTGGAGGGATATGGATGAGCAAGGAAGAGCGACATGGAGGATCAACATGTGTCGACATGGAAGACATGGAGGAGTGACATGGAGGAGTAACAATGAGGAGCGACATGGAGGAGCGACATTCTGGAGTGACATGGAGTAGCGACATGGAGGAGTGACATGCTGGAGCAACATGGAGGATAAAAATGTTGGATCGATGTGAAGGACTAACAAGGAGTAGCGACATAGAGGATCGAAATGGATTTGCGACATCAAGCAGTTACATGGATAAGTGACATTCTGGAGCTAAATCTGGAGTGATATTCTGGAGTGACATGGAAGAGCGACATTCTGGAGTGACATGGAGTAGCGACATGGTGGAGTGATATGGAGGATTAAGAAGGAGCCACATGGAGGATCGACATGTGTCGACATGGAAGACATGGAGGAGTGACATGGAGGATTGACATGGAGGATCGACATGGAGCAGCGACATGGAGGAGTGACATGGAGAAGCGACATGGCGGATCGACATGGCGGAGTTACATGCAGGACTGACATGGAAGAAAGGGAGGAGTGACATGGAGTGGCGACATGGAGGTGTGAAATAGAGGATCGAGATGGAGGAGGTATATGGAGGAGTGACATTCTGGAGTGACTTTCTGGAGGGACATTCTGGAGTGACATGGAGGTATCGACATGGAGGAGTGACAAGGAGGAGTGATATAGAGGATCAACATAGAGGATTGACATGGAGGAGGGACATGGAGGAGTGACGTTCTGGAGTTAAATTCTGGAGAGACATTCTGGAGTGACATGGAGGAGCGTCAATCTGGGGTAACATGGAGGAGATACATGGAGGAGTGATATGGAGGAGCAGGGACGAGAGACATAGAGGATCGACATGGAAAAGTCACATGGAGGAGCAACACGGAGGAGTGACATGGAACACATGGTGGAGTGACATTGAGGATCGAAATGGAGGATCGACATGAAACAGTGACATGGAGGAGTGACATGGAAGTGTGACATGGAGGATCGACATGGAGGAGTGACATGGAGGAGCGACATGGCGGAGTGACATGGAGGAGTAACATGGAGGCTTGACGTGGAAGACAGGGATTAGTGACATTGAGGACGAAATAGAGGATCAACATGAAGGAGTGACATGGAGGAGGTACATGGAGGAGTGGCATTCTGGAGTGACATTCTTGAGGGACATTCTGGAGTGACATGGAGGAGCGACATTGAGTAGTGACATGGAGGAGTGACAAGAAGGAGCGACACAGAGGAGTGACATGGAGGAGCAACATGGAGGATTGACATAGAGGTGTAACATGGAGGATCGACATGGAGTGACATGGAGAAGCGACATGGTGGAGTTACATGGAGAAGTGACATATAGGATTGACATGGAGGAGTTACATGGAGGAGTGACGTGGAAGACAGGGAGGAATGACATGGAGGAGCGCAACAGAGGATCGACATGGAGCACATTGAGGAGTGAAATAGAGGAGCAACATGGAGGATAGACATGGAGGAGTGACATGGAGGATCGACATTGAGGAGTGGAATGGAGGAGCGACATGGAAGAGTGACATGGAGGAGCGACATGGAAGACTGACAATGATTTGATACAGTCTGGAGGAACATGGTGGAGCAACATTCTGGAGTGACATGGAGGAGCGACATGGAGGAATGACATGAAGCAGTGATATGGAGAAGCAAGGAGGAGCGACACTGAGGATCGATTTGAATAAGTTACATGGAGGAGCGACAAGAAGGAGCGACATGGAGCAGTGACATGGAGGAGGGACATGGAGGATTAACAATCTGGAGTTAAATTCATGAGTGACATGGATGAGCGACATGGAGGAATGACATGAAGGAGGTGAGCAAGGAGGAGCGACACTGAGGATCGATTTGAATAAGTTACATGGAGGAGCGACACATTGAAGTGACATGGAAGATATGGAGGAGTGACATGGAGGAGCAACATGGAGTATCGACATGTAGGATCAACATGGAGGAGTGACATTGAGGAGGTACATTCTGGAGGGACAGGGTGGAGCGACATTCTGGAGTGACATGAAGGAGCGAAATTCTGGAGTGACATTCTAGAGTGACATGGAGGAATAAAATGGAGGAGCGACATGGAAGATCGACATGAAGGAGTGACATGGAGGAGCGACATGGAAGAGCGACATGGAGGATCGACACGGAGGAGTGACATGGAAGAGCGACATGGAAGAGCGACATGGAGGAGCTACATGGAGGTGCGACATCACGGAGCGACATGGAGGTCTGACAACGAGGAGGTACATTCTGGAGGGACAGGGTGGAGCGACATTCTGGAGTGACATGGAGGAGCGACATTCTGGAGTGACATGGAGGATTGACATGGAAGAGCGATATGGAGGATCGACAAGGAGGAGCAACATTGAGGAGCAACATGGAGGACTGACATGGAGGAGCAACATGGCAGGGCGACTAGGGGGAGCTACATGGAGTAGCGACATCACGTAGCGACATGGAGGACTGACATGGAGGAGTGACATGAAGGAGTGACATGGAGGATCGACATTCTGGAGTGACATGGAGAAGCGGCATTCTGGTGTGACATGGAGGAGTGATATGGAGGAGCAGGGACGAGAGACATAGAGGATCGACATGGAAAAGTCACATGGAGGAGTGTCAGGAGTGACATGGAACACATGGTGGAGTGACATTGAAGATCGACATTGAGGATCGAAATGCAGGATCGACATGAAACAGTGACATGGAGGAGTGACATGGAAGTGTGCCATGGAGGAGTGACATGGAGGATCGACATGGAGGAGTGACATGGGGGAGTGACATGGTGGAGTGACTTGGAAGTGTGACATGGTGGAGTTAAATGGAGAAGTGACATATAGGATTGACAGGGAGGAGCGACATGGAGTATCGAAATGGAGGAGCGACATGGAGGATAGACATGGAGGAGTGACATGGAGGATCGACATTGAGGAGTGGAATGGAGGAGCGACATGGAAGAGTGACATGGAGTTTTGACAAGGAGGATCAACATGGAGGAGTCGACATGGAGTATTGACAAGGAGGACTTACCTGGAGGAGTGACATCCTACAGTTAAATTCTGGTGTGAAATTCTGGAGTGATATGTAGGATCTACATGGAGGATTGACATGGAGGATCGACATGGAGGAGCGACATAGAGTATCGACATGGAAGAGTATCAAGGTTGATCGACATGGACAAGTGAAATGGAGGAGTGACATGGTAGAGATGGAGGAGTGATATGGAGGAGAGACATGGAAGATCGACATGGAGGATCGACATGTAGGAGTTACATTCTGGAGTTAAATCTGTTTGACATGGAGGAGCGACATTCTGGAGTGACATGGAGGAGCGACATGGTGGAGTTATATGGATGAGCAAGGAGGAGCGACACGGATGATCAACATGTGTCGACATGGAAGACATGGAGGAGTGACATGGAGGATCGACATTGAGCAGTGACATGGAGGAGTGACAAAGAGGAGCGTCATGGAGGAGTGATATGGAGGAGTGACATTTTGGAGGGACATTCTGGAGTGACATTCTGGAGTGACTTTGATGAGCTACATGGAGGAGGTACATGGGGGAGTGACTTGGAAGACATCGAGGAGTGACATGAAGGAGCGACATGGAGCAGTGATATGAGAGTGTGACATGGAAGATCGACATGTAGGAGTGACATGGAGGAACGACATGGAGGAGTGACATGGTGGAGTGACATGGAAGACATGTATGAGTGACATGGAGGAGCGACATTCTGGACTGACATTCTGGAGTGACATTGATGAGCTACATGGAGGAGGTACATAGGAGAGTGACATGGAAGACATGGAGGAGTGAAATGGGGGAGTGACATGGAAGATGGGGAGAATTGACATGTAGGAGCAAAATGGAGGTGTTAAATTGAGGATGGACATGGAGTAGTGATATGGAGGAGGGAATTAGAGGATTGACATGGAGGAAGGACAAGGAGGAGTGACATTCTGGAGTTAAATTCTGGATTGACATTCTGGATTGACATGGAGGAGCAACATTCCCGAGTGACATGGAGGAGTTTTATGGATGAGCAATTAGGAGTGACATGGAGGATCGAACCGGAGGAGTGACATGGAAGACATGGAGTGACATGGAGGATCGACATTGAGTAGTGACTTGGAGTAGTGACAAGGAGGAGTGACATGAAGGAGTGACATGGAGGATCGACATTCTGGAGTGACATGGAGGAGTGATATGGAGGAGCAGGGACGAGAGACTCAGAGGATCGACATGGAAAAGTCACATGGAGGAGTGTCAGGAGTGACATGGAACACATGATGGAGTGACATTGAAGATCGACATTGAGGATCGAAATGGAGGATCGACATGAAACAGTGACATGGAGGAGTGACATGGAAGTGTGCCATGGAGGAGTGACATGGAGGATCGACATGGTGGAGTGACATGGGGGAGCGACATGGTGGAGTGACTTGGAGGAGTGACATGTAGGTTGACATGGAGGAGTGACGTGGAAGACAGGGAGGAATGACATGGAGGAGCGCAATAGAGGATCCACATGGAGCACATGGAGGAGTGAAATGGAGGAGCGACATGGAGGATCGACATGGAGGAGTGACATGGAGGATCGACATTGAGGAGTGGAATGGAGGAGCGACATTCTGGAGTGACATGGAGGAGCGATATGGAAGATCGACATGGAGGAGTAACATGTAGGATCTAAATGGAGGAGTTACATGTAGGATCGACAAGGAGGAGTGACATTGAGGAGCAACATGGAGGATTGACATGGAGGATCGACAAGGAGGAGCGACATAGAGGATTGACATGGAGGAGTATTCAGGTTGATCGACATGGAGAAGTGACATGGAGGAGTGACATGGTAGAGATGGAGGAGTGACATGGAGGAGAGACATGGAAGATCGACATGGAGGATCAACATGTGTCGACATAGAAGACATGGAGGAGTGACATGGAGGATCGATGTGGAGGAGTAACAAGGAGGAGCGACATGGAGGATCGACATGGAGGAGCGACATCAAGCAGTGACATTCTGGAGCGACATCAAGCAGTGACATTCTGGAGCGACATCAAGCAGTGACATTCTGGAGTTCAATCTGCAGTGATATTCTGGAGTGACATGGAGGAGCGACATTCTGGAGTGACATGGAGTAGCGACATGGAGGAGTGACATGCTGGAGCAACATGGAGGATAAAAATGTAGGATCGATGTGGAGGAGTAACAAGGAGGAGCGACATAGAGGATCGAAATGGATTTGCGACATCAAGCAGTTACATGGAAGAGCGACATTCTGGAGTGACATGGGGTAGCGACATGGTGGCGTGATATGGAGGATTAAGAAGGAGCCAAATGGAGGATCGACATGTGTCGACATGGAAGACATGGAGAAGCGACATGGAGGATCGACATGGCGGAGTTACATGCAGGACTGACATGGAAGAAAGGGAGGAGTGACATGGAGTGGCGACATGGAGGTGTGAAATAGAGGATCGAGATGGAGGAGGTATATGGAGCAGTGACATTCTGGAGTGAATTTCTGGAGGGACATTCTGGAGTGACATAGAGGTATCGACATGGAGGAGTGACAAGGAGGAGTGATATAGAGGATCAACATAGAGATGACATAGACATAGACATGGAGGAGGGACATGGAGAAGTGACGTTCTGGAGAGACATTCTGGAGTGACATGGAGGAGCAGCAATCTGGGGTAACATGGAGGAGATACATGGAGGAGTGATATGGAGGAGCAGGGACGAGAGACATAGAGGATCGACATGGAAAAGTCACATGGAGGAGCAACACGGAGGAGTGACATGGAGGAGTGACATGGAGGATCGACATGGAGGAGTGACATGGAGGAGCGACATGGCGGAGTGACATGGAGGAGTAACATGGAGGCTTGACGTGGAAGACAGGGATTAGTGACATTGAGGAGCAAAATAGAGGATCATGCCACTGCGAGTGACATGGAGGAGGGACATGGAGGAGTGGCATTCTGGAGTGACATTCCGGAGTGACATGGAGGAGCGACATTCCGGAGTGACATGGAGGAGCGACATTGAGGAGCTACATGGAGGAGCTGCACGGAGGAGCAACATGGAGGTCTCACAACGAGGAGCGACATTCTGGATGAATCTGTTGACCAACAAAATTTTCAATTGCAGGTGCTTAGCAGGAAATTGACCATAATTCATTGACCATTAGCAAATCATCATAAATCTTGGTAGATATCTTCAGTACATGTTTGGGAAGAGGCGTACCAAAGCATTTTCCGCTTGACACATAAGGGGCGCCACAAATATCAGAAACTTGTATCGCGAGATCCGGTGGACAGAATTTTATCAAATTTGGTGCACATACTCTGGGGGCAAGTATTAACCAAGATCTATAGTGTCATATTGATCGGTGCATGTGGGCGTGGCCTATTTAGCATTTTATGCAAAATTATGCCTTTGTTCAATTGCTGTGAGCTGGAATGAGCTAGAGACATGACACTTGGTACCATAAATGTACATGATGCCATAATGCTTCACATAAAATATGAAAACAATTGGCCACATGGTGGCGCTATAACAATTTTCAAGGCCAGCCCCTCACACCATAAATCCTATTAATTTGAAATTTGACACACATGTGCTGCTGAATGTGATCTAAAAAAAAGTCTCTTGGACCACGAAAGTCCACCAACTAAATTTTCCGCCATGTTGAATTTTTTGAAAAACACATTTTTGACATCTCTTCCTAAACCGTAGGTCTGATTGCTGGCATATTTTCTGAGAATTATTATTGGACCAGGCTCATCAAAGATTGCATAAAGCTTGTTGATATGTTATTGTGTTGTGAAGATATTGACCAATTCATTTTTAAGGGGCGGGCTCAGCACGTCAATAGACCTAACTTCACAAGCCTTTGGCCCATCATCTCCAAACTTGCAGCATATGTTCACAAGAGTAGCGGAAACATCTGCTGAAAGCCTCTTGGACCTTCAAAGTGCACCTGGACATATTTTCCGCCATATTGGATTTTTTGAAAAACACATTTTTGTCATCTCCTCCTAAGCCGTAGGACCGATTGCTGGAATATTTTCTACGAATCATTATTGGACCAGGCTCATCAAAAGTTGCATTAAGCTTGTTGATATGTTATTGCGTTGTGAAGATATTGACCAATACATTTCTAAGAGGCGTTCCTCAGCACATCAATAGACCTAACTTCACAAGCCTTTGGCCCATCATCTCCAAACTTGCAGCATATGTTCACAAGAGTAGTTGAAACATCCGCTGAAAGTTTCATTCAAATCGACCACTAGAGGGGCGCTTTGAGCGATATGCCGCTTGCGGCTTTAATTCATTTTAAATTGATATAACTATGTGGATGTGGAAATATGTTTTATATATTTCATGTTTATTCTTTTACAATGTAATTGTAACCTGTGTTGAAATGTACCACTATACGATCACAATGTACAACTCTAGTTTTCATCACTAAGCCAAAGAATGCATTTCTCCTCCAGAAACACTGAAAAGTGGATTCATATGAAAAATGTGAAATTTCTAAACAGAAAAACATTTCTTGCATTGGAAACACACAAAAAAGGATAAATATGAAAGGGAACACAGTTTTCCAAAATATAATATGATAGTTTTGGACTCCAGGCATCAAACTGTCAGTCTGAGCTGAATTCCATGTAAAACGCTAGTTTTCATCACTAAACTCGCTTAATATGTCTTTCTCATGCAAAACCACTCAGGAACGCATTTCTCCTCAAGAAACACTGAAACGTGCGTTTATATGAAGAATATGTGATTTATTTACAGAAACACATCTGTTATACTGGAAACATACAAAAAACAGACAGAATATGAAAAGAAACATAGTTTTCTCAAATTTTACATTAGAATTCGCTTCCAAGTATCAAATCTTCATTCTGAGCTCAATTCTATGCAAAACTCTTGTTTTCATCACTAAACTCGCTTAATATGTCTTTCTCATGCAAAAACCACTCAGGAACACATTTCTCCTCAAGAAACACTGAAACGTGCATTTATATGAAGAATATGTGATTTATTTACAGAAACACATCTGTTATACTGGAAACATACAAAAAAGAGACAGAATATGAAAAGAAACATTGTTTTCTCAAATTTTACATTCGAATTCTCTTCCAAGTATCAAACTGTCAGTCTGAGCTGAATTCCATGTAAAACGCTAGTTTTCATCACTAAACTCGCTTAATATGTCTTTATCTCCCAAAACCACTCAGGAACGCATTTCTCCTCAAGAAACACAGAAACGTGCATTTATATGAAAATGATGTGATTGCTTCATTAAATAAATCTCTTATATTGGAAACATACAAAACAGGATGAAAATGAAAGGGAATATGTTTTTAAATTTTGGCCTTTCTGCATCAAACCTTCACACTGACCTCATTTCCAAGTACAACTTTAGTTTTCATCACTAAACTTGCTTAAACTGTTTTGAAAAAAAATCTATTGTATGATATGTCGAAAATTTCTTGGAAAAAAAGTCAAAGTATAGTATTTCAAAAAATGTCATGAAAAAAGTTATACTAATTCTATATATTTTCATTTTTTTTTAAAAGAAGTCATACTATATTGTATATCGAAAGATTTTATGAAAAAAATTAATTGTATAATAAATCGAAAAATGTCTTGAAAAAAAGTATACCATTTTGAAATTTTTTGGAAAAAAAATACAATATTGTATATGTCAGCGACATTGTAGATCGACATGGAGGAGTAACATGCTGGATCCACATGGAGGAATGACATGGAGGATCGACATGGAGGAGCGACATTGAGGAGCGACAATTAGGAGCGACATTGAGGAGCTACATGGAGGAGCTACATGGAGGAGCGACATGGAGGTCTCACAACGAGCAGCGACATTCTGGAGTGACATGGAGGAGCGACATTCTGGATTGACATGGAAGATCGACATGGAGGATTAACATGAAGGATCTAAATGGAGGAGTGACATGGAGGGTTGACATGTAGGAGCGATATGGAGGATCGACAAGGAGGAGCAATATTGATGAGCAACATGGAGAACTGACATGAAGTAGTGATATGGAAGACATGGTGGAGTGACAAGAAGGAGCGACATGGAGCAGTGACAAGGAGGAGGGATATGGAGGATTAACAATCTGGAGTTAAATTCATGAGTGACATTCTGGAGTGACATGGATGAGCGACATAGAGGAATGACATGAAGGAGTGATATGGAGGAGCAAGGAGGAGCGACACTGAGGATCGATATGAATAAGTTACATGGAGGAGCGACACATTGGAGTGACATGGAAGATATGGAGGAGTGACATGGAGGAGCAACATGGAGTATCGACATGGAGGATCAACATGGAGGAGTGACATTGAGGAGGTAAATTCTGGAGGGACAGGGTGGAGCGACATTCTGGAGTGACATGAAGGAGCAACATTCTGGAGTGACATTCTGGAGTGACATGGAGGAATGAAATGGAGGAGCAACATGGAAGATCGACATGAAGGAGTGACATGGAGGAGCGACATGGAAGAGCGACATGGAGGTCTCACAACGAGCAGCGACATTCTGTAGTGACATGGAGGAGCGACATTCTGGATTGACATGTAAGATCGACATGGAGGATTAACATGTAGGATCTAAATGGAGGAGTGACATGGAGGGTTGACATGTAGGAGCGATATGGAGGATTGACAAGGAGGAGCAATATTGATGAGCAACATGGAGGACTGACATGAAGTAGAGATATGGAAGACATGGTGGAGTGACAAGAAGGAGCAACATGGAGCAGTGACAAGGAGGAGCGACATGGAAGATCGACATGAAGGAGTGACATGGAGGAGCGACATGGAAGAGCGACATGGAGGATCGACATGGAGGAGTGACATGGAGGATCGATGTGGAGGAGTAACAAGGAGGAGCGACATGGAGGAGTGACATGGAGGATCGATGTGGAGGCGTAACAAGGAGGAGCGACATGGAGGATTGACATCAAGCAGTGACATTCTGGAGTTCAATCTGCAGTGATATTCTGGAGTGACATGGAGTAGCGACATGGAGGAGTGACATGCTGGAGCAACATGGAGGATAAAAATGTATGATCGATGTGGAGGAGTAACAAGGAGGAGAGACATAGAGGATCAAAATGGATTTGCGACATCAAGCAGTTACATGGAAGAGCGACATTCTGGAGTGACATGGAGTAGCGACATGGTGGAGTGATATGGAGGATTAAGAAGGAGCCACATGGAGGATCGACATGTGTCGACATGGAAGACATGGAGGAGTGACATGGAGGAGTAACAATGAGGAGCGACATGGAGGATCGACATGGAGGAGCGACATCAAGCAGTGACATTCTGGAGTTCAATCTGGAGTGACATGGAGCAGCGACATGGAGGAGTGACATGGAGAAGCGACATGGCGGATCGACATGGCGGAGTTACATGTAGGACTGACATGGAAGAAAGGGAGGAGTGACATGGAGTGGCGACATGGAGGTGTGAAATAGAGGATCGAGATGGAGGAGGTATATGGAGGAGTGACATTCTGGAGTGACTTTCTGGAGGGACATTCTGGAGTGGCATGGAGGTATCGACATGGAGGAGTGACAAGGAGGAGTGATATAGAGGATCAACATAGAGGATTGACATGGAGGAGGGACATGGAGGAGTGACATTCTGGAGTTAAATTCTGGAGAGACATTCTGGAGTGACATGGAGGAGCGGCAATCTGGGGTAACATGGAGGAGATACATGGAGGAGTGATATGGAGGAGCAGGGACGAGAGACATAGAGGATCGACATGGAAAAGTCACATGGAGGAGCAACACGGAGGAGTGACATGGAACACATGGTGGAGTGACATTGAGGATCGAAATGGAGGATCGACATGAAACAGTGACATGGAGGAGTGACATGGAAGTGTGACATGGAGGATCGACATGGAGGAGTGACATGGAGGAGCGACATGGCGGAGTGACATGGAGGAGTAACATGGAGGCTTGACGTGGAAGACAGGGATTAGTGACATTGAGGATGAAATAGAGGATCAACATGAAGGAGTGACATGGAGGAGGTACATGGAGGAGTGGCATTCTGGAGTGACATTCTTGAGGGACATTCTGGAGTGACATGGAGTAGCGACATTGAGTAGTGACATGGAGGAGTGACAAGAAGGAGCGACACAGAGGAGTGACATGGAGGAGCAACATGGAGGATTGACATAGAGGTGTAACATGGAGGATCGACATGGAGTGACATGGAGAAGCGACATGGTGGAGTTACATGGAGAAGTGACGTGGAAGACAGGAAGGAATGACATGGAGGAGCGCAATAGAGGATCGACATGGAGCACATTGAGGAGTGAAATGGAGGAGCGACATGGAGGATAGACATGGAGGAGTGACATGGAGGAGCGACAAGGAAAGAGTGACATGGAGGAGTGACATGGAAGAGCGACATGGAGGATCTACATGGAGGAGCAACATCACGGAGCGACATGGAAGACTGACAATGAGGAGATACAGTCTGGAGGAACATGGTGGAGCGACATTCTGGAGTGACATGGAGGAGCGACATGGAGGAATGACATGAAGCAGTGATATGGAGGAGCAAGGAGGAGCGACACTGATGATCGATTTGAATAAGTTACATGGAGGAGCAACACATTGGAGTGACATTGAAAGATATGGAGGAGTGACATGGAGGAGCAACATGGAGTATCGACATGGAGGATCAACATGGAGGAGTGACATTGAGGAGGTACATTCTGGAGGGACAGGGTGGAGCGACATTCTGGAGTGACATGAAGGAGCGACATTCTGGAGTGACATTCTGGAGTGACATGGAGGAATAAAATGGAGGAGCGACATGGAAGATCGACATGAAGGAGTGACATGGAGGAGCGATATGGAAGAGCGACATGGAGGAGTGACATTCAGGAGGAACATTCTGGAGTGACATGGAGGTATCGACATTGAGTAGTGACATGGAGGAGTGACAAGAAGGAGCGACATGGAGCAGTGACATGGAGGAGGGACATGGAGGATTAACAATCGAGTTAAATTCATTTGTGACATTCTGGAGTGACATGGATGAGCGACATGGAGGAATGACATGAAGGAGTGATATGGAGAAGCAAGGAGGAGCGACACTGAGGATCGATTTGAATAAGTTACATGGAGGAGCGACAAGAAGGAGCGACATGGAGCAGTGACATGGAGGAGGGACATGGAGGATTAACAATCTGGAGTTAAATTCATGAGTGACATGGATGAGCGACATGGAGGAATGACATGAAGGAGTGATATGGAGGAGCAAGGAGGAGCGACACTGAGGATCGATTTGAATAAGTTACATGGAGGAGCGACACATTGGAGTGACATGGAAGATATGGAGGAGTGACATGGAGGAGCAACATGGAGTATCGACATGTAGGATCAACATGGAGGAGTGACATTGAGGAGGTACATTCTGGAGGGACAGGGTGGAGCGACATTCTGGAGTGACATGAAGGAGCGAAATTCTGGAGTGACATTCTAGAGTGACATGGAGGAATAAAATGGAGGAGCGACATGGAAGATCGACATGAAGGAGTGACATGGAGGAGCGACATGGAAGAGCGACATGGAGGATCGACACGGAGGAGTAACATGGAAGAGCGACATGGAAGAGCGACATGGAGGAACTACATGGAGGTGCGACATCACGGAGCGACATGGAGGTCTGACAACGAGGAGGTACATTCTGGAGGGACAGGGTGGAGCGACATTCTGGAGTGACATGGAGGAGCGACATTCTGGAGTGACATGGAGGATTGACATGGAAGAGCGATATGGAGGATCGACATGGAGGAGTAACATGGAGGCTTGACGTGGAAGACAGGGATTAGTGATATTGAGGAGCGAAATACAGGATCATGCCACTGCGAGTGACATGGAGGAGGGACATGGAGGAGTGGCATTCTGGAGTGACATTCCGGAGTGACATGGAGGAGCGACATTCCGGAGTGACATGGAGGAGCGACATTGAGGAGCTACATGGAGGAGCTACACGGAGGAGCAACATGGAGGTCTCACAACGAGGAGCGACATTCTGGATGAATCTGTTGACCAACAAAATTTTCAATTGAGCTACATGGAGGAGTGACATGGGGGAGCGACATGGTGGAGTGACTTGGAGGAGTGACATGTAGGTCTACATGGAGGAGTGACATGGAAGACAGGGAGGAATGACATGGAGGAGCGCAATAGAGGATCGACGTGGAGCACATGGAGGAGTGAAATGGAGGAGTGACATGGAGGATCGACATGGAGGAGTGACATGGAAGATCGACATTGAGGAGTGGAATGGAGGAGCGACATTCTGGAGTGACATGGAGGAGCAATATGGAAGATCGACATGGAGGAGTAACATGTGGGATCTAAATGGAGGAGTTACATGTAGGATCGACATGGAGGATCGACAAGGAGGAGTGACATTGAGGAGCAACATGGAGGATTGACATGGAGGATCGACATGGAGGAGCGACATAGAGGGTTGACATGGAGTAGTATTCAGGTTGATCGACATGGAGAAGTGACATGGAGGAGTGACATGGTAGAGATGGAGGAGTGACATGGAGGAGAGACATGGAAGATCGACATGGAGGATCAACATGTGTCCACATAGAAGACATGGAGGAGTGACATGGAGGATCGATGTGGAGGAGTAACAAGGAGGAGCGACATGGAGGATCGACATGGAGGAGCGACATCAAGCAGTGACATTCTGGAGTTCAATCTGCAGTGATATTCTGGAGTGACATGGAGGAGCGACATTCTGGAGTGACATGGAGTAGCGACATGGAGGAGTGACATGCTGGAGCAACATGGAGGATAAAAATGTAGGATCGATGTGGAGAAGTAACAAGGAGGAGCGACATAGAGGATCGAAATGGATTTGCGACATCAAGCAGTTACATGGATAAGTGACATTCTGGAGCTAAATCTGGAGTGATATTCTGGAGTGACATGGAAGAGCGACATTCTGGAGTGACGTGGAGTAGCGACATGGTGGAGTGATATGGAGGATTAAGAAGGAGCCACATGGAGGATCGACATGTGTCGACATGGAAGACAAGGAGGAGTGACATGGAGGATTGACATGGAGGATCGACATGGAGCAGCGACATGGAGGAGTGACATGGAGAAGCGACATGGAGGATCGACATGGCGGAGTTACATGCAGGACTGACATGGAAGAAAGGGAGGAGTGACATGGAGTGGCGACATGGAGGTGTGAAATAGAGGATCGAGATGGAGGAGGTATATGGAGCAGTGACATTCTGGAGTGAATTTCTGGAGGGACATTCTGGAGTGACATGGAGGTATCTACATGGAGGAGTGACAAGGAGGAGTGATATAGAGGATCAACATAGAGGATTGACATGGAGGAGGGACATGGAGAAGTGACATTCTGGAGAGACATTCTGGAGTGACATGGAGGAGCAGCAATCTGGGGTAGTATGGAGGAGGATATGATATGGAGGAGCAGGGACGAGAGACATAGAGGATCGACATGGAAAAGTCACATGGAGGAGCAACATGGAGGAGTGACATGGAGGAGTGACATGGAGGAGCGACATGGCGGAGTGACATGGAGGAGTAACATGGAGGCTTGACGTGGAAGACAGGGATTAGTGATATTGAGGAGCGAAATACAGGATCATGCCACTGCGAGTGACATGGAGGAGGGACATGGAGGAGTGGCATTCTGGAGTGACATTCCGGAGTGACATGGAGGAGCGACATTCCGGAGTGACATGGAGGAGCGACATTGAGGAGCTACATGGAGGAGCTACACGGAGGAGCAACATGGAGGTCTAACAACGAGGAGCGACATTCTGGATGAATCTGTTGACCAACAAAATTTTCAATTGCAGGTGCTTAGCAGGAAATTGACCATAATTCATTGACCATTAGCAAATCATCATAAATCTTGGTAGATATCTTCAGTACATGTTTGGGAAGAGGCGTACCAAAGCATTTTCCACTTGACACATAAGGGGCGCCACAAATATCAGAAACTTGTATTGCGAGATCAGGTGGACAGAATTTTATCAAATTTGGTGCACATACTCTGGGGGCAAGTATTAACCAAGATCTATAGTGTCATATTGATCGGTGCATGTGGGCGTGGCCTATTTAGCATTTTATGCAAAATTATGCCTTTGCTCAATTGCTGTGAGCTGGAATGAGCTAGAGACATGAGACTTGGTACCATAACTGTACATGATGCCATAATGCTTCACATAAAATATGAAAACAATTGGCCACATGGTGGCGCTATAACAATTTTCAAGGCCGGCCCCTCACACCATAAATCCTATTAATTTGAAATTTGACACACATGTGCTGCTGAATGTGATCTAAAAAAAAGTCTCTTGGACCACGAAAGTCCACCAACTAAATTTTCCGCCATGTTGAATTTTTTTGAAAAACACATTTTTGACATCTCTTCCTAAACCGTAGGTCTGATTGCTGGCATATTTTCTGCGAATTATTATTGGACCAGGCTCATCAAAGATTGCATAAAGCTTGTTGATATGTTATTGTGTTGTGAAGATATTGACCAATTCATTTTTAAGGGGCGGGCTCAGCACGTCAATAGACCTAACTTCACTAGCCTTTGGCCCATCATCTCCAAACTTGCAGCATATGTTCACAAGAGTAGCGGAAACATCTGCTGAAAGCTTCATTCAAATCGGCCACATGGTGGCGCTGTAATTAACGCCCAAACATGCGATTTTGGAAAGACCACGCCCCTCAAACCGTAAGTCCGATTGACTTGAAATGTGACACATATGTGATCTCAATCAACTCCGTGTGATCTACAATAAAGCCTCTTGGACCTCCAAAGTGCACCTGGACATATTTTCCGCCATATTGGATTTTTTGAAAAACACATTTTTGACATCTCCTCCTAAGCCGTAGGACCGATTGCTGGAATATTTTCTACGAATCATTATTGGACCAGGCTCATCAAAAGTTGCATTAAGCTTGTTGATATGTTATTGCGTTGTGAAGATATTGACCAATACATTTCTAAGAGGCGTTCCTCAGCACATCAATAGACCTAACTTCACAAGCCTTTGGCCCATCATCTCCAAACTTGCAGCATATGTTCACAAGAGTAGTTGAAACATCCGCTGAAAGTTTCATTCAAATCGACCACTAGAGGGGCGCTTTGAGCGATATGCCGCTTGCGGCTTTAATTCATTTTAAATTGATATAACTATGTGGATGTGGAAATATGTTTTATATATTTCATGTTTATTCTTTTACAATGTAATTGTAACCTGTGTTGAAATGTACCACTATACGATCACAATGTACAACTCTAGTTTTCATCACTAAGCCAAAGAATGCATTTCTCCTCCAGAAACACTGAAAAGTGGATTCATATGAAAAATGTGAAATTTCTAAACAGAAAAACATTTCTTGCATTGGAAACACACAAAAAAGGATAAATATGAAAGGGAACACAGTTTTCCAAAATATTATATGATAGTTTTGGACTCCAGGCATCAAACTGTCAGTCTGAGCTGAATTCCATGTAAAACGCTAGTTTTCATCACTAAACTCGCTTAATATGTCTTTCTCATGCAAAACCACTCAGGAACGCATTTCTCCTCAAGAAACACTGAAACGTGCGTTTATATGAAGAATATGTGATTTATTTATAGAAACACATCTGTTATACTGGAAACATACAAAAATGAGACAGAATATGAAAAGAAACGTAGTTTTCTCAAATTTTACATTAGAATTCGTTTCCAAGTATCAAATCTTCATTCTGAGCTCAATTCTATGCAAAACACTTGTTTTCATCACTAAACTCGCTTAATATGTCTTTCTCATGCAAAACCACTCAGGAACGCATTTCTCCTCAAGAAACACTGAAACGTGCGTTTATATGAAGAATATGTGATTTATTTATAGAAACACATCTGTTATACTGGAAACATACAAAAATGAGACAGAATATGAAAAGAAACATAGTTTTCTCAAATTTTACATTAGAATTCGCTTCCAAGTATCAAATCTTCATTCTGAGCTGAATTCCATGTAAAACGCTAGTTTTCATCACTAAACTCGCTTAATATGTCTTTCTCATGCAAAACCACTCAGAAACGCATTTCTCCTCAAGAAACACTGAAAAGTGCGTTTATATGAATAATATGTGATTTATTTACAGAAACACATCTGTTATACTGGAAACATACAAAAAAGAGACAGAATATGAAAAGAAACATTGTTTTCTCAAATTTTACATTAGAATTCGCTTCCAAGTATCAAATTGTCAGTCTGAGCTGAATTCCATGTAAAACGCTAGTTTTCATCACTAAACTCGCTTAATATGTCTTTCTCATGCAAAACCACTCAGAAACGCATTTCTCCTCAAGAAACACTGAAAAGTGCGTTTATATGAATAATATGTGATTTATTTACAGAAACACATCTCTTATACTGGAAACATACAAAAAAGAGACAGAATATGAAAAGAAACATTGTTTTCTCAAATTTTACATTAGAATTCGCTTCCAAGTATCAAACTGTCAGTCTGAGCTGAATTCCATGTAAAACGCTAGTTTTCATCACTAAACTCGCTTAATATGTCTTTCTCATGCAAAACCACTCAGAAATGCATTTCTCCTCAAGAAACACTGAAAAGTACGTTTATATGAATAATATGTGATTTATTTACAGAAACACATCTGTTATACTGGAAACATACAAAAAAGAGACAGAATATGAAGAGAAACATTGTTTTCTCAAATTTTACATTAGAATTCGCTTCCAAGTATCAAACTGTCAGTCTGAGCTGAATTCCATGTAAAACGCCAGTTTTCATCACTAAACTCGCTTAATATGGCTTTCTCACCCAAAACCACTCAGGAACGCATTTCTCCTCAAGAAACACAGAAACGTGCATTTATATGAAAATGATGTGATTGCTTCATTAAATAAATCTCTTATATTGGAAACATAAAAAACAGGATGAAAATGAAAGGGAATATGTTTTTTAATTTTTTTCTACATAATAGTTGGCCTTTCTGCATCAAACCTTCACACTGACCTCATTTCCAAGTACAACTTTAGTTTTCATCACTAAACTTGCTTAAACTGTTTTGAAAAAAAATCTATTGTATGATATGTCGAAAATTCCTTGGAAAAAAAGTCAAAGTATAGTATTTCAAAAAATGTCATGAAAAAAGTTATACTACTTCTATATATTTTCATTTTTTTGAAAAGAAGTCATACTATATTGTATATCGAAAGATTTTATGAAAAAAATTAATTGTATAATAAATCGAAAAATGTCTTGAAAAAAAAGTTATAGTATACCATTTTGAAATTTTTTGGAAAAAAAATACAATATTGTATATGTCAGCGACATTGTAGATCGACATGGAGAAGTAACATGCTGGATCCACATGGAGGAATGACATGGAGGATCGACATGGAGGAGCGACATGGAGGATCGATGTGGAGGAGTAACAAGGAGGAGCGACATGGAGGAGTGACATGGAGGATCGATGTGGAGGAGTAACAAGGAGGAGCGACATGGAGGATTGACATCAAGCAGTGACATTCTGGAGTTCAATCTGCAGTGATATTCTGGAGTGACATGGAGGAGCGACATTCTGGAGTGACATGGAGTAGCGACATGGAGGAGTGACATGCTGGAGCAACATGGAGGATAAAAATGTAGGATCGATGTGGAGGAGTAACAATGAGGAGCGACATGGAGGATCGACATGGAGGAGCGACATCAAGCAGTGACATTCTGGAGTTCAATCTGGAGTGACATGGAGCAGCGACATGGAGGAGTGACATGGAGAAGCGACATGGCGGATCGACATGGCGGAGTTATATGCAGGACTGACATGGAAGAAAGGGAGGAGTGACATGGAGTGGCGACATGGAGGTGTGAAATAGAGGATCGAGATGGAGGAGGTATATGGAGGAGTGACTTTCTGGAGGGACATTCTGGAGTGACATGGAGGTATCGACATGGAGGAGTGACAAGGAGGAGCGACATGGCGGAGTGACATGGAGGAGTAACATGGAGGCTTGACGTCGAAGACAGGGATTAGTGACATTGAGGACGAAATAGAGGATCAACATGAAGGAGTGAAATGGAGGAGGTACATGGAGGAGTGGCATTCTGGAGTGACATTCTTGAGGGACATTCTGGAGTGATATGGAGGAGCGACATTGAGTAGTGACATGGAGGAGTGACAAGAAGGAGCGACACAGAGGAGTGACATGGAGGAGCAACATGGAGGATTGACATAGAGGTGTAACATGGAGGATCGACATGGAGTGACATGGAGAAGCGACATGGTGGAACTCCACATCCATGTAACTACATGGAGAAGTGATGTGGAAGACAGGGAGGAATGACATGGAGGAGCGCAATAGAGGATCGACATGGAGCATATTGAGGAGTGAAATGGAGGAGCGACATGGAGGATAGACATGGAGGCGTGACATGGAGGAGCGACAAGGAAAGAGTGACATGGAGGAGCGACATGGAAGAGCGACATGGAGGATCTACATGGAGGAGCAACATCACGGAGCGACATGGAAGACTGACAATGAGGAGATACAGTCTGGAGGAACATGGTGGAGCGACATTCTGGAGTGACATGGAGGAGCGGCATGGAGGAATGACATGAAGCAGTGATATGGAGGAGCAAGGAGGAGCGACACTGAGGGTCGATTTGAATAAGTTACATGGAGGAGCGACACATTGGAGTGACATGGAAGATATGGAGGAGTGACATGGAGGAGCAACATGGAGTATCGACATGGAGGATCAACATGGAGGAGTGACATTGAGGAGGTACATTCTGGAGGGACAGGGTGGAGCGACATTCTGGAGTGACATGAAGGAGCGACATTCTGGAGTGACATTCTGGAGTGACATGGAGGAATAAAATGGAGGAGCGACATGGAAGATCGACATGACAGAGTGACATGGAGGAGCGACATGGAAGAGCGACATGGAGGAGTGACATGAAGGAGTGACATGGAGGATCGAAATGCAGGATCGACATGAAACAGCGACATGGTGGAGTTAAATGGAGAAGTGACATATAGGATTGACATGGAGGAGCGACATGGAGGATCGAAATGGAGGAGCGACATGGAGGATAGACATGGAGGAGTGACATGGAGGATCGACATTGAGGAGTGGAATGGAGGAGCGACATGGAAGAGTGACATGGAGTTTTGACAAGGAGGATCAACATGGAGGAGTCGACATGGAGTATTGACAAGGAGGACTTACCTCGAGGAGTGACATCCTACAGTTAAATTCTGGTGTGAATTTCTGGAGTGATACGTAGGATCTACATGGAGGATTGACATGGAGGATCGACATGGAGGAGCGACATAGAGTATCGACATGGAAGAGTATCAAGGTTGATCGACATGGACAAGTGATATGGAGGAGTGACATGGTAGAGATGGAGGAGTGATATGGAGGAGAGACATGGAAGATCGACATGGAGGAGTGACATGTAGGAGTGACATTCTGGAGTTAAATCTGTTTGACATGGAGGAGCGACATGGTGGAGTGATATGGATGAGCAAGGAGGAGCGACACGGATGATCAACATGTGTCGACATGGAAGACATGGAGGAGTGACATGGAGGATCGACATTGAGGAGTGGAATGGAGGAGCGACATTCTGGAGTGACATGGAGGAGCGATATGGAAGATCGACATGGAGGAGTAACATGTAGGATCGACATGGAGGATCGACAAGGAGGAGTGACATTGAGGAGCAACATGGAGGATTGACATGGAGGATCGACATGGAGGAGCGACATAGAGGATTGACATGGAGGAGTATTCAGGTTGATCGACATGGAGAAGTGACATGGAGGAGTGACATGGTAGAGATGGAGGAGTGACATGGAGGAGAGACATGGAAGATCGACATGGAGGATCAACATGTGTCGACATAGAAGACATGGAGGAGTGACATGGAGGATCGATGTGGAGGAGTAACAAGGAGGAGCGACATGGAGGATCGACATGGAGGAGCGACATCAAGCAGTGACATTCTGGAGCGACATCAAGCAGTGACATTCTGGAGTTCAATCTGCAGTGATATTCTGGAGTGACATGGAGGAGCGACATTCTGGAGTGACATGGAGTAGCGACATGGAGGAGTGACATGCTGGAGCAACATGGAGGATAAAAATGTAGGATCGATGTGGAGGAGTAACAAGGAGGAGCGACATAGAGGATCGAAATGGATTTGCGACATCAAGCAGTTACATGGTAGAGCGACATTCTGGAGTGACATGGGGTAGCGACATGGTGGAGTGATATGGAGGATTAAGAAGGAGCCAAATGGAGGATCGACATGTGTCGACATGGAAGACATGGAGGAGTGACATGGAGGATCGACATTCTGGAGTGACATTCTAGAGTGACATGGAGGAATAAAATGGAGGAGCGTCATGGAAGATCGACATTAAGGAGTGACATGGAGGAGCGACATGGAAGAGCGACATGGAGGATCGACATGGAGGAGCGACATGGAAGAGCGACATGGAAGAGCGACATGGAGGAGCTACATGGAGGTGCGACATCACGGAGCGACATGGAGGTCTGACAACGAGGAGGTACATTCTGGAGGGACAGGGTGGAGCGACATTCTGGAGTGACATGGAGGAGCGACATTCTGGAGTGACATGGAGGATTGACATGGAAGAGCGATATGGAGGATCGACAAGGAGGAGCAACATTGAGGAGCAACATGGAGGACTGACATGGAGGAGCAACATGGCAGGGCGACTAGGGGGAGCTACATGGAGTAGCGACATCAAGTAGCGACATGGAGGACTGACATGAAGGAGTGACATGGAGGACCGACATTCTGGAGTGACATGGAGAAGCGGCATTCTGGTGTGACATGGAGGAGTGATATGGAGGAGCAGGGACGAGAGACATTGAGGATCGACATGGAAAAGTCACATGGAGGAGTGTCAGGAGTGACATGGAACACATGGTGGAGTGACATTGAAGATCGACATTGAGGATCGAAATGCAGGATCGACATGAAACAGTGACATGGAGGAGTGACATGGAAGTGTGCCATGGAGGAGTGACATGGAGGATCGACATGGAGGAGTGACATGGGGGAGCGACATGGTGGAGTGACTTGGAAGTGTGACATGGAGGAGTGACATAGAGGATCGACATGGAGTGACATGGAGAAGCGACATGGTGGAGTTAAATGGAGAAGTGACATATAGGATTGACATGGAGGAGCGACATGGAGGATCGAAATGGAGGAGCGACATGGAGGATAGACATGGAGGAGTGACATGGAGGATCGACATTGAGGAGTGGAATGGAGGAGCGACATGGAAGAGTGACATGGAGTTTTGACAAGGAGGATCAACATGGAGGAGTCGACATGGAGTATTGACAAGGAGGACTTACCTCGAGGAGTGACATCCTACAGTTAAATTCTGGTGTGAAATTCTGGAGTGATATGTAGGATCTACATGGAGGATTGACATGGAGGATCGACATGGAGGAGCGACATAGAGTATCGACATGGAAGAGTATCAAGGTTGATCGACATGGACAAGTGATATGGAGGAGTGACATGGTAGAGATGGAGGAGTGATATGGAGGAGAGACATGGAAGATCGACATGGAGGATCGACATGTAGGAGTGACATTCTGGAGTTAAATCTGTTTGACATGGAGGAGCGACATTCTAGAGTGACATGGAGGAGCGACATGGTGGAGTGATATGGATGAGCAAGGAGGAGCGACACAGATGATCAACATGTGTCGACATGGAAGACATGGAGGAGTGACATGGAGGATCGACATTGAGCAGTGACATGGAGGAGTGACAAAGAGGAGCGTCATGGAGGAGTGATATGGAGGAGTGACATTTTGGAGGGACATTCTGGAGTGACATTCTGGAGTGACAAAGAGGAGCGTCATGGAGGAGGTACATGGGGGAGTGACTTGGAAGACATCGAGGAGTGACATGAAGGAGCGACATGGAGCAGTGATATGAGAGTGTGACATGGAAGATCGACATGTAGGAGTGACATGGAGGAACGACATGTAGGAGTGACATGGTGGAGTGACATGGAAGACATGTATGAGTGACATGGAGGAGCGACATTCTGGACTGACATTCTGGAGTGACATTGATGAGCTACATGGAGGAGGTACATAGGAGAGTGACATGGAAGACATGGAGGAGTGAAATGGGGGAGTGACATGGAAGATGGGGAGAATTGACATGTAGGAGTAAAATGGAGGTATTAAATTGAGGATGGACATGGAGTAGTGATATGGAGGAGGGAATTAGAGGATTGACATGGAGGAAGGACAAGGAGGAGTGACATTCTGGAGTTTAATTCTGGATGACATTCTGGATTGACATGGAGGAGCAACATTCCCGAGTGACATGGAGGAGTTTTATGGATGAGCAATTAGGAGTGACATGGAGGATCGAACCCGAGGAGTGACATGGAAGACATGGAGTGACATGGAGGATCGACATTGAGTAGTGACTTGGAGTAGTGACAAGGAGGAGTGACATGAAGGAGTGACATGGAGGATCGACATTCTGGAGTGACATGGAGGAGTGATATGGAGGAGCAGGGACGAGAGACACAGAGGATCGACATGGGAAAGTCACATGGAGGAGTGTCAGGAGTGACATGGAACACATGATGGAGTGACATTGAAGATCGACATTGAGGATCGAAATGGAGGATCGACATGAAACAGTGACATGGAGGAGTGACATGGAAGTGTGCCATGGAGGAGTGACATGGATGATCGACATGGAGGAGTGACATGGGGGAGCGACATGGTGGAGTGACTTGGAGGAGTGACATGTAGGTTGACATGGAGGAGTGACGTGGAAGACAGGGAGGAATGACATGGAGGAGCGCAATAGAGGATCGACATGGAGCACATGGAGGAGTGAAATGGAGGAGCGACATGGAGGATCGACATGGAGGAGTGACATGGAGGATCGACATTGAGGAGTGGAATGGAGGAGCAACATTCTGGAGTGACATGGAGGAGCGATATGGAAGATCGACATGGAGGAGTAACATGTAGGATCTAAATGGAGGAGTTACATGTAGGATCGACATGGAGGATCGACAAGGAGGAGTGACATTGAGGAGCAACATGGAGGAGTGACATGGAGGATCGACATGGAGGAGCGACATAGACGAGTGTTCAGGTTGATCGACATGGAGAAGTGACATGGAGGAGTGACATGGTAGAGATGGAGGAGTGACATGGAGGAGAGACATGGAAGATCGACATGGAGGATCAACATGTGTCGACATAGAAGACATGGAGGAGTGACATGGAGGATCGATGTGGAGGAGTAACAAGGAGGAGCGACATGGAGGATCGACATGGAGGAGCGACATCAAGCAGTGACATTCTGGAGCGACATCAAGCAGTGACATTCTGGAGTTCAATCTGCAGTGATATTCTGGAGTGACATGGAGGAGCGACATTCTGGAGTGACATGGAGTAGCGACATGGAGGAGTGACATGCTGGAGCAACATGGAGGATAAAAATGTAGGATCGATGTGGAGGAGTAACAAGGAGGAGCGACATAGAGGATCGAAATGGATTTGCGACATCAAGCAGTTACATGGAAGAGCGACATTCTAGAGTGACATGGGGTAGCGACATGGTGGAGTGATATGGAGGATTAAGAAGGAGCCAAATGGAGGATCGACATGTGTCGACATGGAAGACATGGAGGAGTGACATGGAGGATCGACATGGAGCAGCGACATGGAGGAGTGACATGGAGAAGCGACATGGAGGATCGACATGGCGGAGTTACATGCAGGACTGACATGGAAGAAAGGGAGGAGTGACATGGAGTGGCGACATGGAGGTGTGAAATAGAGGATCGAGATGGAGGAGGTATATGGAGCAGTGACATTCCGGAGTGAATTTCTGGAGGGACATTCTGGAGTGACATGGAGGTATCGACATGGAGGAGTGACAAGGAGGAGTGATATAGAGGATCAACATAGAGGATTGACATGGAGGAGGGACATGGAGAAGTGACTTTCTGGAAAGACATTCTGGAGTGACATGGAAGAGCAGCAATCTGGGGTAACATGGAGGAGATACATGGAGGAGTGATATGGAGGAACAGGGACGAGAGACATAGAGGATCGACATGGAAAAGTCACATGGAGGAGCAACACGGAGGAGTGACATGGAGGAGTGACATGGAGGATCGACATGGAGGAGTGACATGGAGGAGCGACATGGCGGAGTGACATGGAGGAGTAACATGGAGGCTTGACGTGGAAGACAGGGATTAGTGACATTGAGGAGCGAAATTGAGGATCATGCCACTGCGAGTGACATGGAGGAGGGACATGGAGGAGTGGCATTCTGGAGTGACATTCCGGAGTGATATGGAGGAGCGACATTCCGGATGAATCTGTTGACCAACAAAATTTTCAATTGCAGGTGCTTAGCAGGAAATTGACCATAATTCATTGACCATTAGCAAATCATCATAAATCTTGGTAAATATCTTCAGTACATGTTTGGGAAGAGGCGTACCAAAGCATTTTCCGCTTGACACATAAGGGGCGCCACAAATATCAGAAACTTGTATCGCGAGATCCGGTGGACAGAATTTTATCAAATTTGGTATTTGGTATTTGGCATTTTTAAGGGGCGGGCTCAGCACGTCAATAGACCTAACTTCACAAGCCTTTGGCCCATCATCTCCAAACTTGCAGCATATGTTCACAAGAGTAGCGGAAACATCTGCTGAAAGCTTCATTCAAGTCGGCCACATGGTGGCGCTGTAATTAACGCCCAAACATGCGATTTTGGAAAGGCCACGCCCCTCAAACCGTAAGTCCGATTGACTTGAAATGTGACACATATGTGCAACTCCGTGTGATCTACAATAAAGCCTCTTGGACCTCCAAAGTGCACCTGGACATATTTTCCGCCATATTGGATTTTTTGAAAAACACATTTTTGACATCTCCTCCTAAGCCGTAGGACCGATTGCTGGAATATTTTCTACGAATCATTATTGGACCAGGCTCATCAAAAGTTGCATTAAGCTTGTTGATATGTTATTGCGTTGTGAAGATATTGACCAATACATTTCTAAGAGGCGTTCCTCAGCACATCAATAGACCTAACTTCACAAGCCTTTGGCCCATCATCTCCAAACTTGCAGCATATGTTCACAAGAGTAGTTGAAACATCCGCTGAAAGTTTCATTCAAATCGACCACTAGAGGGGCGCTTTGAGCGATATGCCGCTTGCGGCTTTAATTCATTTTAAATTGATATAACTATGTGGATGTGGAAATATGTTTTATATATTTCATGTTTATTCTTTTACAATGTAATTGTAACCTGTGTTGAAATGTACCACTATACGATCACAATGTACAACTCTAGTTTTCATCACTAAGCCAAAGAATGCATTTCTCCTCCAGAAACACTGAAAAGTGGATTCATATGAAAAATGTGAAATTTCTTCACAGAAAAACATTTCTTGCATTGGAAACACACAAAAAAGGATAAATATGAAAGGAAACACAGTTTTCCAAAATATAATATGATAGTTTTGGACTCCAGGCATCAAACTGTCAGTCTGAGCTGAATTCCATGTAAAACGCTAGTTTTCATCACTAAACTCGCTTAATATGTCTTTCTCATGCAAAACCACTCAGGAACGCATTTCTCCTCAAGAAACACTGAAACGTGCGTTTATATGAAGAATATGTGATTTATTTATAGAAACACATCTGTTATACTGGAAACATACAAAAATGAGACAGAATATGAAAAGAAACATAGTTTTCTCAAATTTTACATTAGAATTCGCTTCCAAGTATCAAATCTTCATTCTGAGCTGAATTCCATGTAAAACGCTAGTTTTCATCACTAAACTCGCTTAATATGTCTTTCTCATGCAAAACCACTCAAAAACGCATTTCTCCTCAAGAAACACTGAAAAGTGCTTTTATATGAATAATATGTGATTTATTTACAGAAACACATCTGTTATACTGGAAACATACAAAAAAGAGACAGAATATGAAAAGAAACATTGTTTTCTCAAATTTTACATTACAATTCGCTTCCAAGTATCAAACTGTCAGTCTGAGCTGAATTCCATGTAAAACGCTAGTTTTCATCACTAAACTCGCTTAATATGTCTTTCTCATGCAAAACCACTCAGAAACGCATTTCTCCTCAAGAAACACTGAAAAGTGCGTTTATATGAATAATATGTGATTTATTTACAGAAACACATCTCTTATACTGGAAACATACAAAAAAGAGACAGAATATGAAAAGAAACATTGTTTTCTCAAATTTTACATTAGAATTCGCTTCCAAGTATGAAACTGTCAGTCTGAGCTCAATTCCATGTAAAACGCTAGTTTTCATCACTAAACTCGCTTAATATGTCTTTCTCATGCAAAACCACTCAGAAACGCATTTCTCCTCAAGAAACACTGAAAAGTGCGTTTATATGAATAATATGTGATTTATTTACAGAAACAAATCTGTTATACTGGAAACATACAAAAAAGAGACAGAATATGAAAAAAAACATTGTTTTCTCAAATTTTACATTAGAATTCGCTTCCAAGTATCTAACTGTCAGTCTGAGCTGAATTCCATGTAAAACGCTAGTTTTCATCACTAAACTCGCTTAATATGTCTTTCTCATGCAAAACCACTCAGGAACGCATTTCTCCTCAAGAAACACTGAAACGTGCGTTTATATGAAGAATATGTGATTTATTTATAGAAACACATCTGTTATACTGGAAACATACAAAAATGAGACAGAATATGAAAAGAAACATAGTTTTCTCAAATTTTACATTAGAATTCGTTTCCAAGTATCAAATCTTCATTCTGAGCTCAATTCTATGCAAAACACTTGTTTTCATCACTAAACTCGCTTAATATGTCTTTCTCATGCAAAACCACTCAGGAACGCATTTCTCCTCAAGAAACACTGAAACGTGCGTTTATATGAAGAATATGTGATTTATTTATAGAAACACATCTGTTATACTGGAAACATACAAAAATGAGACAGAATATGAAAAGAAACATAGTTTTCTCAAATTTTACATTAGAATTCGCTTCCAAGTATCAAATCTTCATTCTGAGCTCAATTCCATGTAAAACGCTAGTTTTCATCACTAAACTCGCTTAATATGTCTTTCTCATGCAAAACCACTCAGAAACGCATTTCTCCTCAAGAAACACTGAAAAGTGCGTTTATATGAATAATATGTGATTTATTTACAGAAACACATCTGTTATACTGGAAACATACAAAAAAGAGACAGAATATGAAAAGAAACATTGTTTTCTCAAATTTTACATTAGAATTCGCTTCCAAGTATCAAACTGTCAGTCTGAGCTGAATTCCATGTAAAACGCTAGTTTTCATCACTAAACTCGCTTAATATGTCTTTCTCATGCAAAACCACTCAGAAACGCATTTCTCCTCAAGAAACACTGAAAAGTACGTTTATATGAATAATATGTGATTTATTTACAGAAACACATCTGTTATACTGGAAACATAGAAAAAAGAGACAGAATATGAAGAGAAACATTGTTTTCTCAAATTTTACATTAGAATTCGCCTCCAAGTATCAAACTGTCAGTCTGAGCTGAATTCCATGTAAAACGCTAGTTTTCATCACTAAACTCGCTTAATATGGCTTTCTCACCCAAAACCACTCAGGAACGCATTTCTCCTCAAGAAACACAGAAACGTGCATTTATATGAAAATGATGTGATTGCTTCATTAAATAAATCTCTTATATTGGAAACATAAAAAACAGGATGAAAATGAAAGGGAATATGTTTTTTAATTTTTTTCTACATAATAGTTGGCCTTTCTGCATCAAACCTTCACACTGACCTCATTTCCAAGTACAACTTTAGTTTTCATCACTAAACTTGCTTAAACTGTTTTGAAAAAAAATCTATTGTATGATATGTCGAAAATTCCTTGGAAAAAAAGTCAAAGTATAGTATTTCAAAAAATGTCATGAAAAAAGTTATACTACTTCTATATATTTTCATTTTTTTGAAAAGAAGTCATACTATATTGTATATCGAAAGATTTTATGAAAAAAATTAATTGTATAATAAATCGAAAAATGTCTTGAAAAAAAAGTTATAGTATACCATTTTGAAATTTTTTGGAAAAAAAATACAATATTGTATATGTCAGCGACATTGTAGATCGACATGGAGAAGTAACATGCTGGATCCACATGGAGGAATGACATGGAGGATCGACATGGAGGAGCGACATGGAGGATCGATGTGGAGGAGTAACAAGGAGGAGCGACATGGAGGAGTGACATGGAGGATCGATGTGGAGGAGTAACAAGGAGGAGCGACATGGAGGATTGACATCAAGCAGTGACATTCTGGAGTTCAATCTGCAGTGATATTCTGGAGTGACATGGAGGAGCGACATTCTGGAGTGACATGGAGTAGCGACATGGAGGAGTGACATGCTGTAGCAACATGGAGGATAAAAATGTAGGATCGATGTGGAGGAGTAACAATGAGGAGTGACATGGAGGATCGACATGGAGGAGCGACATCAAGCAGTGACATTCTGGAGTTCAATCTCGAGTGACATGGAGCAGCGACATGGAGGAGTGACATGGAGAAGCGACATGGCGGATCGACATGGCGGAGTTATATGCAGGACTGACATGGAAGAAAGGGAGGAGTGACATGGAGCAGCGACATGGAGGAGTGAAATAGAGGATCGAGATGGAGGAGGTATATGGAGGAGTGACTTTCTGGAGGGACATTCTGGAGTGACATGGAGGTATCGACATGGAGGAGTGACAAGGAGGAGCGACATGGCGGAGTGACATGGAGGAGTAACATGGAGGCTTGACGTCGAAGACAGGGATTAGTGACATTGAGGACGAAATAGAGGATCAACATGAAGGAGTGAAATGGAGGAGGTACATGGAGGAGTGGCATTCTGGAGTGACATTCTTGAGGGACATTCTGGAGTGATATGGAGGAGCGACATTGAGTAGTGACATGGAGGAGTGACAAGAAGGAGCGACACAGAGGAGTGACATGGAGGAGCAACATGGAGGATTGACATAGAGGTGTAACATGGAGGATCGACATGGAGTGACATGGAGAAGCGACATGGTGGAGTTACATGGAGAAGTGATGTGGAAGACAGGGAGGAATGACATGGAGGAGCGCAATAGAGGATCGACATGGAGCATATTGAGGAGTGAAATGGAGGAGCGACATGGAGGATAGACATGGAGGCGTGACATGGAGGAGCGACAAGGAAAGAGTGACATGGAGGAGCGACATGGAAGAGCGACATGGAGGATCTACATGGAGGAGCAACATCACGGAGCGACATGGAAGACTGACAATGAGGAGATACAGTCTGGAGGAACATGGTGGAGCGACATTCTGGAGTGACATGGAGGAGCGGCATGGAGGAATGACATGAAGCAGTGATATGGAGGAGCAAGGAGGAGCGACACTGAGGATCGATTTGAATAAGTTACATGGAGGAGCGACACATTGGAGTGACATGGAAGATATGGAGGAGTGACATGGAGGAGCAACATGGAGTATCGACATGGAGGATCAACATGGAGGAGTGACATTGAGGAGGTACATTCTGGAGGGACAGGGTGGAGCGACATTCTGGAGTGACATGAAGGAGCGACATTCTGGAGTGACATTCTGGAGTGACATGGAGGAATAAAATGGAGGAGCGACATGGAAGATCGACATGACAGAGTGACATGGAGGAGCGACATGGAAGAGCGACATGGAGGAGTGACATGAAGGAGTGACATGGAGGATCGAAATGCAGGATCGTAATGAAACAGCGACATGGTGGAGTTAAATGGAGAAGTGACATATAGGATTGACATGGAGGAGCGACATGGAGGATCGAAATGGAGGAGCGACATGGAGGAGTGACATGGAGGATCGACATGGAGTATTGACAAGGAGGACTTACATGGAGGAGTGACATCCTACAGTTAAATTCTGATGTGAAATTCTGGAGTGATATGTAGGATCTACATGGAGGATTGACATGGAGGATCGACATGGAGGAGCGACATAGAGTATCGACATGGAAGAGTATCAAGGTTGATCGACATGGACAAGTGAAATGGAGGAGTGACATGGTAGAGATGGAGGAGTGATATGGAGGAGAGACACGGAAGATCGACATGGAGGATCGACATGTAGGAGTGACATTCTGGAGTTAAATCTGTTTGACACGGAGGAGCGACATTCTGGAGTGACATGGAGGAGCGACATGGTGGAGTGATATGGATGAGCAAGGAGGAGCGACACGGATGATCAACATGTGTCGACATGGAAGACATGGAGGAGTGACATGGAGGATCGACATTGAGCAGTGACATGGAGGAGTGATATGGAGGAGTGACATTTTGGAGGGACATTCTAGAGTGACATGGAGGAATAAAATGGAGGAGCGTCATGGAAGATCGACATTAAGGAGTGACATGGAGGAGCGACATGGAAGAGCGACATGGAGGATCGACATGGAGGAGTGACATGGAAGAGCAACATGGAAGAGCGACATGGAAGAGCTACATGGAGGTGCGACATCACGGAGCGACATGGAGGTCTAACAACGAGGAGGTACATTCTGGAGGGACAGGGTAGAGCGACATTCTGGAGTGACATGGAGGAGCGACATTCTGGAGTGACATGGAGGATTGACATGGAAGAGCGATATGGAGGATCGACAAGGAGGAGCAACATTGAGGAGCAACATGGAGGACTGACATGGAGGAGCAACATGGCACAGCGACGAGGGGGAGCTACATGGAGTAGCGACATCACGTAGCGACATGGATGACTGACATGGAGGAGTGACATGAAGGAGTGATATGGAAGACAGGGAGGAGTGACATGGAGGGTCGACATGGAGGAGGAATATGGAGGAATGACATTCTGGAGTGACTTGCAGGAGGGACATTCTGGAGTGACATGGAGGTATCGACATTGAGTAGTGACATGGAGGAGTGACAAGAAGGAGCGACACAGAGGAGTGACATGGAGGAGCAACATGGAGTATTGACATAGAGGTGTAACATGAAGGATCTGCATGGAGGAGTGACATGGAGGAGCGACATGGTGGAGCAACATGGAGGATCGAAATGGAGGATCAACATGGAGCAGTGACATGGAGGAGTGACATTGAGGAGGTACATTCTGGAGGGACAGGGTGGAGCGACATTCTGGAGTGACATGAAGGAGCGACATGGAGGAATAAAATGGAGGAGCGACATGGAAGATCGACATGAAGGAGTGACATGGAGGAGCGACATGGAAGAGCGACATGGAGGATCGACACGGAGGAGTGACATGGAAGAGCGACATGGAAGAGCGACATGGAGGAGCTACATGGAGGTGCGACATCACGGAGCGACATGGAGGTCTGACAACGAGGAGGTACATTCTGGAGGGACAGGGTGGAGCGACATTCTGGAGTGACATGGAGGAGCGACATTCTGGAGTGACATGGAGGATTGACATGGAAGAGCGATATGGAGGATCGACAAGGAGGAGCAACATGGAGGACTGACATGGAGGAGCAACATGGCAGGGCGACTAGGGGGAGCTACATGGAGTAGCGACATCAAGTAGCGACATGGAGGACTGACATGAAGGAGTGACATGGAGGACCGACATTCTGGAGTGACATGGAGAAGCGGCATTCTGGTGTGACATGGAGGAGTGATATGGAGGAGCAGGGACGAGAGACATTGAGGATCGACATGGAAAAGTCACATGGAGGAGTGTCAGGAGTGACATGGAACACATGGTGGAGTGACATTGAAGATCGACATTGAGGATCGAAATGCAGGATCGACATGAAACAGTGACATGGAGGAGTGACATGGAAGTGTGCCATGGAGGAGTGACATGGAGGATCGACATGAAGGAGTGACATGGGGGAGCGACATGGTGGAGTGACTTGGAAGTGTGACATGGAGGAGTGACATGGAGGATCGACATGGAGTGACATGGAGAAGCGACATGGTGGAGTTAAATGGAGAAATGACATATAGGATTGACATGGAGGAGCGACATGGAGGATCGAAATGGAGGAGCGACATGGAGGATAGACATGGAGGAGTGACATGGAGGATCGACATTGAGGAGTGGAATGGAGGAGCGACATGGAAGAGTGACATGGAGTTTTGACAAGGAGGATCAACATGGAGGAGTCGACATGGAGTATTGACAAGGAGGACTTACCTCGAGGAGTGACATCCTACAGTTAAATTCTGGTGTGAATTTCTGGAGTGATACGTAGGATCTACATGGAGGATTGACATGGAGGATCGACATGGAGGAGCGACATAGAGTATCGACATGGAAGAGTATCAAGGTTGATCGACATGGACAAGTGATATGGAGGAGTGACATGGTAGAGATGGAGGAGTGATATGGAGGAGAGACATGGAAGATCGACATGGAGGAGCGACATGTAGGAGTGACATTCTGGAGTTAAATCTGTTTGACATGGAGGAGCGACATTCTAGAGTGACATGGAGGAGCGACATGGTGGAGTGATATGGATGAGCAAGGAGGAGCGACACGGATGATCAACATGTGTCGACATGGAAGACATGGAGGAGTGACATGGAGGATCGACATTGAGGAGTGGAATGGAGGAGCGACATTCTGGAGTGACATGGAGGAGCGATATGGAAGATCGACATGGAGGAGTAACATGTAGGATCGACATGGAGGATCGACAAGGAGGAGTGACATTGAGGAGCAACATGGAGGATTGACATGGAGGATCGACATGGAGGAGCGACATAGAGGATTGACATGGAGGAGTATTCAGGTTGATCGACATGGAGAAGTGACATGGAGGAGTGACATGGTAGAGATGGAGGAGTGACATGGAGGAGAGACATGGAAGATCGACATGGAGGATCAACATGTGTCGACATAGAAGACATGGAGGAGTGACATGGAGGATCGATGTGGAGGAGTAACAAGGAGGAGCGACATGGAGGATCGACATGGAGGAGCGACATCAAGCAGTGACATTCTGGAGCGACATCAAGCAGTGACATTCTGGAGTTCAATCTGCAGTGATATTCTGGAGTGACATGGAGGAGCGACATTCTGGAGTGACATGGAGTAGCGACATGGAGGAGTGACATGCTGGAGCAACATGGAGGATAAAAATGTAGGATCGATGTGGAGGAGTAACAAGGAGGAGCGACATAGAGGATCGAAATGGATTTGCGACATCAAGCAGTTACATGGTAGAGCGACATTCTGGAGTGACATGGGGTAGCGACATGGTGGAGTGATATGGAGGATTAAGAAGGAGCCAAATGGAGGATCGACATGTGTCGACATGGAAAACATGGAGGAGTGACATGGAGGATCGACATTCTGGAGTGACATTCTAGAGTGACATGGAGGAATAAAATGGAGGAGCGTCATGGAAGATCGACATTAAGGAGTGACATGGAGGAGCGACATGGAAGAGCGACATGGAGGATCGACATGGAGGAGTGACATGGAAGAGCAACATGGAAGAGCGACATGGAAGAGCTACATGGAGGTGCGACATCACGGAGCGACATGGAGGTCTGACAACGAGGAGGTACATTCTGGAGGGACAGGGTGGAGCGACATTCTGGAGTGACATGGAGGAGCGACATTCTGGAGTGACATGGAGGATTGACATGGAAGAGCGATATGGAGGATCGACAAGGAGGAGCAACATTGAGGAGCAACATGGAGGACTGACATGGAGGAGCAACATGGCACAGCGACGAGGGGGAGCTACATGGAGTAGCGACATCACGTAGCGACATGGATGACTGACATGGAGGAGTGACATGAAGGAGTGATATGGAAGACAGGGAGGAGTGACATGGAGGGTCGACATGGAGGAGGAATATGGAGGAGTGACAAGAAGGAGCGACACAGAGGAGTGACATGGAGGAGCAACATGGAGTATTGACATAGAGGTGTAACATGAAGGATCTGCATGGAGGAGTGACATGGAGGAGCGACATGGTGGAGCAACATGGAGGATCGAAATGGAGGATCAACATGGAGCAGTGACATGGAGGAGTGACATTGAGGAGGTACATTCTGGAGGGACAGGGTGGAGCGACATTCTGGAGTGACATGAAGGAGCGAAATTCTGGAGTGACATTCTAGAGCGACATGGAGGAATAAAATGGAGGAGCGACATCGAAGATCGACATGAAGGAGTGAAATGGAGGAGCGACATGGAAGAGCGACATGGAGGATCGACACGGAGGAGTGACATGGAAGAGCGACATGGAAGAGCGACATGGAGGAGCTACATGGAGGTGCGACATCACGGAGCGACATGGAGGTCTGACAACGAGGAGGTACATTCTGGAGGGACAGGGTGGAGCGACATTCTGGAGTGACATGGAGGAGCGACATTCTGGAGTGACATGGAGGATTGACATGGAAGAGCGATATGGAGGATCGACAAGGAGGAGCAACATGGAGGACTGACATGGAGGAGCAACATGGCAGGGCGACTAGGGGGAGCTACATGGAGTAGCGACATCAAGTAGCGACATGGAGGACTGACATGAAGGAGTGACATGGAGGACCGACATTCTGGAGTGACATGGAGAAGCGGCATTCTGGTGTGACATGGAGGAGTGATATGGAGGAGCAGGGACGAGAGACATTGAGGATCGACATGGAAAAGTCACATGGAGGAGTGTCAGGAGTGACATGGAACACATGGTGGAGTGACATTGAAGATCGACATTGAGGATCGAAATGCAGGATCGACATGAAACAGTGACATGGAGGAGTGACATGGAAGTGTGCCATGGAGGAGTGACATGGAGGATCGACATGAAGGAGTGACATGGGGGAGCGACATGGTGGAGTGACTTGGAAGTGTGACATGGAGGAGTGACATGGAGGATCGACATGGAGTGACATGGAGAAGCGACATGGTGGAGTTAAATGGAGAAATGACATATAGGATTGACATGGAGGAGCGACATGGAGGATCGAAATGGAGGAGCGACATGGAGGATAGACATGGAGGAGTGACATGGAGGATCGACATTGAGGAGTGGAATGGAGGAGCGACATGGAAGAGTGACATGGAGTTTTGACAAGGAGGATCAACATGGAGGAGTCGACATGGAGTATTGACAAGGAGGACTTACCTCGAGGAGTGACATCCTACAGTTAAATTCTGGTGTGAATTTCTGGAGTGATACGTAGGATCTACATGGAGGATTGACATGGAGGATCGACATGGAGGAGCGACATAGAGTATCGACATGGAAGAGTATCAAGGTTGATCGACATGGACAAGTGATATGGAGGAGTGACATGGTAGAGATGGAGGAGTGATATGGAGGAGAGACATGGAAGATCGACATGGAGGAGCGACATGTAGGAGTGACATTCTGGAGTTAAATCTGTTTGACATGGAGGAGCGACATTCTAGAGTGACATGGAGGAGCGACATGGTGGAGTGATATGGATGAGCAAGGAGGAGCGACACGGATGATCAACATGTGTCGACATGGAAGACATGGAGGAGTGACATGGAGGATCGACATTGAGGAGTGGAATGGAGGAGCGACATTCTGGAGTGACATGGAGGAGCGATATGGAAGATCGACATGGAGGAGTAACATGTAGGATCGACATGGAGGATCGACAAGGAGGAGTGACATTGAGGAGCAACATGGAGGATTGACATGGAGGATCGACATGGAGGAGCGACATAGAGGATTGACATGGAGGAGTATTCAGGTTGATCGACATGGAGAAGTGACATGGAGGAGTGACATGGTAGAGATGGAGGAGTGACATGGAGGAGAGACATGGAAGATCGACATGGAGGATCAACATGTGTCGACATAGAAGACATGGAGGAGTGACATGGAGGATCGATGTGGAGGAGTAACAAGGAGGAGCGACATGGAGGAGCGACATCAAGCAGTGACATTCTGGAGCGACATCAAGCAGTGACATTCTGGAGTTCAATCTGCAGTGATATTCTGGAGTGACATGGAGGAGCGACATTCTGGAGTGACATGGAGTAGCGACATGGAGGAGTGACATGCTGGAGCAACATGGAGGATAAAAATGTAGGATCGATGTGGAGGAGTAACAAGGAGGAGCGACATAGAGGATCGAAATGGATTTGCGACATCAAGCAGTTACATGGTAGAGCGACATTCTGGAGTGACATGGGGTAGCGACATGGTGGAGTGATATGGAGGATTAAGAAGGAGCCAAATGGAGGATCGACATGTGTCGACATGGAAGACATGGAGGAGTGACATGGAGGATCGACATTCTGGAGTGACATTCTAGAGTGACATGGAGGAATAAAATGGAGGAGCGTCATGGAAGATCGACATTAAGGAGTGACATGGAGGAGCGACATGGAAGAGCGACATGGAGGATCGACATGGAGGAGTGACATGGAAGAGCAACATGGAAGAGCGACATGGAAGAGCTACATGGAGGTGCGACATCACGGAGCGACATGGAGGTCTGACAACGAGGAGGTACATTCTGGAGGGACAGGGTGGAGCGACATTCTGGAGTGACATGGAGGAGCGACATTCTGGAGTGACATGGAGGATTGACATGGAAGAGCGATATGGAGGATCGACAAGGAGGAGCAACATTGAGGAGCAACATGGAGGACTGACATGGAGGAGCAACATGGCACAGCGACGAGGGGGAGCTACATGGAGTAGCGACATCACGTAGCGACATGGATGACTGACATGGAGGAGTGACATGAAGGAGTGATATGGAAGACAGGGAGGAGTGACATGGAGGGTCGACATGGAGGAGGAATATGGAGGAGTGACAAGAAGGAGCGACACAGAGGAGTGACATGGAGGAGCAACATGGAGTATTGACATAGAGGTGTAACATGAAGGATCTGCATGGAGGAGTGACATGGAGGAGCGACATGGTGGAGCAACATGGAGGATCGAAATGGAGGATCAACATGGAGCAGTGACATGGAGGAGTGACATTGAGGAGGTACATTCTGGAGGGACAGGGTGGAGCGACATTCTGGAGTGACATGAAGGAGCGACATGGAGGAATAAAATGGAGGAGCGACATGGAAGATCGACATGAAGGAGTGACATGGAGGAGCGACATGGAAGAGCGACATGGAGGATCGACACGGAGGAGTGACATGGAAGAGCGACATGGAAGAGCGACATGGAGGAGCTACATGGAGGTGCGACATCACGGAGCGACATGGAGGTCTGACAACGAGGAGGTACATTCTGGAGGGACAGGGTGGAGCGACATTCTGGAGTGACATGGAGGAGCGACATTCTGGAGTGACATGGAGGATTGACATGGAAGAGCGATATGGAGGATCGACAAGGAGGAGCAACATTGAGGAGCAACATGAAGGACTGACATGGAGGAGCAACATGGCAGGGCGACTAGGGGGAGCTACATGGAGTAGCGACATCAAGTAGCGACATGGAGGACTGACATGAAGGAGTGACATGGAGGACCGACATTCTGGAGTGACATGGAGAAGCGGCATTCTGGTGTGACATGGAGGAGTGATATGGAGGAGCAGGGACGAGAGACATTGAGGATCGACATGGAAAAGTCACATGGAGGAGTGTCAGGAGTGACATGGAACACATGGTGGAGTGACATTGAAGATCGACATTGAGGATCGAAATGCAGGATCGACATGAAACAGTGACATGGAGGAGTGACATGGAAGTGTGCCATGGAGGAGTGACATGGAGGATCGACATGGAGGAGTGACATGGGGGAGCGACATGGTGGAGTGACTTGGAAGTGTGACATGGAGGAGTGACATAGAGGATCGACATGGAGTGACATGGAGAAGCGACATGGTGGAGTTAAATGGAGAAGTGACATATAGGATTGACATGGAGGAGCGACATGGAGGATCGAAATGGAGGAGCGACATGGAGGATAGACATGGAGGAATGACATGGAGGATCGACATTGAGGAGTGGAATGGAGGAGCGACATGGAAGAGTGACATGGAGTTTTGACAAGGAGGATCAACATGGAGGAGTCGACATGGAGTATTGACAAGGAGGACTTACCTCGAGGAGTGACATCCTACAGTTAAATTCTGGTGTGAAATTCTGGAGTGATATGTAGGATCTACATGGAGGATTGACATGGAGGATCGACATGGAGGAGCGACATAGAGTATCGACATGGAAGAGTATCAAGGTTGATCGACATGGACAAGTGATATGGAGGAGTGACATGGTAGAGATGGAGGAGTGATATGGAGGAGAGACATGGAAGATCGACATGGAGGATCGACATGTAGGAGTGACATTCTGGAGTTAAATCTGTTTGACATGGAGGAGCGACATTCTAGAGTGACATGGAGGAGCGACATGGTGGAGTGATATGGATGAGCAAGGAGGAGCGACACAGATGATCAACATGTGTCGACATGGAAGACATGGAGGAGTGACATGGAGGATCGACATTGAGCAGTGACATGGAGGAGTGACAAAGAGGAGCGTCATGGAGGAGTGATATGGAGGAGTGACATTTTGGAGGGACATTCTGGAGTGACATTCTGGAGTGACAAAGAGGAGCGTCATGGAGGAGGTACATGGGGGAGTGACTTGGAAGACATCGAGGAGTGACATGAAGGAGCGACATGGAGCAGTGATATGAGAGTGTGACATGGAAGATCGACATGTAGGAGTGACATGGAGGAACGACATGTAGGAGTGACATGGTGGAGTGACATGGAAGACATGTATGAGTGACATGGAGGAGCGACATTCTGGACTGACATTCTGGAGTGACATTGATGAGCTACATGGAGGAGGTACATAGGAGAGTGACATGGAAGACATGGAGGAGTGAAATGGGGGAGTGACATGGGGGAGCGACATGGTGGAGTGACTTGGAGGAGTGACATGTAGGTTGACATGGAGGAGTGACGTGGAAGACAGGGAGGAATGACATGGAGGAGCGCAATAGAGGATCGACATGGAGCACATGGAGGAGTGAAATGGAGGAGCGACATGGAGGATCGACATGGAGGAGTGACATGGAGGATCGACATTGAGGAGTGGAATGGAGGAGCAACATTCTGGAGTGACATGGAGGAGCGATATGGAAGATCGACATGGAGGAGTAACATGTAGGATCTAAATGGAGGAGTTACATGTAGGATCGACATGGAGGATCGACAAGGAGGAGTGACATTGAGGAGCAACATGGAGGAGTGACATGGAGGATCGACATGGAGGAGCGACATAGACGAGTGTTCAGGTTGATCGACAAGGAGAAGTGACATGGAGGAGTGACATGGTAGAGATGGAGGAGTGACATGGAGGAGAGACATGGAAGATCGACATGGAGGATCAACATGTGTCGACATAGAAGTCATGGAGGAGTGACATGGAGGATCGATGTGGAGGAGTAACAAGGAGGAGCGACATGGAGGAATGAAATGGAGGAGCGACATCAAGCAGTGACATTCTGGAGCGACATCAAGCAGTGACATTCTGGAGTTCAATCTGCAGTGATATTCTGGAGTGACATGGAGGAGCGACATTCTGGAGTGACATGGAGTAGCGACATGGAGGAGTGACATGCTGGAGCAACATGGAGGATAAAAATGTAGGATCGATGTGGAGGAGTAACAAGGAGGAGCGACATAGAGGATCGAAATGGATTTGCGACATCAAGCAGTTACATGGAAGAGCGACATTCTGGAGTGACATGGGGTAGCGACATGGTGGAGTGATATGGAGGATTAAGAAGGAGCCAAATGGAGGATCGACATGTGTCGACATGGAAGACATGGAGGAGTGACATGGAGGATCGACATGGAGCAGCGACATGGAGGAGTGACATGGAGAAGCGACATGGAGGATCGACATGGCTGAGTTACATGCAGGACTGACATGGAAGAAAGGGAGGAGTGACATGGAGTGGCGACATGGAGGTGTGAAATAGAGGATCGAGATGGAGGAGGTATATGGAGCAGTGACATTCTGGAGTGAATTTCTGGAGGGACATTCTGGAGTGACATGGAGGTATCGACATGGAGGAGTGACAAGGAGGAGTGATATAGAGGATCAACATAGAGGATTGACATGGAGGAGGGACATGGAGAAGTGACTTTCTGGAAAGACATTCTGGAGTGACATGGAAGAGCAGCAATCTGGGGTAACATGGAGGAGATACATGGAGGAGTGATATGGAGGAACAGGGACGAGAGACATAGAGGATCGACATGGAAAAGTCACATGGAGGAGCAACACGGAGGAGTGACATGGAGGAGTGACATGGAGGATCGACATGGAGGAGTGACATGGAGGAGCGACATGGCGGAGTGACATGGAGGAGTAACATGGAGGCTTGACGTGGAAGACAGGGATTAGTGACATTGAGGAGCGAAATTGAGGATCATGCCACTGCGAGTGACATGGAGGAGGGACATGGAGGAGTGGCATTCTGGAGTGACATTCCGGAGTGATATGGAGGAGCGACATTCCGGATGAATCTGTTGACCAACAAAATTTTCAATTGCAGGTGCTTAGCAGGAAATTGACCATAATTCATTGACCATTAGCAAATCATCATAAATCTTGGTAGATATCTTCAGTACATGTTTGGGAAGAGGCGTACCAAAGCATTTTCCGCTTGACACATAAGGGGCGCCACAAATATCAGAAACTTGTATCGCGAGATCCGGTGGACAGAATTTTATCAAATTTGGTATTTGGTATTTGGCATTTTTAAGGGGCGGGCTCAGCACGTCAATAGACCTAACTTCACAAGCCTTTGGCCCATCATCTCCAAACTTGCAGCATATGTTCACAAGAGTAGCGGAAACATCTGCTGAAAGCTTCATTCAAGTCGGCCACATGGTGGCGCTGTAATTAACGCCCAAACATGCGATTTTGGAAAGGCCACGCCCCTCAAACCGTAAGTCCGATTGACTTGAAATGTGACACATATGTGCAACTCCGTGTGATCTACAATAAAGCCTTTTGGACCTCCAAAGTGCACCTGGACATATTTTCCGCCATATTGGATTTTTTGAAAAACACATTTTTGACATCTCCTCCTAAGCCGTAGGACCGATTGCTGGAATATTTTCTACGAATCATTATTGGACCAGGCTCATCAAAAGTTGCATTAAGCTTGTTGATATGTTATTGCGTTGTGAAGATATTGACCAATACATTTCTAAGAGGCGTTCCTCAGCACATCAATAGACCTAACTTCACAAGCCTTTGGCCCATCATCTCCAAACTTGCAGCATATGTTCACAAGAGTAGTTGAAACATCCGCTGAAAGTTTCATTCAAATCGACCACTAGAGGGGCGCTTTGAGCGATATGCCGCTTGCGGCTTTAATTCATTTTAAATTGATATAACTATGTGGATGTGGAAATATGTTTTATATATTTCATGTTTATTCTTTTACAATGTAATTGTAACCTGTGTTGAAATGTACCACTATACGATCACAATGTACAACTCTAGTTTTCATCACTAAGCCAAAGAATGCATTTCTCCTCCAGAAACACTGAAAAGTGGATTCATATGAAAAATGTGAAATTTCTTCACAGAAAAACATTTCTTGCATTGGAAACACACAAAAAAGGATAAATATGAAAGGAAACACAGTTTTCCAAAATATAATATGATAGTTTTGGACTCCAGGCATCAAACTGTCAGTCTGAGCTGAATTCCATGTAAAACGCTAGTTTTCATCACTAAACTCGCTTAATATGTCTTTCTCATGCAAAACCACTCAGGAACGCATTTCTCCTCAAGAAACACTGAAACGTGCGTTTATATGAAGAATATGTGATTTATTTATAGAAACACATCTGTTATACTGGAAACATACAAAAATGAGACAGAATATGAAAAGAAACATAGTTTTCTCAAATTTTACATTAGAATTCGCTTCCAAGTATCAAATCTTCATTCTGAGTTGAATTCCATGTAAAACGCTAGTTTTCATCACTAAACTCGCTTAATATGTCTTTCTCATGCAAAACCACTCAAAAACGCATTTCTCCTCAAGAAACACTGAAAAGTGCTTTTATATGAATAATATGTGATTTATTTACAGAAACACATCTGTTATACTGGAAACATACAAAAAAGAGACAGAATATGAAAAGAAACATTGTTTTCTCAAATTTTACATTACAATTCGCTTCCAAGTATCAAACTGTCAGTCTGAGCTGAATTCCATGTAAAACGCTAGTTTTCATCACTAAACTCGCTTAATATGTCTTTCTCATGCAAAACCACTCAGAAACGCATTTCTCCTCAAGAAACACTGAAAAGTGCGTTTATATGAATAATATGTGATTTATTTACAGAAACACATCTCTTATACTGGAAACATACAAAAAAGAGAATATGAAAAGAAACATTGTTTTCTCAAATTTTACATTAGAATTCGCTTCCAAGTATCAAACTGTCAGTCTGAGCTGAATTCCATGTAAAACGCTAGTTTTCATCACTAAACTCGCTTAATATGTCTTTCTCATGCAAAACCACTCAGAAACGCATTTCTCCCCAAGAAACACTGAAAAGTGCGTTTATATGAATAATATGTGATTTATTTACAGAAACACATCTGTTATACTGGAAACATACAAAAAAGAGACAGAATATGAAAAGAAACATTGTTTTCTCAAATTTTACATTAGAATTCGCTTCCAAGTATCTAACTGTCAGTCTGAGCTGAATTCCATGTAAAACGCTAGTTTTCATCACTAAACTCGCTTAATATGTCTTTCTCACCCAAAACCACTCAGGAACGCATTTCTCCTCAAGAAACACAGAAACGTGCATTTATATGAAAATGATGTGATTGCTTCATTAAATAAATCTCTTATATTGGAAACATAAAAAACAGGATGAAAATGAAAGGGAATATGTTTTTTAATTTTTTTCTACATAATAGTTGGCCTTTCTGCATCAAACCTTCACACTGACCTCATTTCCAAGTACAACTTTAGTTTTCATCACTAAACTTGCTTAAACTGTTTTGAAAAAAAATCTATTGTACGATATGTCGAAAATTTCTTGGAAAAAAATTCAAAGTATAGTATTTCAAAAAACGTCATGAAAAAAGTTATACTACTTCTATATATTTTCATTTTTTTTGAAAAGAAGTCATACTATATTGTATATCGAAAGATTTTATGAAAAAAATTAATTGTATAATAAATCGAAAAATGTCTTGAAAAAAAAGTTATAGTATACCATTTTGAAATTTTTTGGAAAAAAAATACAATATTGTATATGTCAGCGACATTGTAGATCGACATGGAGAAGTAACATGCTGGATCCACATGGAGGAGTAACAAGGAGGAGCGACATGGAGGAGTGACATGGAGGATCGATGTGGAGGAGTAACAAGGAGGAGCGACATGGAGGATTGACATCAAGCAGTGACATTCTGGAGTTCAATCTGCAGTGATATTCTGGAGTTCAATCTGCAGTGATATTCTGGAGTGACATGGATTAGCGACATGGAGGAGTGACATGCTGGAGCAACATGGAGGATAAAAATGTATGATCGATGTGGAGGAGTAACAAGGAGGAGAGACATAGAGGATCAAAATGGATTTGCGACATCGAGCAGTTACATGGAAGAGCGACATTCTGGAGTGACATGGAGTAGCGACATGGTGGAGTGATATGGAGGATTAAGAAGGAGCCACATGGAGGATCGACATGTGTCGACATGGAAGACATGGAGGAGTGACATGGAGGAGTAACAATGAGGAGCGACATGGAGGATCGACATGGAGGAGCGACATCAAGCAGTGACATTCTGGAGTTCAATCTGGAGTGACATGGAGCAGCGACATGGAGGAGTGACATGGAGAAGCGACATGGCGGATCGACATGGCGGAGTTATATGCAGGACTGACATGGAAGAAAGGGAGGAGTGACATGGAGTGGCGACATGGAGGTGTGAAATAGAGGATCGAGATGGAGGAGGTATATGGAGGAGTGACTTTCTGGAGGGACATTCTGGAGTGACATGGAGGTATCGACATGGAGGAGTGACAAGGAGGAGCGACATGGCGGAGTGACATGGAGGAGTAACATGGAGGCTTGACGTCGAAGACAGGGATTAGTGACATTGAGGACGAAATAGAGGATCAACATGAAGAAGTGACATGGAGGAGGTACATGGAGGAGTGGCATTCTGGAGTGACATTCTTGAGGGACATTCTGGAGTGATATGGAGGAGCGACATTGAGTAGTGACATGGAGGAGTGACAAGAAGGAGCGACACAGAGGAGTGACATGGAGGAGCAACATGGAGGATTGACATAGAGGTGTAACATGGAGGAGCAACATGGAGTGACATGGAGAAGCGACATGGTGGAGTTACATGGAGAAGTGATGTGGAAGACAGGGAGGAATGACATGGAGGAGCGCAATAGAGGATCGACATTGAGCATATTGAGGAGTGAAATGGAGGAGCGACATGGAGGATAGACATGGAGGTGTGACATGGAGGCGCGACAAGGAAAGAGTGACATCGAGGAGCGACATGGAAGAGCGACATGGAGGATCTACATGGAGGAGCAACATCACGGAGCGACATGGAAGACTGACAATGAGGAGATACAGTCTGGAGGAACATGGTGGAGCGACATTCTGGAGTGACATGGAGGAGCGGCATGGAGGAATGACATGAAGCAGTGATATGGAGGAGCAAGGAGGAGCGACACTGAGGATCGATTTGAATAAGTTACATGGAGGAGCGACACATTGGAGTGACATGGAAGATATGGAGGAGTGACATGGAGGAGCAACATGGAGTATCGACATGGAGGATCAACATGGAGGAGTGACATTGAGGAGGTACATTCTGGAGGGACAGGGTGGAGCGACATTCTGGAGTGACATGAAGGAGCGACATTCTGGAGTGACATTCTGGAGTGACATGGAGGAATAAAATGGAGGAGCGACATGGAAGATCGACATGACGGAGTGACATGGAGGAGCGACATGGAAGAGCGACATGGAGGAGTGACATGAAGGAGTGACATGGAGGATCGAAATGCATGATCGACATGAAACAGCGACATGGTGGAGTTAAATGGAGAAGTGACATATAGGATTGACATGGAGGAGTGACATGGAGGATCGAAATGGAGGAGCGACATGGAGGATAGACATGGAGGAGTGACATGGAGGATCGACGTGGAGGAGCGACATCGAGTATCGACATCGAAGAGTATCAAGGTTGATCGACATGGACAAGTGAAATGGAGGAGTGACATGGTAGAGATGGAGGAGTGATATGGAGGAGATACACGGAAGATCGACATGTAGGAGTGACATTCTGGAGTTAAATCTGTTTGAATCGGAGGAGCGACATTCTGGAGTGACATGGAGGAGTGACATGGTGGAGTGATATGGATGAGCAAGGAGGAGCGACACGGATGATCAACATGTGTCGACATGGAAGACATGGAGGAGTGACATGGAGGATCGACATTGAGCAGTGACATGGAGGAGTGATATGGAGGAGTGACATTTTGGAGGGACATTCTGGAGTGACTTTGATGAGCTACATGGAGGAGGTACATGGGGGAGTGACTTGGAAGACATGGAGGAGTGACATGAAGGAGCGACATGGAGCAGTGATATGAGAGTGTGACATGGAAGATCGACATGTAGGAGTGACAAGGAGGAACGACATGGAGGAGTGACATGGTGGAGTGAAATGGAAGACATGTATGAGTGACATGGAGGAGCGACATTCTGGACTGACATTCCGGAGTGACATTGATGAGCTACATGGAGGAGATCCATAGGAGAGTGACATGGAAGACATGGAGGAGTGAAATGGGGGAGTGACATGGAAGATGGGGAGAATTGACATGTAGGAGCAAAATGGAGGTGTTAAATTGAGGATGGACATGGAGTAGTGATATGGAGGAGGGAATTAGAGGATTGACATGGAGGAAGGACAAGGAGGAGTGACATTCTGGAGTTTAATTCAGGATGACTTTCTGGATTGACATGGAGGAGCAACATTCCCGAGTGACATGGAGGAGTTTTATGGATGAGCAATTAGGAGTGACATGGAGGATCGAACCCGAGGAGTGACATGGAAGACATGGAGTGACATGGAGGATCGACATTGAGTAGTGACTTGGAGTAGTGACAAGGAGGAGTGACATGAAGGAGTGACATGGAGGATCGACATTCTGGAGTGACATGGAGGAGTGATATGGAGGAGCAGGGACGAGAGACACAGAGGATCGACATGGGAAAGTCACATGGAGGAGTGTCAGGAGTGACATGGAACACATGATGGAGTGACATTGAAGATCGACATTGAGGATCGAAATGGAGGATCGACATGAAACAGTGACATGGAGGAGTGACATGGAAGTGTGCCATGGAGGAGTGACATGGAGGATCGACATGGAGGAGTGACATGGGGGAGCGACATGGTGGAGTGACTTGGAGGAGTGACATGTAGGTTGACATGGAGGAGTGACGTGGAAGACAGGGAGGAATGACATGGAGGAGCGCAATAGAGGATCGACATGGAGCACATGGAGGAGTGAAATGGAGGATCGACATGGAGGAGTGACATGGAGGATCGACATTGAGGAGTGGAATGGAGGAGCAACATTCTGGAGTGACATGGAAGAGCGATATGGAAGATCGACATGTAGGATCTAAATGGAGGAGTTACATGTAGGATCGACATGGAGGATCGACAAGGAGGAGTGACATTGAGGAGCAACATGGAGGATTGACATGGAGGATCGACATGGAGGAGCGACATAGAGGATTGACATGGAGGAGTATTCAGGTTGATCGACATGGAGAAGTGACGGAGGAGTGACATGGTAGAGATGGAGGAGTGACATGGAAGATTGACATGGAGGATCAACATGTGTCGACATAGAAGACATGGAGGAGTGACATGGAGGATCGATGTGGAGGAGTAACAAGGAGGAGCGACATGGAGGATCGACATGGAGGAGCGACATCAAGCAGTGACATTCTGGAGCGACATCAAGCAGTGACATTCTGGAGCGACATCAAGCAGTGACATTCTGGAGTTCAATCTGCAGTGATATTCTGGAGTGACATGGAGGAGCGACATTCTGGAGTGACATGGAGTAGCGACATGGAGGAGTGACATGCTGGAGCAACATGGAGGATAAAAATGTAGGATCGATGTGGAGGAGTAACAAGGAGGAGCGACATAGAGGATCGAAATGGATTTGCGACATCAAGCAGTTACATGGAAGAGCGACATTCTGGAGTGACATGGGGTAGCGACATGGTGGAGTGATATGGAGGATTAAGAAGGAGCCAAATGGAGGATCGACATGTGTCGACATGGAAGACATGGAGGAGTGACATGGAGGATCGACATGGAGCAGCGACATGGAGGAGTGACATGGAGAAGCGACATGGAGGATCGACATGGCGGAGTTACATGCAGGACTGACATGGAAGAAAGGGAGGAGTGACATGGAGTGGTGACATGGAGGTGTGAAATAGAGGATCGAGATGGAGGAGGTATATGGAGCAGTGACATTCTGGAGTGAATTTCTGGAGGGACATTCTGGAGTGACATGGAGGTATCGACATGGAGGAGTGACAAGGAGGAGTGATATAGAGGATCAACATAGAGGATTGACATGGAGGAGGGACATGGAGAAGTGACGTTCTGGAAAGACATTCTGGAGTGACATGGAAGAGCAGCAATCTGGGGTAACATGGAGGAGATACATGGAGGAGTGATATGGAGGAGCAGGGACGAGAGACATAGAGGATCGACATGGAAAAGTCACATGGAGGAGCAACACGGAGGAGTGACATGGAGGAGTGACATGGAGGATCCACATGGAGGAGTGACATGGAGGAGCGACATGGCGGAGTGACATGGAGGAGTAACATGGAGGCTTGACGTGGAAGACAGGGATTAGTGACATTGAGGAGCGAAATAGAGGATCATGCCACTGCGAGTGACATGGAGGAGGGACATGGAGGAGTGGCATTCTGGAGTGACATTCCGGAGTGACATGGAGGAGCGACATTCCGGATGAATCTGTTGACCAACAAAATTTTCAATTGCAGGTGCTTAGCAGGAAATTGACCATAATTCATTGACCATTAGCAAATCATCATAAATCTTGGTAGATATCTTCAGTACATGTTTGGGAAGAGGCGTACCAAAGCATTTTCCGCTTGACACATAAGGGGCGCCACAAATATCAGAAACTTGTATCGCGAGATCCGGTGGACAGAATTTTATCAAATTTGGTACACATACTCTGGGGGCAAGTATTAACCAAGATCTATAGTGTCATATTGATCGGTGCATGTGGGCGTGGCCTATTTAGCATTTTATGCAAAATTATGCCTTTGCTCAATTGCTGTGAGCTGGAATGAGCTAGAGACATGACACTTGGTACCATAACTGTACATGATGCCATAATGCTTCACATAAAATATGAAAACAATTGGCCACATGGTGGCGCTATAACAATTTTCAAGGCCAGCCCCTCACACCATAAATCCTATTAATTTGAAATTTGACACACATGTGCTGCTGAATGTGATCTAACAAAAAGTCTCTTGGACCACGAAAGTCCACCAACTAAATTTTCCACCATGTTGAATTTTTTGAAAAACACATTTTTGACATCTCTTCCTAAACCGTAGGTCTGATTGCTGGCATATTTTCTGCGAATTATTATTGGACCAGGCTCATCAAAGATTGCATAAAGCTTGTTGATATGTTATTGTGTTGTGAAGATATTGACCAATTCATTTTTAAGGGGCGGGCTCAGCACGTCAATAGACCTAACTTCACAAGCCTTTGGCCCATCATCTCCAAACTTGCAGCATATGTTCACAAGAGTAGCGGAAACATCTGCTGAAAGCTTCATTCAAGTCGGCCACATGGTGGCGCTGTAATTAACGCCCAAACATGCGATTTTGGAAAGGCCACGCCCCTCAAACCGTAAGTCCGATTGACTTGAAATGTGACACATATGTGCAACTCCGTGTGATCTACAATAAAGCCTCTTGGACCTCCAAAGTGCACCTGGACATATTTTCCGCCATATTGGATTTTTTGAAAAACACATTTTTGACATCTCCTCCTAAGCCGTAGGACCGATTGCTGGAATATTTTCTACGAATCATTATTGGACCAGGCTCATCAAAAGTTGCATTAAGCTTGTTGATATGTTATTGCGTTGTGAAGATATTGACCAATACATTTCTAAGAGGCGTTCCTCAGCACATCAATAGACCTAACTTCACAAGCCTTTGGCCCATCATCTCCAAACTTGCAGCATATGTTCACAAGAGTAGTTGAAACATCCGCTGAAAGTTTCATTCAAATCGACCACTAGAGGGGCGCTTTGAGCGATATGCCGCTTGCGGCTTTAATTCATTTTAAATTGATATAACTATGTGGATGTGGAAATATGTTTTATATATTTCATGTTTATTCTTTTACAATGTAATTGTAACCTGTGTTGAAATGTACCACTATACGATCACAATGTACAACTCTAGTTTTCATCACTAAGCCAAAGAATGCATTTCTCCTCCAGAAACACTGAAAAGTGGATTCATATGAAAAATGTGAAATTTCTAAACAGAAAAACATTTCTTGCATTGGAAACACACAAAAAAGGATAAATATGAAAGGGAACACAGTTTTCCAAAATATAATATGATAGTTTTGGACTCCAGGCATCAAACTGTCAGTCTAAGCTGAATTCCATGTAAAACGCTAGTTTTCATCACTAAACTCGCTTAATATGTCTTTCTCATGCAAAACCACTCAGGAACGCATTTCTCCTCAAGAAACACTGAAACGTGCGTTTATATGAAGAATATGTGATGTATTTATAGAAACACATCTGTTATACTGGAAACATACAAAAATGAGACAGAATATGAAAAGAAACATAGTTTTCTCAAATTTTACATTAGAATTCGCTTCCAAGTATCAAATCTTCATTCTGAGCTCAATTCTATGCAAAACACTTGTTTTCATCACTAAACTCGCTTAATATGTCTTTCTCATGCAAAACCACTCAGGAACGCATTTCTCCTCAAGAAACACTGAAACGTGCGTTTATATGAAGAATATGTGATTTATTTATAGAAACACATCTGTTATACTGGAAACATACAAAAATGAGACAGAATATGAAAAGAAACATAGTTTTCTCAAATTTTACATTAGAATTCGCTTCCAAGTATCAAATCTTCATTCTGAGCTGAATTCCATGTAAAACGCTAGTTTTCATCACTAAACTCGCTTAATATGTCTTTCTCATGCAAAACCACTCAGAAACGCATTTCTCCTCAAGAAACACTGAAAAGTGCTTTTATATGAATAATATGTGATTTTTTTACAGAAACACATCTGTTATACTGGAAACATACAAAAAAGAGACAGAATATGAAAAGAAACATTGTTTTCTCAAATTTTACATTAGAATTCGCTTCCAAGTATCAAACTGTCAGTCTGAGCTGAATTCCATGTAAAACGCTAGTTTTCATCACTAAACTCGCGTAATATGTCTTTCTCATGCAAAACCACTCAGAAACGCATTTCTCCTCAAGAAACACTGAAAAGTGCGTTTATATGAATAATATGTGATTTATTTACAGAAACACATCTCTTATACTGGAAACATACAAAAAAGAGACAGAATATGAAGAGAAACATTGTTTTCTCAAATTTTACATTAGAATTCGCTTCCAAGTATCAAACTGTCAGTCTGAGCTGAATTCCATGTAAAACGCTAGTTTTCATCACTAAACTCGCTTAATATGTCTTTCTCACCCAAAACCACTCAGGAACGCATTTCTCCTCAAGAAACACAGAAACGTGCATTTATATGAAAATGATGTGATTGCTTCATTAAATAAATCTCTTATATTGGAAACATAAAAAACAGGATGAAAATGAAAGGGAATATGTTTTTTAATTTTTTTCTACATAATAGTTGGCCTTTCTGCATCAAACCTTCACACTGACCTCATTTCCAAGTACAACTTTAGTTTTCATCACTAAACTTGCTTAAACTGTTTTGACAAAAAATCTATTGTATGATATGTCGAAAATTCCTTGGAAAAAAAAGTCAAAGTATAGTATTTCAAAAAATGTCATGAAAAAAGTTATACTATTTCTATATATTATCATTTTTTTTAAAAGAAGTTATACTATATTGTATATCGAAAGATTTTATGAAAAAAATTAATTGTATAATAAATCGAAAAATGTCTTGAAAAAAAAGTTATAGTATACCATTTTGAAATTTTTTGGAAAAAAAATACAATATTGTATATATGTCAGCGACATTGTAGATCGACATGGAGAAGTAACATGCTGGATCCACATGGCGGAATGACATGGAGGATCGACATGGAGGAGCGACATGGAGGATCGATGTGGAGGAGTAACAAGGAGGAGCGACATGGAGGAGTGACATGGAGGATCGATGTGGAGGAGTAACAAGGAGGAGCGACATGGAGGATTGACATCAAGCAGTGACATTCTGGAGTTCAATCTGCAGTGATATTCTGGAGTGACATGGATTAGCGACATGGAGGAGTGACATGCTGGAGCAACATGGAGGATAAAAATGTATGATCGATGAGGAGGAGTAACAAGGAGGAGAGACATAGAGGATCAAAATGGATTTGCGACATCAAGCAGTTACATGGAAGAGCGACATTCTGGAGTGACATGGAGTAGCGACATGGTGGAGTGATATGGAGGATTAAGAAGGAGCCACATGGAGGATCGACATGTGTCGACATGGAAGACATGGAGGAGTGACATGGAGGAGTAACAATGAGGAGCGACATGGAGGATCGACATGGAGGAGCGACATCAAGCAGTGACATTCTGGAGTTCAATCTGGAGTGACATGGAGGAGTGACATGGAGAAGCGACATGGCGGATCGACATGGCGGAGTTATATGCAGGACGGACATGGAAGAAAGGGAGGAGTGACATGGAGTGGCGACATGGAGGTGTGAAATAGAGGATCGAGATGGAGGAGGTATATGGAGGAGTGACTTTCTGGAGGGACATTCTGGAGTGACATGGAGGTATCGACATGGAGGAGTGACAAGGGGGAGCGACATGGCGGAGTGACATGGAGGAGTAACATGGAGTCTTGACGTCGAAGACAGGGATTAGTGACATTGAGGACGAAATAGAGGATCAACATGAAGGAGTGACATGGAGGAGGTACATGGAGGAGTGGCATTCTGGAGTGACATTCTTGAGGGACATTCTGGAGTGATATGGAGGAGCGACATTGAGTAGTGACATGGAGGAGTGACAAGAAGGAGCGACACAGAGGAGTGACATAGAGGGGCAACATGGAGGATTGACATAGAGGTGTAACATGGAGGATCGACATGGAGTGACATGGAGAAGCGACATGGTGGAGTTACATGGAGAAGTGATGTGGAAGACAGGGAGGAATGACATGGAGGAGCGCAATAGAGGATCGACATTGAGCATATTGAGGAGTGAAATGGAGGAGCGACATGGAGGATAGACATGGAGGCGTGACATGGAGGAGCGACAAGGAAAGAGTGACATGGAGGAGCGACATGGAAGAGCGACATGGAGGAACAACATCACGGAGCGACATGGAAGACTGACAATGAGGAGATACAGTCTGGAGGAACATGGTGGAGCGACATTCTGGAGTGACATGGAGGAGCGGCATGGAGGAATGACATGAAGCAGTGATATGGAGGAGCAAGGAGGAGCGACACTGAGGATCGATTTGAATAAGTTACATGGAGGAGCGACACATTGGAGTGACATGGAAGATATGGAGGAGTGACATGGAGGAGCAACATGGAGTATCGACATGGAGGAGTGACATGGGGGAGCGACATGGTGGATCGAAATGGAGGAGCGACATGGAGGATAGACATGGAGGAGTGACATGGAGGATCGACATTGAGGAGTGGAATGGAGGAGCGACATGGAAGAGTGACATGGAGTTTTGACAAGGAGGATCAACATGGAGGAGTCGACATGGAGTATTGACAAGGAGGACTTACCTCGAGGAGTGACATCCTACAGTTAAATTCTGGTGTGAATTTCTGGAGTGATATGTAGGATCTACATGGAGGATTGACATGGAGGATCGACATGGAGGAGCGACATAGAGTATCGACATGGAAGAGTATCAAGGTTGATCGACATGGACAAGTGATATGGAGGAGTGACATGGTAGAGATGGAGGAGTGATATGGAGGAGAGACATGGAAGATCGACATGGAGGATCGACATGTAGGAGTGACATTCTGGAGTTAAATCTGTTTGACATGGAGGAGCGACATTCTAGAGTGACATGGAGGAGCGACATGGTGGAGTGATATGGATGAGCAAGGAGGAGCGACACGGATGATCAACATGTGTCGACATGGAAGACATGGAGGAGTGACATAGAGGATCGACATTGAGGAGTGGAATGGAGGAGCGACATTCTGGAGTGACATGGAGGAGCGATATGGAAGATCGACATGGAGGAGTAACATGTAGGATCGACATGGAGGATCGACAAGGAGGAGTGACATTGAGGAGCAACATGGAGGATTGACATGGAGGATCGACATGGAGGAGCGACATAGAGGATTGACATGGAGGAGTATTCAGGTTGATCGACATGGAGAAGTGACATGGAGAAGTGACATGGTAGAGATGGAGGAGTGACATGGAGGATCAACATGTGTCGACATAGAAGACATGGAGGAGTGACATGGAGGATCGATGTGGAGGAGTAACAAGGAGGAGCGACATGGAGGATCGACATGGAGGAGCGACATCAAGCAGTGACATTCTGGAGCGACATCAAGCAGTGACATTCTGGAGTTCAATCTGCAGTGATATTCTGGAGTGACATGGAGGAGCGACATTCTGGAGTGACATGGAGTAGCGACATGGAGGAGTGACATGCTGGAGCAACATGGAGGATAAAAATGTAGGATCGATGTGGAGGAGTAACAAGGAGGAGCGACATAGAGGATCGAAATGGATTTGCGACATCAAGCAGTTACATGGAAGAGCGACATTCTGGAGTGACATGGGGTAGCGACATGGTGGAGTGATATGGAGGATTAAGAAGGAGCCAAATGGAGGATCGACATGTGTCGACATGGAAGACATGGAGGAGTGACATGGAGGATCGACATTCTGGAGTGATATTCTAGAGTGACATGGAGGAATAAAATGGAGGAGCGTCATGGAAGATCGACATTAAGGAGTGACATGGAGGAGCGACATGGAGGATCGACATGGAGGAGTGACATGGAAGAGCAACATGGAAGAGCGACATGGAAGAGCTACATGGAGGTGCGACATCACGGAGCGACATGGAGGTCTGACAACGAGGAGGTACATTCTGGAGGGACAGGGTGGAGCGACATTCTGGAGTGACATGGAGGAGCGACATTCTGGAGTGACATGGAGGATTGACATGGAAGAGCGATATGGAGGATCGACAAGGAGGAGCAACATTGAGGAGCAACATGGAGGACTGACATGGAGGAGCAACATGGCACAGCGACGAGGGGGAGCTACATGGAGTAGCGACATCACGTAGCGACATGGATGACTGACATGGAGGAGTGACATGAAGGAGTGATAAGGAAGACAGGGAGGAGTGACATGGAGGGTCGACATGGAGGAGGAATATGGAGGAATGACATTCTGGAGTGACTTGCAGGAGGGACATTCTGGAGTGACATGGAGGTATCGACATTGAGTAGTGACATGGAGGAGTGACAAGAAGGAGCGACACAGAGGAGTGACATGGAGGAGCAACATGGAGTATTGACATAGAGGTGTAACATGAAGGATCTGCATGGAGGAGTGACATGGAGGAGCGACATGGTGGAGCAACATGGAGGATCGAAATGGAGGATCAACATGGAGCAGTGACATGGAGGAGTGACATTGAGGAGGTACATTCTGGAGGGACAGGGTGGAGCGACATTCTGGAGTGACATGAAGGAGCGAAATTCTGGAGTGACATTCTAGAGCGACATGGAGGAATAAAATGGAGGAGCGACATGGAAGATCGACATGAAGGAGTGACATGGAGGAGCGACATGGAAGAGCGACATGGAAGAGCGACATGGAGGAGCTACATGGAGGTGCGACATCACGGAGCGACATGGAGGTCTGACAACGAGGAGGTACATTCTGGAGGGACAGGGTAGAGCGACATTCTGGAGTGACATGGAGGAGCGACATTCTGGAGTGACATGGAGGATTGACATGGAAGAGCGATATGGAGGATCGACAAGGAGGAGCAACATGGAGGACTGACATGGAGGAGCAACATGGCAGGGCGACTAGGGGGAGCTACATGGAGTAGCGACATCAAGTAGCGACATGGAGGACTGACATGAAGGAGTGACATGGAGGACCGACATTCTGGAGTGACATGGAGAAGCGGCATTCTGGTGTGACATGGAGGAGTGATATGGAGGAGCAGGGACGAGAGACATTGAGGATCGACATGGAAAAGTCACATGGAGGAGTGTCAGGAGTGACATGGAACACATGGTGGAGTGACATTGAAGATCGACATTGAGGATCGAAATGCAGGATCGACATGAAACAGTGACATGGAGGAGTGACATGGAAGTGTGCCATGGAGGAGTGACATGGAGGATCGACATGGAGGAGTGACATGGGGGAGCGACATGGTGGAGTGACTTGGAAGTGTGACATGGAGGAGTGACATGGAGGATCGACATGGAGTGACATGGAGAAGCGACATGGTGGAGTTAAATGGAGAAGTGACATATAGGATTGACATGGAGGAGCGACATGGAGGATCGAAATGGAGGAGCGACATGGAGGATAGACATGGAGGAGTGACATGGAGGATCGACATTGAGGAGTGGAATGGAGGAGCGACATGGAAGAGTGACATGGAGTTTTGACAAGGAGGATCAACATGGAGGAGTCGACATGGAGTATTGACAAGGAGGACTTACCTCGAGGAGTGACATCCTACAGTTAAATTCTGGTGTGAAATTCTGGAGTGATATGTAGGATCTACATGGAGGATTGACATGGAGGATCGACATGGAGGAGCGACATAGAGTATCGACATGGAAGAGTATCAAGGTTGATCGACATGGACAAGTGATATGGAGGAGTGACATGGTAGAGATGGAGGAGTGATATGGAGGAGAGACATGGAAGATCGACATGGAGGATCGACATGTAGGAGTGACATTCTGGAGTTAAATCTGTTTGACATGGAGGAGCGACATTCTAGAGTGACATGGAGGAGCGACATGGTGGAGTGATATGGATGAGCAAGGAGGAGCGACACGGATGATCAACATGTGTCGACATGGAAGACATGGAGGAGTGACATGGAGGATCGACATTGAGCAGTGACATGGAGGAATGACAAAGAGGAGCGTCATGGAGGAGTGATATGGAGGAGTGACATTTTGGAGGGACATTCTGGAGTGACATTCTGGAGTGACAAAGAGGAGCGTCATGGAGGAGGTACATGGGGGAGTGACTTGGAAGACATCGAGGAGTGACATGAAGGAGCGACATGGAGCAGTGATATGAGAGTGTGACATGGAAGATCGACATGTAGGAGTGACATGGAGGAACGACATGTAGGAGTGACATGGTGGAGTGACATGGAAGACATGTATGAGTGACATGGAGGAGCGACATTCTGGACTGACATTCTGGAGTGACATTGATGAGCTACATGGAGGAGGTACATAGGAGAGTGACATGGAAGACATGGAGGAGTGAAATGGGGGAGTGACATGGAAGATGGGGAGAATTGACATGTAGGAGCAAAATGGAGGTGTTAAATTGAGGATGGACATGGAGTAGTGATATGGAGGAGGGAATTAGAGGATTGACATGGAGGAAGGACAAGGAGGAGTGACATTCTGGAGTTTAATTCTGGATGACATTCTGGATTGACATGGAGGAGCAACATTCCCGAGTGACATGGAGGAGTTTTATGGATGAGCAATTAGGAGTGACATGGAGGATCGAACCCGAGGAGTGACATGGAAGACATGGAGTGACATGGAGGATCGACATTGAGTAGTGACTTGGAGTAGTGACAAGGAGGAGTGACATGAAGGAGTGACATGGAGGATCGACATTCTGGAGTGACATGGAGGAGTGATATGGAGGAGCAGGGACGAGAGACACAGAGGATCGACATGGGAAAGTCACATGGAGGAGTGTCAGGAGTGACATGGAACACATGATGGAGTGACATTGAAGATCGACATTGAGGATCGAAATGGAGGATCGACATGAAACAGTGACATGGAGGAGTGACATGGAAGTGTGCCATGGAGGAGTGACATGGAGGATCGACATGGAGGAGTGACATGGGGGAGCGACATGGTGGAGTGACTTGGAGGAGTGACATGTAGGTTGACATGGAGGAGTGACGTGGAAGACAGGGAGGAATGACATGGAGGGGCGCAATAGAGGATCGACATGGAGCACATGGAGGAGTGAAATGGAGGAGCGACATGGAGGATCGACATGGAGGAGTGACATGGAGGATCGACATTGAGGAGTGGAATGGAGGAGCAACATTCTGGAGTGACATGGAGGAGCGATATGGAAGATCGACATGTAGGATCTAAATGGAGGAGTTACATGTAGGATCGACATGGAGGATCGACAAGGAGGAGTGACATTGAGGAGCAACATGGAGGATTGACATGGAGGATCGACATGGAGGAGCGACATAGAGGATTGACATGGAGGAGTATTCAGGTTGATCGACATGGAGAAGTGACATGGAGGAGTGACATGGTAGAGATGGAGGAGTGACATGGAGGAGAGACATGGAAGATTGACATGGAGGATCAACATGTGTCGACATAGAAGACATGGAGGAGTGACATGGAGGATCGATGTGGAGGAGTAACAAGGAGGAGCGACATGGAGGATCGACATGGAGGAGCGACATCAAGCAGTGACATTCTGGAGCGACATCAAGCAGTGACATTCTGGAGTTCAATCTGCAGTGATATTCTGGAGTGACATGGAGGAGCGACATTCTGGAGTGACATGGAGTAGCGACATGGAGGAGTGACATGCTGGAGCAACATGGAGGATAAAAATGTAGGATCGATGTGGAGGAGTAACAAGGAGGAGCGACATAGAGGATCGAAATGGATTTGCGACATCAAGCAGTTACATGGAAGAGCGACATTCTGGAGTGACATGGGGTAGCGACATGGTGGAGTGATATGGAGGAGTGATATAGAGGATCAACATAGAGGATTGACATGGAGGAGGGACATGGAGAAGTGACGTTCTGGAAAGACATTCTGGAGTGACATGGAAGAGCAGCAATCTGGGGTAACATGGAGGAGATACATGGAGGAGTGATATGGAGGAGTGATATGGAGGATCGACATGGAGGAGTGACATGGAGGAGCAACACGGAGGAGTGACATGGAGGAGTGACATGGAGGATCGACATGGAGGAGTGACATGGAGGAGCGACATGGCGGAGTGACATGGAGGAGTAACATGGAGGCTTGACGTGGAAGATAGGGATTAGTGACATTGAGGAGCGAAATAGAGGATCATGCCACTGCGAGTGACATGGAGGAGGGACATGGAGGAGTGGCATTCTGGAGTGACATTCCGGAGTGACATGGAGGAGCGACATTCCGGATGAATCTGTTGACCAACAAAATTTTCAATTGCAGGTGCTTAGCAGGAAATTGACCATAATTCATTGACCATTAGCAAATCATCATAAATCTTGGTAGATATCTTCAGTACATGTTTGGGAAGAGGCGTACCAAAGCATTTTCCGCTTGACACATAAGGGGCGCCACAAATATCAGAAACTTGTATCGCGAGATCCGGTGGACAGAATTTTATCAAATTTGGTACACATACTCTGGGGGCAAGTATTAACCAAGATCTATAGTGTCATATTGATCGGTGCATGTGGGCGTGGCCTATTTAGCATTTTATGCAAAATTATGCCTTTGCTCAATTGCTGTGAGCTGGAATGAGCTAGAGACATGACACTTGGTACTATAACTGTACATGATGCCATAATGCTTCACATAAAATATGAAAACAATTGGCCACATGGTGGCGCTATAACAATTTTCAAGGCCAGCCCCTCACACCATAAATCCTATTAATTTGAAATTTGACACACATGTGCTGCTGAATGTGATCTAAAAAAAAGTCTCTTGGACCACGAAAGTCCACCAACTAAATTTTCCGCCATGTTGAATTTTTTGAAAAACACAGTTTTGACATCTCTTCCTAAACCGTAGGTCTGATTGCTGGCATATTTTCTGCGAATTATTATTGGACCAGGCTCATCAAAGATTGCATAAAGCTTGTTGATATGTTATTGTGTTGTGAAGATATTGACCAATTCATTTTTAAGGGGCGGGCTCAGCACGTCAATAGACCTAACTTCACAAGCCTTTGGCCCATCATCTCCAAACTTGCAGCATATGTTCACAAGAGTAGCGGAAACATCTGCTGAAAGCTTCATTCAAGTCGGCCACATGGTGGCGCTGTAATTAACGCCCAAACATGCGATTTTGGAAAGGCCACGCCCCTCAAACCGTAAGTCCGATTGACTTGAAATGTGACACATATGTGCAACTCCGTGTGATCTACAATAAAGCCTCTTGGACCTCCAAAGTGCACCTGGACATATTTTCCGCCATATTGGATTTTTTGAAAAACACATTTTTGACATCTCCTCCTAAGCCGTAGGACCGATTGCTGGAATATTTTCTACGAATCATTATTGGACCAGGCTCATCAAAAGTTGCATTAAGCTTGTTGATATGTTATTGCGTTGTGAAGATATTGACCAATACATTTCTAAGAGGCGTTCCTCAGCACATCAATATACCTAACTTCACAAGCCTTTGGCCCATCATCTCCAAACTTGCAGCATATGTTCACAAGAGTAGTTGAAACATCCGCTGAAAGTTTCATTCAAATCGACCACTAGAGGGGCGCTTTGAGCGATATGCCGCTTGCGGCTTTAATTCATTTTAAATTGATATAACTATGTGGATGTGGAAATATGTTTTATATATTTCATGTTTATTCTTTTACAATGTAATTGTAACCTGTGTTGAAATGTACCACTATACGATCACAATGTACAACTCTAGTTTTCATCACTAAGCCAAAGAATGCATTTCTCCTCCAGAAACACTGAAAAGTGGATTCATATGAAAAATGTGAAATTTCTAAACAGAAAAACATTTCTTGCATTGGAAACACACAAAAAAGGATAAATATGAAAGGGTTTTCCAGTTTTCCAAAATATAATATGATAGTTTTGGACTCCAGGCATCAAACTGTCAGTCTGAGCTGAATTCCATGTAAAACGCTAGTTTTCATCACTAAACTCGCTTAATATGTCTTTCTCATGCAAAACCACTCAGGAACGCATTTCTCCTCAAGAAACACTGAAAAGTGCGTTTATATGAATAATATGTGATTTATTTACAGAAACACATCTGTTATACTGGAAACATACAAAAAAGAGACAGAATATGAAAAGAAACATTGTTTTCTCAAATTTTACATTAGAATTCGCTTCCAAGTATGAAACTGTCAGTCTGAGCTGAATTCCATGTAAAACGCTAGTTTTCATCACTAAACTCGCTTAATATGTCTTTCTCATGCAAAACCACTCAGAAACGCATTTCTCCTCAAGAAACACTGAAAAGTGCGTTTATATGAATAATATGTGATTTATTTACAGAAACACATCTGTTATACTGGAAACATACATAAAAGAGACAGAATATGAAGAGAAACATTGTTTTCTCAAATTTTACATTAGAATTCGCTTCCAAGTATCAAACTGTCAGTCTGAGCTGAATTCCATGTAAAACGCTAGTTTTCATCACTAAACTCGCTTAATATGTCTTTCTCACCCAAAACCACTCAGGAACGCATTTCTCCTCAAGAAACACAGAAACGTGCATTTATATGAAAATGATGTGATTGCTTCATTAAATAAATCTCTTATATTGGAAACATAAAAAACAGGATGAAAATGAAAGGGAATATGTTTTTTAATTTTTTTCTACATAATAGTTGGCCTTTCTGCATCAAACCTTCACACTGACCTCATTTCCAAGTACAACTTTAGTTTTCATCACTAAACTTGCTTAAACTGTTTTGAAAAAAAATCTATTGTATGATATGTCGAAAATTCCTTGGAAAAAAAGTCAAAGTATAGTATTTCAAAAAATGTCATGAAAAAAGTTATACTACTTCGATATATTTTCATTTTTTTGAAAAGAAGTCATACTATATTGTATATCGAAAGATTTTATGAAAAAAATTAATTGTATAATAAATCGAAAAATGTCTTGAAAAAAAAGTTATAGTATACCATTTTGAAATTTTTTGGAAAAAAAATACAATATTGTATATGTCAGCGACATTGTAGATCGACATGGAGAAGTAACATGCTGGATCCACATGGAGGAATGACATGGAGGATCGACATGGAGGAGCGACATGGAGGATCGATGTGGAGGAGTAACAAGGAGGAGCGACATGGAGGAGTGACATGGATGATCGATGTGGAGGAGTAACAAGGAGGAGCGACATGGAGGATTGACATCAAGCAGTGACATTCTGGAGTTCAATCTGCAATGATATTCTGGAGTGACATGGAGTAGCGACATGGAGGAGTGACATGCTGGAGCAACATGGAGGATAAAAATGTATGATCGATGTGGAGGAGTAACAAGGAGGAGAGATATAGAGGATCAAAATGGATTTGCGACATCAAGCAGTTACATGGAAGAGCGACATTCTGGAGTGACATGGAGTAGCGACATGGTGGAGTGATATGGAGGATTAAGAAGGAGCCACATGGAGGATCGACATGTGTCGACATGGAAGACATGGAGGAGTGACATGGAGGAGTAACAATGAGGAGCGACATGGAGGATCGACATGGAGGAGCGACATCAAGCAGTGACATTCTGGAGTTCAATCTGGAGTGACATGGAGCAGCGACATGGAGGAGTGACATGGAGAAGCGACATGGCGGATCGACATGGCGGAGTTATATGCAGGACGGACATGGAAGAAAGGGAGGAGTGACATGGAGTGGCGACATGGCGGAGTGACATGGAGGAGTAACATGGAGGCTTGACGTCGAAGACAGGGATTAGTGACATTGAGGACGAAATAGAGGATCAACATGAAGGAGTGACATGGAGGAGGTACATGGAGGAGTGGCATTCTGGAGTGACATTCTTGAGGGACATTCTGGAGTGATATGGAGGAGCGACATTGAGTAGTGACATGGAGGAGTGACAAGAAGGAGCGACACAGAGGAGTGACATGGAGAAGCGACATGGTGGAGTTACATGGAGAAGTGATGTGGAAGACAGGGAGGAATGACATGGAGGAGCGCAATAGAGGATCGACATGGAGCATATTGAGGAGTGAAATGGAGGAGCGACATGGAGGATAGACATGGAGGCGTGACATGGAGGAGCGACAAGGAAAGAGTGACATGGAGGAGCGACATGGAAGAGCGACATGGAGGAGCAACATCACGGAGCGACATGGAAGACTGACAATGAGGAGATACAGTCTGGAGGAACATGGTGGAGCGACATTCTGGAGTGACATGGAGGAGCGGCATGGAGGAATGACATGAAGCAGTGATATGGAGGAGCAAGGAGGAGCGACACTGAGGATCGATTTGAATAAGTTACATGGAGGAGCGACACATTGGAGTGACATGGAAGATATGGAGGAGTGACATGGAGGAGCAACATGGAGTATCGACATGGAGGAGTGACATGGGGGAGCGACATGGTGGATCGAAATGGAGGAGCGACATGGAGGATAGACATGGAGGAGTGACATGGAGGATCGACATTGAGGAGTGGAATGGAGGAGCGACATGGAAGAGTGACATGGAGTTTTGACAAGGAGGATCAACATGGAGGAGTCGACATGGAGTATTGACAAGGAGGACTTACCTCGAGGAGTGACATCCTATAGTTAAATTCTGGTGTGAATTTCTGGAGTGATATGTAGGATCTACATGGAGGATTGACATGGAGGATCGACATGGAGGAGCGACATAGAGTATCGACATGGAAGAGTATCAAGGTTGATCGACATGGACAAGTGATATGGAGGAGTGACATGGTAGAGATGGAGGAGTGATATGGAGGAGAGACATGGAAGATCGACATGGAGGATCGACATGTAGGAGTGACATTCTGGAGTTAAATCTGTTTGACATGGAGGAGCGACATTCTAGAGTGACATGGAGGAGCGACATGGTGGAGTGATATGGATGAGCAAGGAGGAGCGACACGGATGATCAACATGTGTCGACATGGAAGACATGGAGGAGTGACATGGAGGATCGACATTGAGGAGTGGAATGGAGGAGCGACATTCTGGAGTGACATGGAGGAGCGATATGGAAGATCGACATGGAGGAGTAACATGTAGGATCGACATGGAGGATCGACAAGGAGGAGTGACATTGAGGAGCAACATGGAGGATTGACATGGAGGATCGACATGGAGGAGCGACATAGAGGATTGACATGGAGGAGTATTCAGGTTGATCGACATGGAGAAGTGACATGGAGGAGTGACATGGTAGAGATGGAGGAGTGACATGGAGGAGAGACATGGAAGATCGACATGGAGGATCAACATGTGTCGACATAGAAGACATGGAGGAGTGACATGGAGGATCGATGTGGAGGAGTAACAAGGAGGAGCGACATGGAGGATCGACATGGAGGAGCGACATCAAGCAGTGACATTCTGGAGCGACATCAAGCAGTGACATTCTGGAGTTCAATCTGCAGTGATATTCTGGAGTGACATGGATTAGCGACATGGAGGAGTGACATGCTGGAGCAACATGGAGGATAAAAATGTATGATCGATGTGGAGGAGTAACAAGGAGGAGAGACATAGAGGATCAAAATGGATTTGCGACATCAAGCAGTTACATGGAAGAGCGACATTCTGGAGTGACATGGAGTAGCGACATGGTGGAGTGATATGGAGGATTAAGAAGGAGCCACATGGAGGATCGACATGTGTCGACATGGAAGACATGGAGGAGTGACATGGAGGAGTAACAATGAGGAGCAACATGGAGGATCGACATGGAGGAGCGACATCAAGCAGTGACATTCTGGAGTTCAATCTGGAGTGACATGGAGCAGCGACATGGAGGAGTGGAATGGAGAAGCGACATGGCGGATCGACATGGCGGAGTTATATGCAGGACGGACATGGAAGAAAGGGAGGAGTGACATGGAGTGGCGACATGGAGGTGTGAAATAGAGGATCGAGATGGAGGAGGTATATGGAGGAGTGACTTTCTGGAGGGATATTCTGGAGTGACATGGAGGTATCGACATGGAGGAGTGACAAGGGGGAGCGACATGGCGGAGTGACATGGAGGAGTAACATGGAGGCTAGACGTCGAAGACAGGGATTAGTGACATTGAGGACGAAATAGAGGATCAACATGAAGGAGTGACATGGAGGAGGTACATGGAGGAGTGGCATTCTGGAGTGACATTCTTGAGGGACATTCTGGAGTGATATGGAGGAGCGACATTGAGTAGTGACATGGAGGAGTGACAAGAAGGAGCGACACAGAGGAGTGACATGGAGGAGCAACATGGAGGATTGACATAGAGGTGTAACATGGAGGATCGACATGGAGTGACATGGAGAAGCGACATGGTGGAGTTACATGGAGAAGTGATGTGGAAGACAGGGAGGAATGACATGGAGGAGCGCAATAGAGGATCGACATGGAGCATATTGAGGAGTGAAATGGAGGAGCGACATGGAGGATAGACATGGAGGTGTGACATGGAGGAGCGACAAGGAAAGAGTGACATGGAGGAGCGACATGGAAGAGCGACATGGAGGAGCAACATCACGGAGCGACATGGAAGACTGACAATGAGGAGATACAGTCTGGAGGAACATGGTGGAGCGACATTCTGGAGTGACATGGAGGAGCGGCATGGAGGAATGACATGAAGCAGTGATATGGAGGAGCAAGGAGGAGCGACACTGAGGATCGATTTGAATAAGTTACATGGAGGAGCGACACATTGGAGTGACATGGAAGATATGGAGGAGTGACATGGAGGAGCAACATGGAGTATCGACATGGAGGAGTGACATGGGGGAGCGACATGGTGGATCGAAATGGAGGAGCGACATGGAGGATAGACATGGAGGAGTGACATGGAGTATCGACATTGAGGAGTGGAATGGAGGAGCGACATGGAAGAGTGACATGGAGTTTTGACAAGGAGGATCAACATGGAGGAGTCGACATGGAGTATTGACAAGGAGGACTTACCTCGAGGAGTGACATCCTACAGTTAAATTCTGGTGTGAATTTCTGGAGTGATATGTAGGATCTACATGGAGGATTGACATGGAGGATCGACATGGAGGAGCGACATAGAGTATCGACATGGAAGAGTATCAAGGTTGATCGACATGGACAAGTGATATGGAGGAGTGACATGGTAGAGATGGAGGAGTGATATGGAGGAGAGACATGGAAGATCGACATGGAGGATCGACATGTAGGAGTGACATTCTGGAGTTAAATCTGTTTGACATGGAGGAGCGACATTCTAGAGTGACATGGAGGAGCGACATGGTGGAGTGATATGGATGAGCAAGGAGGAGCGACACGGATGATCAACATGTGTCGACATGGAAGACATGGAGGAGTGACATGGAGGATCGACATTGAGGAGTGGAATGGAGGAGCGACATTCTGGAGTGACATGGAGGAGCGATATGGAAGATCGACATGGAGTAACATGTAGGATCGACATGGAGGATCGACAAGGAGGAGTGACATTGAGGAGCAACATGGAGGATTGACATGGAGGATCGACATGGAGGAGCGACATAGAGGATTGACATGGAGGAGTATTCAGGTTGATCGACATGGAGAAGTGACATGGAGGAGTGACATGGTAGAGATGGAGGAGTGACATGGAGGATCAACATGTGTCGACATAGAAGACATGGAGGAGTGACATGGAGGATCGATGTGGAGGAGTAACAAGGAGGAGCGACATGGAGGATCGACATGGAGGAGCGACATCAAGCAGTGACATTCTGGAGCGACATCAAGCAGTGACATTCTGGAGTTCAATCTGCAGTGATATTCTGGAGTGACATGGAGGAGCGACATTCTGGAGTGACATGGAGTAGCGACATGGAGGAGTGACATGCTGGAGCAACATGGAGGATAAAAATGTAGGATCGATGTGGAGGAGTAACAAGGAGGAGCGACATAGAGGATCGAAATGGATTTGCGACATCAAGCAGTTACATGGAAGAGCGACATTCTGGAGTGACATGGTGGAGTGATATGGAGGATTAAGAAGGAGCCAAATGGAGGATCGACATGTCTCGACATGGAAGACATGGAGGAGTAACATGGAGGATCGACATGGAGCAGCGACATGGAGGAGTGACATGGAGAAGCGACATGGAGGATCGACATGGCGGAGTTACATGCAGGACTGACATGGAAGAAAGGGAGGAGTGACATGGAGTGGCGACATGGAGGTGTGAAATAGAGGATCGAGATGGAGGAGGTATATGGAGCAGTGACATTCTGGAGTGAATTTCTGGAGGGACATTCTGGAGTGACAAGGAGGTATCGACATGGAGGAGTGACAAGGAGGAGTGATATAGAGGATCAACATAGAGGATTGACATGGAGGAGGGACATGGAGAAGTGACGTTCTGGAAAGACATTCTGGAGTGACATGGAAGAGCAGCAATCTGGGGTAACATGGAGGAGATACATGGAGGAGTGATATGGAGGAGCAGGGACGAGAGACATAGAGGATCGACATGGAAAAGTCACATGGAGGAGCAACACGGAGGAGTGACATGGAGGAGTGACATGGAGGATCGACATGGAGGAGTGACATGGAGGAGCGACATGGCGGAGTGACATGGAGGAGTAACATGGAGGCTTGACGTGGAAGATAGGGATTAGTGACATTGAGGAGCGAAATAGAGGATCATGCCACTGCGAGTGACATGGAGGAGGGACATGGAGGAGTGGCATTCTGGAGTGACATTCCGGAGTGACATGGAGGAGCGACATTCCGGATGAATCTGTTGACCAACAAAATTTTCAATTGCAGGTGCTTAGCAGGAAATTGACCATAATTCATTGACCATTAGCAAATCATCATAAATCTTGGTAGATATCTTCAGTACATGTTTGGGAAGAGGCGTACCAAAGCATTTTCCGCTTGACACATAAGGGGCGCCACAAATATCAGAAACTTGTATCGCGAGATCCGGTGGACAGAATTTTATCAAATTTGGTACACATACTCTGGGGGCAAGTATTAACCAAGATCTATAGTGTCATATTGATCGGTGCATGTGGGCGTGGCCTATTTAGCATTTTATGCAAAATTATGCCTTTGCTCAATTGCTGTGAGCTGGAATGAGCTAGAGACATGACACTTGGTACCATAACTGTACATGATGCCATAATGCTTCACATAAAATATGAAAACAATTGGCCACATGGTGGCGCTATAACAATTTTCAAGGCCAGCCCCTCACACCATAAATCCTATTAATTTGAAATTTGACACACATGTGCTGCTGAATGTGATCTAAAAAAAAATCTCTTGGACCACGAAAGTCCACCAACTAAATTTTCCGCCATGTTGAATTTTTTGAAAAACACATTTTTGACATCTCTTCCTAAACCGTAGGTCTGATTGCTGGCATATTTTCTGCGAATTATTATTGGACCAGGCTCATCAAAGATTGCATAAAGCTTGTTGATATGTTATTGTGTTGTGAAGATATTGACCAATTCATTTTTAAGGGGCGGGCTCAGCACGTCAATAGACCTAACTTCACAAGCCTTTGGCCCATCATCTCCAAACTTGCAGCATATGTTCACAAGAGTAGCGGAAACATCTGCTGAAAGCTTCATTCAAGTCGGCCACATGGTGGCGCTGTAATTAACGCCCAAACATGCGATTTTGGAAAGGCCACGCCCCTCAAACCGTAAGTCCGATTGACTTGAAATGTGACACATATGTGCAACTCCGTGTGATCTACAATAAAGCCTCTTGGACCTCCAAAGTGCACCTGGACATATTTTCCGCCATATTGGATTTTTTGAAAAACACATTTTTGACATCTCCTCCTAAGCCGTAGGACCGATTGCTGGAATATTTTCTACGAATCATTATTGGACCAGGCTCATCAAAAGTTGCATTAAGCTTGTTGATATGTTATTGCGTTGTGAAGATATTGACCAATACATTTCTAAGAGGCGTTCCTCAGCACATCAATAGACCTAACTTCACAAGCCTTTGGCCCATCATCTCCAAACTTGCAGCATATGTTCACAAGAGTAGTTGAAACATCCGCTGAAAGTTTCATTCAAATCGACCACTAGAGGGGCGCTTTGAGCGATATGCCGCTTGCGGCTTTAATTCATTTTAAATTGATATAACTATGTGGATGTGGAAATATGTTTTATATATTTCATGTTTATTCTTTTACAATGTAATTGTAACCTGTGTTGAAATGTACCACTATACGATCACAATGTACAACTCTAGTTTTCATCACTAAGCCAAAGAATGCATTTCTCCTCCAGAAACACTGAAAAGTGGATTCATATGAAAAATGTGAAATTTCTAAACAGAAAAACATTTCTTGCATTGGAAACACACAAAAAAGGATAAATATGAAAGGGAACACAGTTTTCCAAAATATAATATGATAGTTTTGGACTCCAGGCATCAAACTGTCAGTCTGAGCTGAATTCCATGTAAAACGCTAGTTTTCATCACTAAACTCGCTTAATATGTCTTTCTCATGCAAAACCACTCAGGAACGCATTTCTCCTCAAGAAACACTGAAACGTGCGTTTATATGAAGAATATGTGATGTATTTATAGAAACACATCTGTTATACTGGAAACATACAAAAATGAGACAGAATATGAAAAGAAACATAGTTTTCTCAAATTTTACATTAGAATTCGCTTCCAAGTATCAAATCTTCATTCTGAGCTCAATTCTATGCAAAACACTTGTTTTCATCACTAAACTCGCTTAATATGTCTTTCTCATGCAAAACCACTCAGGAACGCATTTCTCCTCAAGAAACACTGAAACGTGCGTTTATATGAAGAATATGTGATTTATTTATAGAAACACATCTGTTATACTGGAAACATACAAAAATGAGACAGAATATGAAAAGAAACATAGTTTTCTCAAATTTTACATTAGAATTCGCTTCCAAGTATCAAATCTTCATTCTGAGCTGAATTCCATGTAAAACGCTAGTTTTCATCACTAAACTCGCTTAATATGTCTTTCTCATGCAAAACCACTCAGAAACGCATTTCTCCTCAAGAAACACTGAAAAGTGCTTTTATATGAATAATATGTGATTTATTTACAGAAACACATCTGTTATACTGGAAACATACAAAAAAGAGACAGAATATGAAAAGAAACATTGTTTTCTCAAATTTTACATTAGAATTCGCTTCCAAGTATGAAACTGTCAGTCTGAGCTGAATTCCATGTAAAACGCTAGTTTTCATCACTAAACTCGCGTAATATGTCTTTCTCATGCAAAACCACTCAGAAACGCATTTCTCCTCAAGAAACACTGAAAAGTGCTTTTATATGAATAATATGTGATTTATTTACAGAAACACATCTGTTATACTGGAAACATACAAAAAAGAGACAGAATATGAAAAGAAACATTATTTTCTCAAATTTTACATTAGAATTCGCTTCCAAGTATGAAACTGTCAGTCTGAGCTGAATTCCATGTAAAACGCTAGTTTTCATCACTAAATTCGCGTAATATGTCTTTCTCATGCAAAACCTCTCAGAAACGCATTTCTCCTCAAGAAACACTGAAAAGTGCGTTTATATGAATAATATGTGATTTATTTACAGAAACACATCTCTTATACTGGAAACATACAAAAAAGAGACAGAATATGAAGAGAAACATTGTTTTCTCAAATTTTACATTAGAATTCGCTTCCAAGTATCAAACTGTCAGTCTGAGCTGAATTCCATGTAAAACGCTAGTTTTCATCACTAAACTCGCTTAATATGTCTTTCTCACCCAAAACCACTCAGGAACGCATTTCTCCTCAAGAAACACAGAAACGTGCATTTATATGAAAATGATGTGATTGCTTCATTAAATAAATCTCTTATATTGGAAACATAAAAAACAGGATGAAAATGAAAGGGAATATGTTTTTTAATTTTTTTCTACATAATAGTGGGCCTTTCTGCATCAAACCTTCACACTGACCTCATTTCCAAGTACAACTTTAGTTTTCATCACTAAACTTGCTTAAACTGTTTTGACAAAAAATCTATTGTATGATATGTCGAAAATTCCTTGGAAAAAAAAGTCAAAGTATAGTATTTCAAAAAATGTCATGAAAAAAGTTATACTATTTCTATATATTATCATTTTTTTTAAAAGAAGTTATACTATATTGTATATCGAAAGATTTTATGAAAAAAATTAATTGTATAATAAATCGAAAAATGTCTTGAAAAAAAAGTTATAGTATACCATTTTGAAATTTTTTGGAAAAAAAATACAATATTGTATATATGTCAGCGACATTGTAGATCGACATGGAGAAGTAACATGCTGGATCCACATGGCGGAATGACATGGAGGATCGACATGGAGGAGCGACATGGAGGATCGATGTGGAGGAGTAACAAGGAGGAGCGACATGGAGGAGTGACATGGAGGATCGATGTGGAGGAGTAACAAGGAGGAGCGACATGGAGGATTGACATCAAGCAGTGACATTCTGGAGTTCAATCTGCAGTGATATTCTGGAGTGACATGGATTAGCGACATGGAGGAGTGACATGCTGGAGCAACATGGAGGATAAAAATGTATGATCGATGTGGAGGAGTAACAAGGAGGAGAGACATAGAGGATCAAAATGGATTTGCGACATCAAGCAGTTACATGGAAGAGCGACATTCTGGAGTAGGACATGGAGGATTAAGAAGGAGCCACATGGAGGATCGACATGTGTCGACATGGAAGACATGGAGGAGTGACATGGAGGAGTAACAATGAGGAGCGACATGGAGGATCGACATGGAGGAGCAACATCAAGCAGTGACATTCTGGAGTTCAATCTGGAGTGACATGGAGGAGTGACATGGAGAAGCGACATGGCGGATCGACATGGCGGAGTTATATGCAGGACGGACATGGAAGAAAGGGAGGAGTGACATGGAGTGGCGACATGGAGGTGTGAAATAGAGGATCGAGATGGAGGAGGTATATGGAGGAGTGACTTTCTGGAGGGACATTCTGGAGTGACATGGAGGTATCGACATGGAGGAGTGACAAGGGGGAGCGACATGGCGGAGTGACATGGAGGAGTAACATGGAGTCTTGACGTCGAAGACAGGGATTAGTGACATTGAGGACGAAATAGAGGATCAACATGAAGGAGTGACATGGAGGAGGTACATGGAGGAGTGGCATTCTGGAGTGACATTCTTGAGGGACATTCTGGAGTGATATGGAGGAGCGACATTGAGTAGTGACATGGAGGAGTGACAAGAAGGAGCGACACAGAGGAGTGACATAGAGGGGCAACATGGAGGATTGACATAGAGGTGTAACATGGAGGATCGACATGGAGTGACATGGAGAAGCGACATGGTGGAGTTACATGGAGAAGTGATGTGGAAGACAGGGAGGAATGACATGGAGGAGCGCAATAGAGGATCGACATTGAGCATATTGAGGAGTGAAATGGAGGAGCGACATGGAGGATAGACATGGAGGCGTGACATGGAGGAGCGACAAGGAAAGAGTGACATGGAGGAGCGACATGGAAGAGCGACATGGAGGAGCAACATCACGGAGCGACATGGAAGACTGACAATGAGGAGATACAGTCTGGAGGAACATGGTGGAGCGACATTCTGGAGTGACATGGAGGAGCGGCATGGAGGAATGACATGAAGCAGTGATATGGAGGAGCAAGGAGGAGCGACACTGAGGATCGATTTGAATAAGTTACATGGAGGAGCGACACATTGGAGTGACATGGAAGATATGGAGGAGTGACATGGAGGAGCAACATGGAGTATCGACATGGAGGAGTGACATGGGGGAGCGACATGGTGGATCGAAATGGAGGAGCGACATGGAGGATAGACATGGAGGAGTGACATGGAGGATCGACATTGAGGAGTGGAATGGAGGAGCGACATGGAAGAGTGACATGGAGTTTTGACAAGGAGGATCAACATGGAGGAGTCGACATGGAGTATTGACAAGGAGGACTTACCTCGAGGAGTGACATCCTACAGTTAAATTCTGGTGTGAATTTCTGGAGTGATATGTAGGATCTACATGGAGGATTGACATGGAGGATCGACATGGAGGAGCGACATAGAGTATCGACATGGAAGAGTATCAAGGTTGATCGACATGGACAAGTGATATGGAGGAGTGACATGGTAGAGATGGAGGAGTGATATGGAGGAGAGACATGGAAGATCGACATGGAGGATCGACATGTAGGAGTGACATTCTGGAGTTAAATCTGTTTGACATGGAGGAGCGACATTCTAGAGTGACATGGAGGAGCGACATGGTGGAGTGATATGGATGAGCAAGGAGGAGCGACACGGATGATCAACATGTGTCGACATGGAAGACATGGAGGAGTGACATAGAGGATCGACATTGAGGAGTGGAATGGAGGAGCGACATTCTGGAGTGACATGGAGGAGCGATATGGAAGATCGACATGGAGGAGTAACATGTAGGATCGACATGGAGGATCGACAAGGAGGAGTGACATTGAGGAGCAACATGGAGGATTGACATGGAGGATCGACATGGAGGAGCGACATAGAGGATTGACATGGAGGAGTATTCAGGTTGATCGACATGGAGAAGTGACATGGAGGAGTGACATGGTAGAGATGGAGGAGTGACATGGAGGATCAACATGTGTCGACATAGAAGACATGGAGGAGTGACATGGAGGATCGATGTGGAGGAGTAACAAGGAGGAGCGACATGGAGGATCGACATGGAGGAGCGACATCAAGCAGTGACATTCTGGAGCGACATCAAGCAGTGACATTCTGGAGTTCAATCTGCAGTGATATTCTGGAGTGACATGGAGGAGCGACATTCTGGAGTGACATGGAGTAGCGACATGGAGGAGTGACATGCTGGAGCAACATGGAGGATAAAAATGTAGGATCGATGTGGAGGAGTAACAAGGAGGAGCGACATAGAGGATCGAAATGGATTTGCGACATCAAGCAGTTACATGGAAGAGCGACATTCTGGAGTGACATGGGGTAGCGACATGGTGGAGTGATATGGAGGATTAAGAAGGAGCCAAATGGAGGATCGACATGTGTCGACATGGAAGACATGGAGGAGTGACATGGAGGATCGACATTCTGGAGTGATATTCTAGAGTGACATGGAGGAATAAAATGGAGGAGCGTCATGGAAGATCGACATTAAGGAGTGACATGGAGGAGCGACATGGAGGATCGACATGGAGGAGTGACATGGAAGAGCAACATGGAAGAGCGACATGGAAGAGCTACATGGAGGTGCGACATCACGGAGCGACATGGAGGTCTGACAACGAGGAGGTACATTCTGGAGGGACAGGGTGGAGCGACATTCTGGAGTGACATGGAGGAGCGACATTCTGGAGTGACATGGAGGATTGACATGGAAGAGCGATATGGAGGATCGACAAGGAGGAGCAACATTGAGGAGCAACATGGAGGACTGACATGGAGGAGCAACATGGCACAGCGACGAGGGGGAGCTACATGGAGTAGCGACATCACGTAGCGACATGGATGACTGACATGGAGGAGTGACATGAAGGAGTGATAAGGAAGACAGGGAGGAGTGACATGGAGGGTCGACATGGAGGAGGAATATGGAGGAATGACATTCTGGAGTGACTTGCAGGAGGGACATTCTGGAGTGACATGGAGGTATCGACATTGAGTAGTGACATGGAGGAGTGACAAGAAGGAGCGACACAGAGGAGTGACATGGAGGAGCAACATGGAGTATTGACATAGAGGTGTAACATGAAGGATCTGCATGGAGGAGTGACATGGAGGAGCGACATGGTGGAGCAACATGGAGGATCGAAATGGAGGATCAACATGGAGCAGTGACATGGAGGAGTGACATTGAGGAGGTACATTCTGGAGGGACAGGGTGGAGCGACATTCTGGAGTGACATGAAGGAGCGAAATTCTGGAGTGACATTCTAGAGCGACATGGAGGAATAAAATGGAGGAGCGACATGGAAGATCGACATGAAGGAGTGACATGGAGGAGCGACATGGAAGAGCGACATGGAAGAGCGACATGGAGGAGCTACATGGAGGTGCGACATCACGGAGCGACATGGAGGTCTGACAACGAGGAGGTACATTCTGGAGGGACAGGGTAGAGCGACATTCTGGAGTGACATGGAGGAGCGACATTCTGGAGTGACATGGAGGATTGACATGGAAGAGCGATATGGAGGATCGACAAGGAGGAGCAACATGGAGGACTGACATGGAGGAGCAACATGGCAGGGCGACTAGGGGGAGCTACATGGAGTAGCGACATCAAGTAGCGACATGGAGGACTGACATGAAGGAGTGACATGGAGGACCGACATTCTGGAGTGACATGGAGAAGCGGCATTCTGGTGTGACATGGAGGAGTGATATGGAGGAGCAGGGACGAGAGACATTGAGGATCGACATGGAAAAGTCACATGGAGGAGTGTCAGGAGTGACATGGAACACATGGTGGAGTGACATTGAAGATCGACATTGAGGATCGAAATGCAGGATCGACATGAAACAGTGACATGGAGGAGTGACATGGAAGTGTGCCATGGAGGAGTGACATGGAGGATCGACATGGAGGAGTGACATGGGGGAGCGACATGGTGGAGTGACTTGGAAGTGTGACATGGAGGAGTGACATGGAGGATCGACATGGAGTGACATGGAGAAGCGACATGGTGGAGTTAAATGGAGAAGTGACATATAGGATTGACATGGAGGAGCGACATGGAGGATCGAAATGGAGGAGCGACATGGAGGATAGACATGGAGGAGTGACATGGAGGATCGACATTGAGGAGTGGAATGGAGGAGCGACATGGAAGAGTGACATGGAGTTTTGACAAGGAGGATCAACATGGAGGAGTCGACATGGAGTATTGACAAGGAGGACTTACCTCGAGGAGTGACATCCTACAGTTAAATTCTGGTGTGAAATTCTGGAGTGATATGTAGGATCTACATGGAGGATTGACATGGAGGATCGACATGGAGGAGCGACATAGAGTATCGACATGGAAGAGTATCAAGGTTGATCGACATGGACAAGTGATATGGAGGAGTGACATGGTAGAGATGGAGGAGTGATATGGAGGAGAGACATGGAAGATCGACATGGAGGATCGACATGTAGGAGTGACATTCTGGAGTTAAATCTGTTTGACATGGAGGAGCGACATTCTAGAGTGACATGGAGGAGCGACATGGTGGAGTGATATGGATGAGCAAGGAGGAGCGACACGGATGATCAACATGTGTCGACATGGAAGACATGGAGGAGTGACATGGAGGATCGACATTGAGCAGTGACATGGAGGAATGACAAAGAGGAGCGTCATGGAGGAGTGATATGGAGGAGTGACATTTTGGAGGGACATTCTGGAGTGACATTCTGGAGTGACAAAGAGGAGCGTCATGGAGGAGGTACATGGGGGAGTGACTTGGAAGACATCGAGGAGTGACATGAAGGAGCGACATGGAGCAGTGATATGAGAGTGTGACATGGAAGATCGACATGTAGGAGTGACATGGAGGAACGACATGTAGGAGTGACATGGTGGAGTGACATGGAAGACATGTATGAGTGACATGGAGGAGCGACATTCTGGACTGACATTCTGGAGTGACATTGATGAGCTACATGGAGGAGGTACATAGGAGAGTGACATGGAAGACATGGAGGAGTGAAATGGGGGAGTGACATGGAAGATGGGGAGAATTGACATGTAGGAGCAAAATGGAGGTGTTAAATTGAGGATGGACATGGAGTAGTGATATGGAGGAGGGAATTAGAGGATTGACATGGAGGAAGGACAAGGAGGAGTGACATTCTGGAGTTTAATTCTGGATGACATTCTGGATTGACATGGAGGAGCAACATTCCCGAGTGACATGGAGGAGTTTTATGGATGAGCAATTAGGAGTGACATGGAGGATCGAACCCGAGGAGTGACATGGAAGACATGGAGTGACATGGAGGATCGACATTGAGTAGTGACTTGGAGTAGTGACAAGGAGGAGTGACATGAAGGAGTGACATGGAGGATCGACATTCTGGAGTGACATGGAGGAGTGATATGGAGGAGCAGGGACGAGAGACACAGAGGATCGACATGGGAAAGTCACATGGAGGAGTGTCAGGAGTGACATGGAACACATGATGGAGTGACATTGAAGATCGACATTGAGGATCGAAATGGAGGATCGACATGAAACAGTGACATGGAGGAGTGACATGGAAGTGTGCCATGGAGGAGTGACATGGAGGATCGACATGGAGGAGTGACATGGGGGAGCGACATGGTGGAGTGACTTGGAGGAGTGACATGTAGGTTGACATGGAGGAGTGACGTGGAAGACAGGGAGGAATGACATGGAGGGGCGCAATAGAGGATCGACATGGAGCACATGGAGGAGTGAAATGGAGGAGCGACATGGAGGATCGACATGGAGGAGTGACATGGAGGATCGACATTGAGGAGTGGAATGGAGGAGCAACATTCTGGAGTGACATGGAGGAGCGATATGGAAGATCGACATGTAGGATCTAAATGGAGGAGTTACATGTAGGATCGACATGGAGGATCGACAAGGAGGAGTGACATTGAGGAGCAACATGGAGGATTGACATGGAGGATCGACATGGAGGAGCGACATAGAGGATTGACATGGAGGAGTATTCAGGTTGATCGACATGGAGAAGTGACATGGAGGAGTGACATGGTAGAGATGGAGGAGTGACATGGAGGAGAGACATGGAAGATTGACATGGAGGATCAACATGTGTCGACATAGAAGACATGGAGGAGTGACATGGAGGATCGATGTGGAGGAGTAACAAGGAGGAGCGACATGGAGGATCGACATGGAGGAGCGACATCAAGCAGTGACATTCTGGAGCGACATCAAGCAGTGACATTCTGGAGTTCAATCTGCAGTGATATTCTGGAGTGACATGGAGGAGCGACATTCTGGAGTGACATGGAGTAGCGACATGGAGGAGTGACATGCTGGAGCAACATGGAGGATAAAAATGTAGGATCGATGTGGAGGAGTAACAAGGAGGAGCGACATAGAGGATCGAAATGGATTTGCGACATCAAGCAGTTACATGGAAGAGCGACATTCTGGAGTGACATGGGGTAGCGACATGGTGGAGTGATATGGAGGAGTGATATAGAGGATCAACATAGAGGATTGACATGGAGGAGGGACATGGAGAAGTGACGTTCTGGAAAGACATTCTGGAGTGACATGGAAGAGCAGCAATCTGGGGTAACATGGAGGAGATACATGGAGGAGTGATATGGAGGAGTGACATGGAGGATCGACATGGAGGAGTGACATGGAGGAGCAACACGGAGGAGTGACATGGAGGAGTGACATGGAGGATCGACATGGAGGAGTGACATGGAGGAGCGACATGGCGGAGTGACATGGAGGAGTAACATGGAGGCTTGACGTGGAAGATAGGGATTAGTGACATTGAGGAGCGAAATAGAGGATCATGCCACTGCGAGTGACATGGAGGAGGGACATGGAGGAGTGGCATTCTGGAGTGACATTCCGGAGTGACATGGAGGAGCGACATTCCGGATGAATCTGTTGACCAACAAAATTTTCAATTGCAGGTGCTTAGCAGGAAATTGACCATAATTCATTGACCATTAGCAAATCATCATAAATCTTGGTAGATATCTTCAGTACATGTTTGGGAAGAGGCGTACCAAAGCATTTTCCGCTTGACACATAAGGGGCGCCACAAATATCAGAAACTTGTATCGCGAGATCCGGTGGACAGAATTTTATCAAATTTGGTACACATACTCTGGGGGCAAGTATTAACCAAGATCTATAGTGTCATATTGATCGGTGCATGTGGGCGTGGCCTATTTAGCATTTTATGCAAAATTATGCCTTTGCTGAATTGCTGTGAGCTGGAATGAGCTAGAGACATGACACTTGGTACTATAACTGTACATGATGCCATAATGCTTCACATAAAATATGAAAACAATTGGCCACATGGTGGCGCTATAACAATTTTCAAGGCCAGCCCCTCACACCATAAATCCTATTAATTTGAAATTTGACACACATGTGCTGCTGAATGTGATCTAAAAAAAAGTCTCTTGGACCACGAAAGTCCACCAACTAAATTTTCCGCCATGTTGAATTTTTTGAAAAACACAGTTTTGACATCTCTTCCTAAACCGTAGGTCTGATTGCTGGCATATTTTCTGCGAATTATTATTGGACCAGGCTCATCAAAGATTGCATAAAGCTTGTTGATATGTTATTGTGTTGTGAAGATATTGACCAATTCATTTTTAAGGGGCGGGCTCAGCACGTCAATAGACCTAACTTCACAAGCCTTTGGCCCATCATCTCCAAACTTGCAGCATATGTTCACAAGAGTAGCGGAAACATCTGCTGAAAGCTTCATTCAAGTCGGCCACATGGTGGCGCTGTAATTAACGCCCAAACATGCGATTTTGGAAAGGCCACGCCCCTCAAACCGTAAGTCCGATTGACTTGAAATGTGACACATATGTGCAACTCCGTGTGATCTACAATAAAGCCTCTTGGACCTCCAAAGTGCACCTGGACATATTTTCCGCCATATTGGATTTTTTGAAAAACACATTTTTGACATCTCCTCCTAAGCCGTAGGACCGATTGCTGGAATATTTTCTACGAATCATTATTGGACCAGGCTCATCAAAAGTTGCATTAAGCTTGTTGATATGTTATTGCGTTGTGAAGATATTGACCAATACATTTCTAAGAGGCGTTCCTCAGCACATCAATATACCTAACTTCACAAGCCTTTGGCCCATCATCTCCAAACTTGCAGCATATGTTCACAAGAGTAGTTGAAACATCCGCTGAAAGTTTCATTCAAATCGACCACTAGAGGGGCGCTTTGAGCGATATGCCGCTTGCGGCTTTAATTCATTTTAAATTGATATAACTATGTGGATGTGGAAATATGTTTTATATATTTCATGTTTATTCTTTTACAATGTAATTGTAACCTGTGTTGAAATGTACCACTATACGATCACAATGTACAACTCTAGTTTTCATCACTAAGCCAAAGAATGCATTTCTCCTCCAGAAACACTGAAAAGTGGATTCATATGAAAAATGTGAAATTTCTAAACAGAAAAACATTTCTTGCATTGGAAACACACAAAAAAGGATAAATATGAAAGGGAACACAGTTTTCCAAAATATAATATGATAGTTTTGGACTCCAGGCATCAAACTGTCAGTCTGAGCTGAATTCCATGTAAAACGCTAGTTTTCATCACTAAACTCGCTTAATATGTCTTTCTCATGCAAAACCACTCAGGAACGCATTTCTCCTCAAGAAACACTGAAACGTGCGTTTATATGAAGAATATGTGATGTATTTATAGAAACACATCTGTTATACTGGAAACATACAAAAATGAGACAGAATATGAAAAGAAACATAGTTTTCTCAAATTTTACATTAGAATTCGCTTCCAAGTATCAAATCTTCATTCTGAGCTCAATTCTATGCAAAACACTTGTTTTCATCACTAAACTCGCTTAATATGTCTTTCTCATGCAAAACCACTCAGGAACGCATTTCTCCTCAAGAAACACTGAAACGAGCGTTTATATGAAGAATATGTGATTTATTTATAGAAACACATCTGTTATACTGGAAACATACAAAAATGAGACAGAATATGAAAAGAAACATAGTTTTCTCAAATTTTACATTAGAATTCGCTTCCAAGTATCAAATCTTCATTCTGAGCTGAATTCCATGTAAAACGCTAGTTTTCATCACTAAACTCGCTTAATATGTCTTTCTCATGCAAAACCACTCAGAAACGCATTTCTCCTCAAGAAACACTGAAAAGTGCTTTTATATGAATAATATGTGATTTATTTACAGAAACACATCTGTTATACTGGAAACATACAAAAAAGAGACAGAATATGAAAAGAAACATTGTTTTCTCAAATTTTACATTAGAATTCGCTTCCAAGTATGAAACTGTCAGTCTGAGCTGAATTCCATGTAAAACGCTAGTTTTCATCACTAAACTCGCGTAATATGTCTTTCTCATGCAAAACCACTCAGAAACGCATTTCTCCTCAAGAAACACTGAAAAGTGCTTTTATATGAATAATATGTGATTTATTTACAGAAACACATCTGTTATACTGGAAACATACAAAAAAGAGACAGAATATGAAAAGAAACATTATTTTCTCAAATTTTACATTAGAATTCGCTTCCAAGTATGAAACTGTCAGTCTGAGCTGAATTCCATGTAAAACGCTAGTTTTCATCACTAAATTCGCGTAATATGTCTTTCTCATGCAAAACCACTCAGAAACGCATTTCTCCTCAAGAAACACTGAAAAGTGCGTTTATATGAATAATATGTGATTTATTTACAGAAACACATCTCTTATACTGGAAACATACAAAAAAGAGACAGAATATGAAGAGAAACATTGTTTTCTCAAATTTTACATTAGAATTCGCTTCCAAGTATCAAACTGTCAGTCTGAGCTGAATTCCATGTAAAACGCTAGTTTTCATCACTAAACTCGCTTAATATGTCTTTCTCACCCAAAACCACTCAGGAACGCATTTCTCCTCAAGAAACACAGAAACGTGCATTTATATGAAAATGATGTGATTGCTTCATTAAATAAATCTCTTATATTGGAAACATAAAAAACAGGATGAAAATGAAAGGGAATATGTTTTTTAATTTTTTTCTACATAATAGTTGGCCTTTCTGCATCAAACCTTCACACTGACCTCATTTCCAAGTACAACTTTAGTTTTCATCACTAAACTTGCTTAAACTGTTTTGACAAAAAATCTATTGTATGATATGTCGAAAATTCCTTGGAAAAAAAGTCAAAGTATAGTATTTCAAAAAATGTCATGAAAAAAGTTATATTACTTCTATATATTATCATTTTTTTTAAAAGAAGTCATACTATATTGTATATCGAAAGATTTTATGAAAAAAATTAATTGTATAATAAATCGAAAAATGTCTTGAAAAAAAAGTTATAGTATACCATTTTGAAATTTTTTGGAAAAAAAATACAATATTGTATATATGTCAGCGACATTGTAGATCGACATGGAGAAGTAACATGCTGGATCCACATGGCGGAATGACATGGAGGATCGACATGGAGGAGCGACATGGAGGATCGATGTGGAGGAGTAACAAGGAGGAGCGACATGGAGGAGTGACATGGAGGATCGATGTGGAGGAGTAACAAGGAGGAGCGACATGGAGGATTGACATCAAGCAGTGACATTCTGGAGTTCAATCTGCAGTGATATTCTGGAGTGACATGGATTAGCGACATGGAGGAGTGACATGCTGGAGCAACATGGAGGATAAAAATGTATGATCGATGTGGAGGAGTAACAAGGAGGAGAGACATAGAGGATCAAAATGGATTTGCGACATCAAGCAGTTACATGGAAGAGCGACATTCTGGAGTGACATGGAGTAGCGACATGGTGGAGTGATATGGAGGATTAAGAAGGAGCCACATGGAGGATCGACATGTGTCGACATGGAAGACATGGAGGAGTGACATGGAGGAGTAACAATGAGGAGCGACATGGAGGATCGACATGGAGGAGCGACATCAAGCAGTGACATTCTGGAGTTCAATCTGGAGTGACATGGAGCAGCGACATGGAGGAGTGACATGGAGAAGCGACATGGCGGATCGACATGGCGGAGTTATATGCAGGACTGACATGGAAGAAATGGAGGAGTGACATGGAGTGGCGACATGGAGGTGTGAAATAGAGGATCGAGATGGAGGAGGTATATGGAGGAGTGACTTTCTGGAGGGACATTCTGGAGTGACATGGAGGTATCGACATGGAGGAGTGACAAGGAGGAGCGACATGACGGAGTGACATGGAGGAGTAACATGGAGGCTTGACGTCGAAGACAGGGATTAGTGACATTGAGGACGAAATAGAGGATCAACATGAAGGAGTGACATGGAGGAGGTACATGGAAGAGTGGCATTCTGGAGTGACATTCTTGAGGGACATTCTGGAGTGATATGGAGGAGCGACATTGAGTAGTGACATGGAGGAGTGACAAGAAGGAGCGACACAGAGGAGTGACATGGAGGAGCAACATGGAGGATTGACATAGAGGTGTAACATGGAGGATCGACATGGAGTGACATGGAGAAGCGACATGGTGGAGTTACATGGAGAAGTGATGTGGAAGACAGGGAGGAATGACATGGAGGAGCGCAATAGAGGATCGACATTGAGCATATTGAGGAGTGAAATGGAGGAGCGACATGGAGGATAGACATGGAGGCGTGACATGGAGGAGCGACAAGGAAAGAGTGACATGGAGGAGCGACATGGAAGAGCGACATGGAGGATCTAAATGGAGGAGCAACATCACGGAGCGACATGGAAGACTGACAATGAGGAGATACAGTCTGGAGGAACATGGTGGAGCGACATTCTGGAGTGACATGGAGGAGCGGCATGGAGGAATGACATGAAGCAGTGATATGGAGGAGCAAGGAGGAGCGACCCTGAGGATCGATTTGAATAAGTTACATGGAGGAGCGACACATTGGAGTGACATGGAAGATATGGAGGAGTGACATGGAGGAGCAACATGGAGTATCGACATGGAGGAGTGACATGGGGGAGCGACATGGTGGATCGAAATGGAGGAGCGACATGGAGGATAGACATGGAGGATCAACATGGAGGAGTGACATTGAGGAGGTACATTCTGGAGGGACAGGGTGGAGCGACATTCTGGAGTGACATGAAGGAGCGACATTCTGGAGTGACATGGAGGAATAAAATGGAGGAGCGACATGGAAGATCGACATGACGGAGTGACATGGAGGAGCGACATGGAAGAGCGACATGGAGGAGTGACATGAAGGAGTGACATGGAGGATCGAAATGCAGGATCGACATGAAACAGCGACATGGTGAAGTTAAATGGAGAAGTGACATATAGGATTGACATGGAGGAGCGACATGGAGGATCGACATCGAGTATTGACAAGGAGGACTTACATGGAGGAGTGACATCCTACAGTTAAATTCTGATGTGAAATTCTGGAGTGATATGTAGGATCTACATGGAGGATTGACATGGAGGATCGACATGGAGGAGCGACATAGAGTATCGACATGGAAGAGTATCAAGGTTGATCGACATGGACAAGTGAAATGGAGGAGTGACATGGTAGAGATGGAGGAGTGATATGGAGGAGAGACACGGAAGATCGACATGGAGGATCGACATGTAGGAGTGACATTCTGGAGTTAAATCTGTTTGACACGGAGGAGCGACATTCTGGAGTGACATGGAGGAGCGACATGGTGGAGTGATATGGATGAGTAAGGAGGAGCGACACGGATGATCAACATGTGTCGACATGGAAGACATGGAGGAGTGACATGGAGGATCGACATTGAGCAGTGACATGGAGGAGTGATATGGAGGAGTGACATTTTGGAGGGACATTCTGGAGTGACATTCTGGAGTGACTTTGATGAGCTACATGGAGGAGGTACATGGGGGAGTGACTTGGAAGACATGGAGGAGTGACATGAAGGAGCGACATGGAGCAGTGATATGAGAGTGTGACATGGAAGATCGACATGTAGGAGTGACATGGAGGAACGACATGGAGGAGTGACATGGTGGAGTGAAATGGAAGACATGTATGAGTGACATGGAGGAGCGACATTCTGGACTGACATTCTGGAGTGACATTGATGAGCTACATGGAGGAGATCCATAGGAGAGTGACATGGAAGACATGGAGGAGTGAAATGGGGGAGTGACATGGAAGATGGGGAGAATTGACATGTAGGAGCAAAATGGAGGTGTTAAATTGAGGATGGACATGGAGTAGTGATATGGAGGAGGGAATTAGAGGATTGACATGGAGGAAGGACAAGGAAGAGTGACATTCTGGAGTTATATTCTGGTTTGACATTCTGGATTGACATGGAGGAGCAACATTCCCGAGTGACATGGAGGAGTTTTATGGATGAGCAATTAGGAGTGACATGGAGGATCGACATGGAGGAGTGACATGGGGGAGGGACATGGTGGATCAACATGTGTCCACATAGAAGCCATGGAGGAGTGACATGGAGGATCGACATGGAGGAGTGACATGGGGGAGCGACATGGTGGAGTGACTTGGAGGAGTGACATGTAGGTTGACATGGAGGAGTGACGTGGAAGACAGGGAGAAATGATATGGAGGAGCGCAATAGAGGATCGACATGGAGCACATGGAGGAGTGAAATGGAGGAGTGACATGGAGGATCGACATTGAGGAGTGGAATGGAGGAGCGACATTCTGGAGTGACATGGAGGAGCGATATGGAAGATCGACATGGAGGAGTAACATGTAGGATCGACATGGAGGATCGACAAGGAGGAGTGACATTGAGGAGCAACATGGAGGATTGACATGGAGGATCGACATGGAGGAGCGACATAGAGGATTGACATGGAGGAGTATTCAGGTTGATCGACATGGAGAAGTGACATGGAGGAGTGACATGGTAGAGATGGAGGAGTGACATGGAGGAGAGACATGGAAGATCAACATGGAGGATCAACATGTGTCGACATAGAAGACATGGAGGAGTGACATGGAGGATCGATGTGGAGGAGTAACAAGGAGGAGCGACATGGAGGATCGACATGGAGGAGCGACATCAAGCAGTGACATTCTGGAGCGACATCAAGCAGTGACATTCTGGAGTTCAATCTGCAGTGATATTCTGGAGTGACATGGAGGAGCGACATTCTGGAGTGACATGGAGTAGCGACATGGAGGAGTGACATGCTGGAGCAACATGGAGGATAAAAATGTAGGATCGATGTGGAGGAGTAACAAGGAGGAGCGACATAGAGGATCGAAATGGATTTGCGACATCAAGCAGTTACATGGAAGAGCGACATTCTGGAGTGACATGGGGTAGCGACATGGTGGAGTGATATGGAGGATTAAGAAGGAGCCAAATGGAGGATCGACATGTGTCGACATGTAAGACATGGAGGAGTGACATGGAGGATCGACATTCTGGAGTGACATTCTAGAGTGACATGGAGGAATAAAATGGAGGAGCGTCATGGAAGATCGACATTAAGGAGTGACATGGAGGAGCGACATGGAAGAGCGACATGGAGGATCGACATGGAGGAGTGACATGGAAGAGCAACATGGAAGAGCAACATGGAAGAGCGACATGGAAGAGCTACATGGAGGTGCGACATCACGGAGCGACATGGAGGTCTGACAACGAGGAGGTACATTCTGGAGGGACAGGGTGGAGCGACATTCTGGAGTGACATGGAGGAGCGACATTCTGGAGTGACATGGAGGATTGACATGGAAGAGCGATATGGAGGATCGACAAGGAGGAGCAACATTGAGGAGCAACATGGAGGACTGACATGGAGGAGCAACATGGCACAGCGACGAGGGGGAGCTACATGGAGTAGCGACATCACGTAGCGACATGGATGACTGACATGGAGGAGTGACATGAAGGAGTGATATGGAAGACAGGGAGGAGTGACATGGAGGGTCGACATGGAGGAGGAATATGGAGGAATGACATTCTGGAGTGACTTGCAGGAGGGACATTCTGGAGTGACATGGAGGTATCGACATTGAGTAATGACATGGAGGAGTGACAAGAAGGAGCGACACAGAGGAGTGACATGGAGGAGCAACATGGAGTATTGACATAGAGGTGTAACATGAAGGATCTGCATGGAGGAGTGACATGGAGGAGTGACATGGTGGAGCAACATGGAGGATCGAAATGGAGGATCAACATGGAGCAGTGACATGGAGGAGCGACATTGAGGAGGTACATTCTGGAGGGACAGGGTGGAGCGACATTCTGGAGTGACATGAAGGAGCGAAATTCTGGAGTGACATTCTAGAGCGACATGGAGGAATAAAATGGAGGAGCGACATGGAAGATCGACATGAAGGAGTGACATGGAGGAGCGACATGGAAGAGCGACATGGAGGATCGACACGGAGGAGTGACATGGAAGAGCGACATGGAAGAGCGACATGGAGGACTGACATGAAGGAGTGACATGGAGGACCGACATTCTGGAGTGACATGGAGAAGCGGCATTCTGGTGTGACATGGAGGAGTGATATGGAGGAGCAGGGACGAGAGACATTGAGGATCGACATGGAAAAGTCACATGGAGGAGTGTCAGGAGTGACATGGAACACATGGTGGAGTGACATTGAAGATCGACATTGAGGATCGAAATGTAGGATCGACATGAAACAGTGACATGGAGGAGTGACATGGAAGTGTGCCATGGAGGAGTGACATGGAGGATCGACATGGAGGAGTGACATGGGGGAGCGACATGGTGGAGTGACTTGGAAGTGTGACATGGAGGAGTGACATGGAGGATTGACATGGAGGAGCGACATGGAGGATCGAAATGGAGGAGCGACATGGAGGATAGACATGGAGGAGTGACATGGAGGATCGACATTGAGGAGTGGAATGGAGGAGCGACATGGAAGAGTGACATGGAGTTTTGACAAGGAGGATCAACATGGAGGAGTCGACATGGAGTATTGACAAGGAGGACTTACCTCGAGGAGTGACATCCTACAGTTAAATTCTGGTGTGAAATTCTGGAGTGATATGTAGGATCTACATGGAGGATTGACATGGAGGATCGACATGGAGGAGCGACATAGAGTATCGACATGGAAGAGTATCAAGGTTGATCGACATGGACAAGTGATATGGAGGAGTGACATGGTAGAGATGGAGGAGTGATATGGAGGAGAGACATGGAAGATCGACATGGAGGATCGACATGTAGGAGTGACATTCTGGAGTTAAATCTGTTTGACATGGAGGAGCGACATTCTAGAGTGACATGGAGGAGCGACATGGTGGAGTGATATGGATGAGCAAGGAGGAGCGACACGGATGATCAACATGTGTCGACATGGAAGACATGGAGGAGTGACATGGAGGATCGACATTGAGCAGTGACATGGAGGAGTGACAAAGAGGAGCGTCATGGAGGAGTGATATGGAGGAGTGACATTTTGGAGGGACATTCTGGAGTGACATTCTGGAGTGACAAAGAGGAGCGTCATGGAGGAGGTACATGGGGGAGTGACTTGGAAGACATCGAGGAGTGACATGAAGGAGCGACATGGAGCAGTGATATGAGAGTGTGACATGGAAGATCGACATGTAGGAGTGACATGGAGGAACGACATGTAGGAGTGACATGGTGGAGTGACATGGAAGACATGTATGAGTGACATGGAGGAGCGACATTCTGGACTGACATTCTGGAGTGACATTGATGAGCTACATGGAGGAGGTACATAGGAGAGTGACATGGAAGACATGGAGGAGTGAAATGGGGGAGTGACATGGAAGATGGGGAGAATTGACATGTAGGAGCAAAATGGAGGTGTTAAATTGAGGATGGACATGGAGTAGTGATATGGAGGAGGGAATTAGAGGATTGACATGGAGGAAGGACAAGGAGGAGTGACATTCTGGAGTTTAATTCTGGATTGACATTCTGGATTGACATGGAGGAGCAACATTCCCGAGTGACATGGAGGAGTTTTATGGATGAGCAATTAGGAGTGACATGGAGGATCGAACCCGAGGATTGACATGGAAGACATGGAGTGACATGGAGGATCGATATTGAGTAGTGACTTGGAGTAGTGTCAAGGAGGAGTGACATGAAGGAGTGACATGGAGGATCGACATTCTGGAGTGACATGGAGGAGTGATATGGAGGAGCAGGGACGAGAGACACAGAGGATCGACATGGGAAAGTCACATGGAGGAGTGTCAGGAGTGACATGGAACACATGATGGAGTGACATTGAAGATCGACATTGAGGATCGAAATGGAGGATCGACATGAAACAGTGACATGGAGGAGTGACATGGAAGTGTGCCATGGAGGAGTGACATGGAGGATCGACATGGAGGAGTGACATGGGGGAGCGACATGGTGGAGTGACTTGGAGGAGTGACATGTAGGTTGACATGGAGGAGTGACGTGGAAGACAGGGAGGAATGATATGGAGGAGCGCAATAGAGGATCGACATGGAGCACATGGAGGAGTGAAATGGAGGAGCGACATGGAGGATCGACATGGAGGAGTGACATGGAGGATCGACATTGAGGAGTGGAATGGAGGAGCAACATTCTGGAGTGACATGGAGGAGCGATATGGAAGATCGACATGGAGGAGTAACATGTAGGATCTAAATGGAGGAGTTACATGTAGGATCGACATGGAGGATCGACAAGGAGGAGTGACATTGAGGAGCAACATGGAGGATTGACATGGAGGATCGACATGGAGGAGCGACATAGAGGATTGACATGGAGGAGTATTCAGGTTGATCGACATGGAGAAATGACATGGAGGAGTGACATGGTAGAGATGGAGGAGTGACATGGAGGAGAGACATGGAAGATCGACATGGAGGATCAACATGTGTCGACATAGAAGACATGGAGGAGTGACATGGAGGATCGATGTGGAGGAGCGACATCAAGCAGTGACATTCTGGAGCGACATCAAGCAGTGACATTCTGGAGTTCAATCTGCAGTGATATTCTGGAGTGACATGGAGGAGCGACATTCTGGAGTGACATGGAGTAGCGACATGGAGGAGTGACATGCTGGAGCAACATGGAGGATAAAAATGTAGGATCGATGTGGAGGAGTAACAAGGAGGAGCGACATAGAGGATCGAAATGGATTTGCGACATCAAGCAGTTACATGGAAGAGCGACATTCTGGAGTGACATGGGGTAGCGACATGGTGGAGTGATATGGAGGATTAAGAAGGAGACAAATGGAGGATCGACATGTGTCGACATGGAAAACATGGAGGAGTGACATGGAGGATCGACATGGAGCAGCGACATGGAGGAGTGACATGGAGAAGCGACATGGAGGATCGACATGGCGGAGTTACATGCAGGACTGACATGGAAGAAAGGGAGGAGTGACATGGAGTGGCGACATGGAGGTGTGAAATAGAGGATCGAGATGGAGGAGGTATATGGAGCAGTGACATTCTGGAGTGAATTTCTGGAGGGACATTCTGGAGTGACATGGAGGTATCGACATGGAGGAGTGACAAGGAGGAGTGATATAGAGGATCAACATGGAGGATTGACATGGAGGAGGGACATGGAGAAGTGACGTTCTGGAAAGACATTCTGGAGTGACAAGGAAGAGCAGCAATCTGGGGTAACATGGAGGAGATACATGGAGGAGTGATATGGAGGAGCAGGGACGAGAGACATAGAGGATCGACATGGAAAAGTCACATGGAGGAGCAACACGGAGGAGTGACATGGAGGAGTGACATGGAGGATCGACATGGAGGAGTGACATGGAGGAGCGACATGGCGGAGTGACATGGAGGAGTAACATGGAGGCTTGACGTGGAAGACAGGGATTAGTGACATTGAGGAGCGAAATAGAGGATCATGCCACTGCGAGTGACATGGAGGAGGGACATGGAGGAGTGGCATTCTGGAGTGACATTCCGGAGTGACATGGAGGAGCGACATTCCGGATGAATCTGTTGACCAACAAAATTTTCAATTGCAGGTGCTTAGCAGGAAATTGACCATAATTCATTGACCATTAGCAAATCATCATAAATCTTGGTAGATATCTTCAGTACATGTTTGGGAAGAGGCGTACCAAAGCATTTTCCGCTTGACACATAAGGGGCGCCACAAATATCAGAAACTTGTATCGCGAGATCCGGTGGACAGAATTTTATCAAATTTGGTACACATACTCTGGGGGCAAGTATTAACCAAGATCTATAGTGTCATATTGATCGGTGCATGTGGGCGTGGCCTATTTAGCATTTTATGCAAAATTATGCCTTTGCTCAATTGCTGTGAGCTGGAATGAGCTAGAGACATGACACTTGGTACCATAACTGTACATGATGCCATAATGCTTCACATAAAATATGAAAACAATTGGCCACATGGTGGCGCTATAACAATTTTCAAGGCCAGCCCCTCACACCATAAATCCTATTAATTTGAAATTTGACACACATGTGCTGCTGAATGTGATCTAAAAAAAAGTCTCTTGGACCACGAAAGTCCACCAACTAAATTTTCCGCCATGTTGAATTTTTTGAAAAACACATTTTTGACATCTCTTCCTAAACCGTAGGTCTGATTGCTGGCATATTTTCTGCAAATTATTATTGGACCAGGCTCATCAAAGATTGCATAAAGCTTGTTGATATGTTATTGTGTTGTGAAGATATTGACCAATTCATTTTTAAGGGGCGGGCTCAGCACGTCAATAGACCTAACTTCACAAGCCTTTGGCCCATCATCTCCAAACTTGCAGCATATGTTCACAAGAGTAGTTGAAACATCCGCTGAAAGTTTCATTCAAATCGACCACTAGAGGGGCGCTTTGAGCGATATGCCGCTTGCGGCTTTAATTCATTTTAAATTGATATAACTATGTGGATGTGGAAATATGTTTTATATATTTCATGTTTATTCTTTTACAATGTAATTGTAACCTGTGTTGAAATGTACCACTATACGATCACAATGTACAACTCTAGTTTTCATCACTAAGCCAAAGAATGTATTTCTCCTCCAGAAACACTGAAAAGTGGATTCATATGAAAAATGTGAAATTTCTTCACAGAAAAACATTTCTTGCATTGGAAACACACAAAAAAGGATAAATATGAAAGGGAACACAGTTTTCCAAAATATAATATGATAGTTTTGGACTCCAGGCATCAAACTGTCAGTCTGAGCTGAATTCCATGTAAAACGCTAGTTTTCATCACTAAACTCGCTTAATATGTCTTTCTCATGCAAAACCACTCAGGAACGCATTTCTCCTCAAGAAACACTGAAACGTGCGTTTATATGAAGAATATGTGATTTATTTATAGAAACACATCTGTTATACTGGAAACATACAAAAATGAGACAGAATATGAAAAGAAACATAGTTTTTTCAAATTTTACATTAGAATTAGCTTCCAAGTATCAAATCTTCATTCTGAGCTCAATTCTATGCAAAACACTTGTTTTCATCACTAAACTCGCTTAATATGTCTTTCTCATGCAAAACCACTCAGAAACGCATTTCTCCTCAAGAAACACTGAAAAGTGCGTTCATATGAAGAATATGTGATTTATTTACAGAAACACATCTGTTATACTGGAAACATACAAAAAACAGACAGAATATGAAAAGAAACATTGTTTTCTCAAATTTTACATTAGAATTCACTTCCAAGTATCAAATCTTCATTCTGAGCTCAATTCTATGCAAAACTCTTGTTTTCATCACTAAACTCGCTTAATATGTCTTTCTCATGCGAAACCACTCAGGAACACATTTCTCCGCAAGAAACACTGAAACGTGCATTTATATGAAGAATATGGGATTTATTTACAGAAACACATCTGTTATACTGGAAACATACAAAAAAGAGACAGAATATGAAAAGAAACATTGTTTTCTCAAATTTTACATTCGAATTCTCTTCCAAGTATGAAATCTTCATTCTGAGCTGAATTCCATGTAAAACGCTAGTTTTCATCACTAAACTCGCTTAATATGTCTTTCTCATGCAAAATCACTCAGAAACGCATTTCTCCTCAAGAAACACTGAAAAGTGCGTTTATATGAATAATATGTGATTTATTTACAGAAACACATCTGTTATACTGGAAACATACAAAAAAGAGACAGAATATGAAAAGAAACATTGTTTTCTCAAATTTTACATTAGAATTCGCTTCCAAGTATCAAACTGTCAGTCTGAGCTGAATTCCATGTAAAACGCTAGTTTTCATCACTAAACTCGCTTAATATGTCTTTCTCACCCAAAACCACTCAGGAACGCATTTCTCCTCAAGAAACACAGAAACGTGCATTTATATGAAAATGATGTGATTGCTTCATTAAATATATCTCTTATATTGGAACCATACAAAACAGGATGAAAATGAAAGGGAATATGTTTTTAAATTTTTTTCTACATAATAGTTGGCCTTTCTGCATCAAACCTTCACACTGACCTCATTTCCAAGTACAACTTTAGTTTTCATCACTAAACTTGCTTAAACTGTTTTGAAAAAAAATCTATTGTATGATATGTCGAAAATTTCTTGGAAAAAAAGTCAAAGTATAGTATTTCAAAAAATGTCATGAAAAAAGTTATACTACTTCTATATATTTTCATTTTTTTGAAAAGAAGTCATACTATATTGTATATCGAAAGATTTTATGAAAAAAATTAATTGTATAATAAATCGAAAAATGTCTTGAAAAAAAAGTTACAGTATACCATTTTGAATTTTTTTGGAAAAAAAATACAATATTGTATATGTCAGCGACATTGTAGATCGACATGGAGGAGTAACATGCTGGATCCACATGGAGGAATGACATGGAGGATCGACATGGAGGAGCGACATCGAGGATCGACAATTAGGAGCGACATTGAGGAGCTACATGGAGGAGCTACATAGAGGAGCGACATGGAGGTCTCACAACGAGCAGCGACATTCTGGAGTGACATGGAGGAGCGACATTCTGGATTGACATGGAAGATCGACATGGAGGATTAACATGTAGGATCTAAATGGAGGAGTGACATGGAGGGTTGACATGTAGGAGCGATAGGGAGGATCGACAAGGAGGAGCAATATTGATGAGCAACATGGAGGACTGACATGAAGTAGTGATATGGAAGACATGGTGGAGTGACAAGAAGGAGCGACATGGAGCAGTGACAAGGAGGAGGGAAATGGAGGAGCAAGGAGGATCGACACTGAGGATCGATATGAATAAGTTACATGGAGGAGCGACACATTGGAGTGACATGGAGGATATGGAGGAGTGACATGGAGGAGCAACATGGAGTATCGACATGGAGGATCAACATGGAGGAGTGACATTGAGGAGGTAAATTCTGGAGGGACAGGGTGGAGCGACATTCTGGAGTGACATGAAGGAGCAACATTCTGGAGTGACATTCTGGAGTGACATGGAGGAATGAAATGGAGGAGCGACATGGAAGATCGACATGAAGGAGTGACATGGAGGAGCGACATGGAAGAGCGACATGGAGGATCGACATGGAGGAGTGACATGGAGGATCGATGTGGAGGAGTAACATGGAGGAGCAACATGGAAGAGCGACATGGAGGATCGACATGGAGGAGTGACATGGAGGATCGATGTGGAGGAGTAACAAGGAGGAGCGACATGGAGGAGTGACATGGAGGATCGATGTGGAGGAGTAACAAGGAGGAGCGACATGGAGGATTGATATCAAGCAGTGAAATTCTGGAGTTCAATCTGCAGTGATATTCTGGAGTGACATGGAGTAGCGATATGGAGGAGTGACAAGGAGGAGTGATATAGAGGATCAACATAGAGGATTGACATGGAGGAGGGACATGGAGGAGTCACGTTCTGGAGTTAAATTCTGGAGAGACATTCTGGAGTGACATGGAGGAGCGGCAATCTGGGGTAACATGGAGGAGATACATGGAGGGGTGATATGGAGGAGCAGGGACGAGAGACATAGAGGATCGACATGGAAAAGTCACATGGAGGAGCAACACGGAGGAGTGACATGGAACACATGGTGGAGTGACATTGAGGATCGAAATGGAGGATCGACATAAAACAGTGACATGGAGGAGTGACATGGAAGTGTGACATGGAGGATCGACATGGAGGAGTGACATGGAGGAGCGACATGGCGGAGTGACATGGAGGAGTAACATGGAGGCTTGACGAGGAAGACAGGGATTAGTGACATTGAGGACGAAATAGAGGATCAACATGAAGGAGTGACATGGAGGAGGTACATGGAGGAGTGGCATTCTGGAGTGACATTCTTGAGGGACATTCTGGAGTGACATGGAGGAGCGACATTGAGTAGTGACATGGAGGAGTGACAAGAAGGAGCGACACAGAGGAGTGACATGGAGGAGCAACATAGAGGATTGACATAGAGGTGTAACATGGAGGATCGACATGGAGTGACATGGAGAAGCGACATGGTGGAGTTACATGGAGAAGTGACGTGGAAGACAGGGAGGAATGACATGGAGGAGCGCAATAGAGGAACGACACGGAGCACATTGAGGAGTGAAATGGAGGAGCGACATGGAGGATAGACATGGAGGAGTGACATGGAGGAGCGACAAGGAAAGAGTGACATGGAGGAGCGACATGGAAGAGCGACATGGAGGATCTACATGGAGGAGCAACATCACGGAGCGACATGGAAGACTGACAATGAGGAGATACAGTCTGGAGGAACATGGTGGAGCGACATTCTGGAGTGACATGGAGGAGTGACATGGAGGAATGACATGAAGCAGTGATATGGAGGAGCAAGGAGGAGCGACACTGAGGATCGATTTGAATAAGTTACATGGAGGAGCGACACATTTGAGTGACATGGAAGATATGGAGGAGGGACATGGAGGAGCAACATGGAGTATCTACATGTAGGCTCAACATGGAGGAGTGACATTGAGGAGGTACATTCTGGAGGGACAGGGTGGAGCGACATTCTGGAGTGACATGAAGGAGCGAAATTCTGGAGTGACATTCTAGAGTGACATGGAGGAATAAAATGGAGGAGCGACATGGAAGAGCGACATGGAGGATCGACACGGAGGAGTGACATGGAAGAGCGACATGGAAGAGCGACATGGAGGAGCTACATGGAGGTGCGACATTACGGAGCGACATGGAGGTCTGACAACGAGGAGGTACATTCTGGAGGGACAGGGTGGAGCGACATTCTGGAGTGACATGGAGGAGCGACATTCTGGAGTGACATGGAGGATTGACATGGAAGAGCGATATGGAGGATCGACAAGGAGGAGCAACATTGAGGAGCAACATGGAGGACTGACATGGAGGAGCAACATGGCAGGGCGACTAGGGGGAGCTACATGGAGTAGCGACATCACGTAGCGACATGGATGACTGACATGGAGGAGTGACATGAAGGATTGAAATGGAGGATCGACATGGAGAAGCGGCATTCTGGTGTGACATGGAGGAGTGATATGGAGGAGCAGGGACGAGAGACATAGAGGATCGACATGGAAAAGTCACATGGAGGAGTGTCAGGAGTGACATGGAACACATGGTGGAGTGACATTGAAGATCGACATTGAGGATCGAAATGCAGGATCGACATGAAACAGTGACATGGAGGAGTGACATGGAAGTGTGCCATGGAGAAGTGACATGGAGGATCGACATGGAGGAGTGACATGGGGGAGCGACATGGTGGAGTGACTTGGAAGTGTGACATGGAGGAGTGACATGGAGGAGTCGACACGGAGTATTGACAAGGAGGACTTACCTGGAGGAGTGACATCCTACAGTTAAATTCTGGTGTGAAATTCTGGAGTGATATGTAGGATCTACATGGAGGATTGACATGGAGGATCGACATGGAGGAGCGACATAGAGTATCGACATGGAAGAGTATCAAGGTTGATCGACATGGACAAGTGATATGGAGGAGTGACATGGTAGAGATGGAGGAGTGATATGGAGGAGAGACATGGAAGATCGACATGGAGGATCGACATGTAGGAGTGACATTCTGGAGTTAAATCTGTTTGACATGGAGGAGCGACATTCTGGAGTGACATGGAGGAGCGACATGGTGGAGTGATATGGATGAGCAAGGAGGAGCGACACGGATGATCAACATGTGTCGACATGGAAGACATGGAGGAGTGACATGGAGGATCGACATTGAGCAGTGACATGGAGGAGTGACAAAGAGGAGCGTCATGGAGGAGGTACATGGGGGAGTGACTTGGAAGACATCGAGGAGTGACATGAAGGAGCGACATGGAGCAGTGATATGAGAGTGTGACATGGAAGATCGACATGTAGGAGTGACATGGAGGAACGACATGGAGGAGTGACATGGTGGAGTGACATGGAAGACATGTATGAGTGACATGGAGGAGCGACATTCTGGACTGACATTCTGGAGTGACATTGATGAGCTACATGGAGGAGGTACATAGGAGAGTGACATGGAAGACATGGAGGAGTGAAATGGGGGAGTGACATGGAAGATGGGGAGAATTGACATGTAGGAGCAAAATGGAGTTGTTAAATTGAGGATGGACATGGAGTAGTGATATGGAGGAGGGAATTAGAGGTTTGACATGGAGGAAGGACAAGGAGGAGTGACATTCTGGAGTTAAATTCTGGATTGACATTCTGGATTGACATGGAGGAGCAACATTCCCGAGTGACATGGAGGAGTTTTATGGATGAGCAATTAGGAGTGACATGGAGGATCGAACCGGAGGAGTGACATGGAAGACATGGAGTGACATGGAGGATCGACATTGAGTAGTGACTTGGAGTAGTGACAAGGAGGAGTGACATTCTGGAGTGACATGGAGGATCGACATTCTGGAGTGACATGGAGGAGTGATATGGAGGAGCAGGGACGAGAGACATAGAGGATCGACATGGAAAAGTCACATGGAGGAGCAACACGGAGGAGTGACATGGAGGAGTGACATGGAGGATCGACATGGAGGAGTGACATGGAGGAGCGACATGGCGGAGTGACATGGAGGAGTAACATGGAGGCTTGACGTGGAAGACAGGGATTAGTGACATTGAGGAGCGAAATAGAGGATCATGCCACTGCGAGTGACATGGAGGAGGGACATGGTGGAGTCGCATTCTGGAGTGACATTCCGGAGTGACATGGAGGAGCGACATTCCGGAGTGACATGGAGGAGCGACATTGAGGAGCTACATGGAGGAGCTACACGGAGGAGCAACATGGAGGTCTCACAACGAGGAGCGACATTCTGGATGAATCTGTTGACCAACAAAATTTTCAATTGCAGGTACTTAGCAGGAAATTGACCATAATTCATTGACCATTAGCAAATCATCATAAATCTTGGTAGATATCTTCAGTACATGTTTGGGAAGAGGCGTACCAAAGCATTTTCCGCTTGACACATAAGGGGCGCCACAAATATCAGAAACTTGTATCGCGAAATCCGGTGGACAGAATTTTATCAAATTTGGTGCACATACTCTGGGGGCAAGTATTAACCAAGATCTATAGTGTCATATTGATCGGTGCATGTGGGCGTGGCCTATTTAGCATTTTATGCAAAATTATGCCTTTGCTCAATTGCTGTGAGCTGGAATGAGCTAGAGACATGAGACTTGGTACCATAACTGTACATGATGCCATAATGCTTCACATAAAATATGAAAACAATTGGCCACATGGTGGCGCTATAACAATTTTCAAGGCCAGCCCCTCACACCATAAATCCTATTAATTTGAAATTTGACACACATGTGCTGCTGAATGTGATATAAAAAAAAGTCTCTTGGACCACGAAAGTCCACCAACTAAATTTTCCGCCATGTTGAATTTTTTGAAAAACACATTTTTGACATCTCTTCCTAAACCGTAGGTCTGATTGCTGGCATATTTTCTGCGAATTATTATTGGACCAGGCTCATCAAAGATTGCATAAAGCTTGTTGATATGTTATTGTGTTGTGAAGATATTGACCAATTAATTTTTAAGGGGCGGGCTCAGCACGTCAATAGACCTAACTTCACAAGCCTTTGGCCCATCATCTCCAAACTTGCAGCATATGTTCACAAGAGTAGCGGAAACATCTGCTGAAAGCTTCATTCAAGTCGGCCACATGGTGGCGCTGTAATTAACGCCCAAACATGCGATTTTGGAAAGGCCACGCCCCTCAAACCGTAAGTCCGATTGACTTGAAATGTGACACATATGTGCAACTCCGTGTGATCTACAATAAAGCCTCTTGGACCTCCAAAGTGCACCTGGACATATTTTCCGCCATATTGGATTTTTTGAAAAACACATTTTTGACATCTCCTCCTAAGCCGTAGGACCGATTGCTGGAATATTTTCTACGAATCATTATTGGACCAGGCTCATCAAAAGTTGCATTAAGCTTGTTGATATGTTATTGCGTTGTGAAGATATTGACCAATACATTTCTAAGAGGCGTTCCTCAGCACATCAATAGACCTAACTTCACAAGCCTTTGGCCCATCATCTCCAAACTTGCAGCATATGTTCACAAGAGTAGTTGAAACATCCGCTGAAAGTTTCATTCAAATCGACCACTAGAGGGGCGCTTTGAGCGATATGCCGCTTGCGGCTTTAATTCATTTTAAATTGATATATGTGGAAATATGTTTTATATATTTCATGTTTATTCTTTTACAATGTAATTGTAACCTGTGTTGAAATGTACCACTATACGATCACAATGTACAACTCTAGTTTTCATCACTAAGCCAAAGAATGCATTTCTCCTCCAGAAACACTGAAAAGTGGATTCATATGAAAAATGTGAAATTTCTTCACAGAAAAACATTTCTTGCATTGGAAACACACAAAAAAGGATAAATATGAAAGGGAACACAGTTTTCCAAAATATAATATGATAGTTTTGGACTCCAGGCATCAAACTGTCAGTCTGAGCTGAATTCCATGTAAAACGCTAGTTTTCATCACTAAACTCGCTTAATATGTGATTTATTTACAGAAACACATCTGTTATACTGGAAACATACAAAAAAGAGACAGAATATGAAAAGAAACATTGTTTTCTCAAATTTTACATTAGAATTCGCTTCCAAGTATCAAATCTTCATTCTGAGCTCAATTCTATGCAAAACTCTTGTTTTCATCACTAAACTCGCTTAATATGTCTTTCTCATCCAAAACCACTCAGGAACGCATTTCTCCTCAAGAAACACTGAAACGTGCATTTATATGAAAATGATGTGATTTCTTCAGAAAATAAATCTCTTATATTGGAAACATACAAAACAAGACAGAATATGAAAAGAATCATTGTTTTCTCAAACTTTACATTAGAATTCGCTTCCCAGTATCAAATCTTCATTCTGACCTCAATTCCATGTAAAACTTTAGTTTTCATCACTAAACTTGCTTAAACTGTTTTTTAAAAGCATGTCGAAAAAAATCCATGAAATAAATTAAATTGTATAATATGTTGAAAAAAATTTTTTTTTTTAAATGTATCGTATAATATGTAGAAAAATTTCTTGGAAAAAAAAGTCAAAGTATAATATTTCAAAAAATGTCATGAAAAAAAGTTATACTACTGCTATATATTTTGAATTTTTTTTGAAAAAAAGTCATACTATATTATATATCGAAAGATTTCATGAAAATAATTCATAGCAAAAATTAATTGTATAACATGTCGAACAAAGTTAAACTATATCGTGTCAAAAATTTCATGAAAACAATTAATTGTATAATAAATCGAAAAATGTCTTGAAAAAAAAGTAAAGTATAAGATGTCGAAAATTTTCTTGAAGAAAAGTCAAAGTATAGTTTTTCAAAAAATGTCATGAAAAAAAAGTTATAGTATAGCATTTTGAAATTTTTTGGAAAAAAATACAATATTGTATATATCATATGTTGAAAAAATTAATGAAAAAAGTCTAATTCTAAGTCAAAGTTTCCAAATTCAGCCCGTGATTCAGCTGCACTGTCCCCGATGAAAAAAGCATACACTTATAGTGTGCCGCCACTTTTTTTGAGTTATCGGTATGAAGCATGCCCCTCGTTTCATTTTCTTCATCTCCAGCGTGACAGAAGCCACAGCGCTGGCCGCCATCTCCAGGGCTGGCCCGAAGAGGGGATCTGTCCCGATGGGAGGAACTCTCCTCGTCTGCAGCCTGCGAGGAAGTGGAACGGGCGTCTTCCGATTTGCCACGAGATCCCGCCTAGGCCCTCCCCTTCTCAAACCTTCCACTGCCCCTACTTTGTGGAGGCAATGAGTCTGAATCATTGGCCAAAAAAAAAGTCAATAGAAGTTTTTTCAGACTTCTATTGTCCGACATTTTTCAGATCTTTTTTTTCAGACTTCTATTGTCCGACATTTTTCAGATCTTTTTTTTCAGACTTCTATTGTCCGACATTTTTCAGATCTTTTTTTTCAGACTTTTTTTTGTCCAACATTTTTCAGATCTTTTTTTCAGATCTTTTTTTTCAGACATTTTCAGACTTCTTTTGTCTGACATTTTTCAGATCTTTTTTCGGGCTTTTTTTACAGACTTTTTTTCAGATCTTTTTTTTCGGACAGTTTTTTCAGACTTCTTTTGACCGATTTTTTTCAGACTTTTTTTCGGGCTTTTTTTCCGACCTCTTTTTCAGACCTTTTTTTTCAGACAGTTTTTTCAGACTTCTTTTTTTTCGGACAGTTTTGTCAGACTTCTTTAGTCCGACATTTTTCAGATATTTTTTCGGGCTTTTTTTCCAGATTTTTTTTTCGGACAGTTTTTTCAGACTTTTGTCCGACATTTTTCAGACTTTTTTTCGGGCTTTTTTTCAGATCTTTTTTTTCGGACAGTTTTTCGAGACTTCTTTTGTCCGACCTTTTTCAGACTTCTTTTGTCCGACATTTTTCAGTCATTTTCAGATCTTTTATTTCAGACAGCTTTTTCAGACTTCTTTTGTCCGACATTTTTCAGATCTTTTTTCGGGCTTTTCTTACAGACTTTTTTTCAGATCTTTTTTTTCAGACAGTTTTTTCAGACTTCTTTTGTCCGACATTTTTCAGACTTTTTTTCGGGCTTTTTTTCCAGACTTTTTTTCAGATCTTTTTTTTCGGACAGTTTTTTCAGACTTCTTTTGTCCGACATTTTTCAGACTTTTTTTGTCCGACTTTTTTCAGATCTTTTTTTTCGGACAGTTTTTTCAGACTTCTTTTGTCCGATTTTTTTCAGACTTTTTTTCGGGCTTTTTTTCCGGCCTCTTTTTCAGATCTTTTTTTTCTGACAGTTTTTTCAGACTTCTTTAGTCCGACATTTTTCAGATATTTTTTCGGGCTTTTTTTCCAGACTTTTTTTTCGGACAGTTTTTTCAGACTTCTTTAGTCCGACATTTTTCAGACTTTTTTTTTCTGGCTTTTTTTACAGACTTTTTTTCAGATCTTTTTTTTCGGACAGTTTTTTCAGACTTCTTTTGTCCGACATTTTTCAGACTTTTTTTTCGGACAGTTTTTTCAGACTTCTTTAGTCCGACATTTTTCAGATATTTTTTCGGGCTTTTTTTCCAGACTTTTTTTTCGGACAGTTTTTTCAGACTTCTTTTGTCCGACATTTTTCAGACTTCTTTTGTCCGACATTTTTCAGACTTCTTTTGTCGGACATTTTTCAGACTTCTTTTGTCCGACATTTTTCAGACTTCTTTTGTTCGACATTTTTCAGACTTTTTTTCGGGCTTTTTTTACAGACTTTTTTTCAGATCTTTTTTTTCGGACAGTTTTTTCAGACTTCTTTAGTCCGACATTTTTCAGATATTTTTTCGGGCTTTTTTTCCAGACTTTTTTTTCGGACAGTTTTTTCAGACTTCTTTTGTCCGACATTTTTCAGACTTCTTTTGTCCGATTTTTTCAGACTTTTTTTCGGGCTTTTTTTCCAGACTTTTTTTCAGATCTTTTTTTTCGGACAGTTGTTTCAGACTTCTTTTATCCGACATTTTTCAGACTTCTTTTGTCCGACATTTTTCAGACTTCTTTTGTCCGACATTTTTCAGACTTCTTTTGTCCGACATTTTTCAGACTTCTTTTGTTCGACATTTTTCAGACTTTTTTTCGGGCTTTTTTTACAGACTTTTTTTCAGATCTTTTTTTTCGGACAGTTTTTTCAGACTTCTTTTGTCCGACATTTTTCAGACTTTTTTTTCGGACAGTTTTTTCAGACTTCTTTTGTCCGAAATTTTTCAGATCTTTTTTTTCGGACAGTTTTTTCAGACTTCTTTTGTCCGACATTTTTCAGATCTTTAGTTTCAGACATTTTTTTCAAACATTTTCAGATCTTTTTTTTCGGACAGTTTTTCAGACTTCATTTGTCCGACATTTTTCAGACTTTTTTTGTCCGACTTTTTTCAGATCTTTTCTTTCGGACAGTTTTTTCAAACTTCTTTTGTCCGACATTTTTCAGACTTTTTTTCAGATCTTTTTTTTCGGACAGTTTTTTCAGATCTTTTTTTTCGGACAGTTTTTTCAGACGTCTTTTGTCCGACATTTTTCAGACTTCTTTTGTCCGACATTTTTCAGTCATTTTCAGGTCTTTTTTTTCGGACAGCTTTTTCAGACTTCTTTAGTCCGACATTTTTCAGATATTTTTTCGGGCTTTTTTTCCAGACTTTTTTTTCGGACAGTTTTTTCAGACTTCTTTTGTCCGACATTTTTCAGACTTCTTTTGTCGGACATTTTTCAGACTTCTTTTGTCGGACATTTTTCAGACTTCTTTTGTCCGACATTTTTCAGACTTCTTTTGTTCGACATTTTTCAGACTTTTTTTCGGGCTTTTTTTACAGACTTTTTTTCAGATCTTTTTTTTCGGACAGTTTTTTCAGACTTCTTTTGTCCGACATTTTTTAGACTTTTTTTTCGGACAGTTTTTTCAGACTTCTTTTGTCCGAAATTTTTCAGATCTTTTTTTTCGGACAGTTTTTCAGACTTCATTTGTCCGACATTTTTCAGACTTTTTTTGTCCGACTTTTTTCAGATCTTTTCTTTCGGACAGTTTTTTCAAACTTCTTTTGTCCGACATTTTTCAGACTTTTTTTCAGATCTTTTTTTTCGGACAGTTTTTTCAGATCTTTTTTTTCGGACAGTTTTTTCAGACGTCTTTTGTCCGACATTTTTCAGACTTCTTTTGTCCGACATTTTTCAGTCATTTTCAGGTCTTTTTTTTCGGACAGCTTTTTCAGACTTCTTTAGTCCGACATTTTTCAGATATTTTTTCGGGCTTTTTTTCCAGACTTTTTTTTCGGACAGTTTTTTCAGACTTCTTTTGTCCGACATTTTTCAGACTTCTTTTGTCCGACATTTTTCAGACTTCTTTTGTCGGACATTTTTCAGACTTCTTTTGTCCGACATTTTTCAGACTTCTATTGTCCGACATTTTTCAGATCTTTTTTTTCAGACTTTTTTTTTGTCCAACATTTTTCAGATCTTTTTTTTCAGACATTTTCAGACTTCTTTTGTCTGACATTTTTCAGATCTTTTTTCGGGCTTTCTTTACAGACTTTTTTTCAGATCTTTTTTTTCGGACAGTTTTTTCAGACTTCTTTTGACCGATTTTTTTCAGACTTTTTTTCGGGCTTTTTTTCCGGCCTCTTTTTCAGACCTTTTTTTTCAGACAGTTTTTTCAGACTTCTTTTGTCCGACATTTTTCAGACTTTTTTTCGGGCTTTTTTTCGAGACTTTTTTTCAGATCTTTTTTTTCGGACAGTTTTTTCAGACTTCTTTTGTCCGACATTTTTCAGACTTTTTTTGTCCGACTTTTTTCAGATCTTTTTTTTCGGACAGTTTTTTCAGACTTCTTTAGTCCGACATTTTTCAGACTTTTTTTTCGGGCTTTTTTTACAGACTTTTTTTCAGATCTTTTTTTTCGGACAGTTTTTTCAGACTTCTTTTGACCGATTTTTTTCAGACTTTTTTTCGGGCTTTTTTTCCAGACTTTTTTTCAGATCTTTTTTTTCGGACAGTTTTTTCAGACTTCTTTTGTCCGACATTTTTCAGACTTTTTTTTTGGACAGTTTTTTCAGACTTCTTTTGTCCGAAATTTTTCAGATCTTTTTTTTCGGACAGTTTTTTCAGACTTCTTTTGTCCGACATTTTTCAGATCTTTAGTTTCAGACATTTTTTTCAAACATTTTCAGATCTTTTTTTTCGGACAGTTTTTCAGACTTCATTTGTCCGACATTTTTCAGACTTTTTTTGTCCGACTTTTTTCAGATCTTTTCTTTCGGACAGTTTTTTCAAACTTCTTTTGTCCGACATTTTTCAGACTTTTTTTCAGATCTTTTTTTTCGGACAGTTTTTTTCAGATCTTTTTTTTCGGACAGTTTTTTCAGACGTCTTTTGTCCGACATTTTTCAGACTTCTTTTGTCCGACATTTTTCAGTCATTTTCAGGTCTTTTTTTTCGGACAGCTTTTTCAGACTTCTTTAGTCCGACATTTTTCAGATATTTTTTCGGGCTTTTTTTCCAGACTTTTTTTTCGGACAGTTTTTTCAGACTTCTTTTGTCCGACATTTTTCAGACTTCTTTTGTCCGACATTTTTCAGACTTCTTTTGTTGGACATTTTTCAGACTTCTTTTGTCCGACATTTTTCAGACTTCTTTTGTTCGACATTTTTCAGACTTTTTTTCGGGCTTTTTTTACAGACTTTTTTTCAGATCTTTTTTTTCGGACAGTTTTTTCAGACTTCTTTTGTCCGACATTTTTCAGACTTTTTTTTCGGACAGTTTTTTCAGACTTCTGTTGTCCGAAATTTTTCAGATCTTTTTTTTCGGACAGTTTTTTCAGACTTCTTTTGTCCGACATTTTTCAGATCTTTAGTTTCAGACATTTTTTTCAAACATTTTCAGATCTTTTTTTCGGACAGTTTTTCAGACTTCATTTGTCCGACATTTTTCAGACTTTTTTTGTCCGACTTTTTTCAGATCTTTTCTTTCGGACAGTTTTTTCAAACTTCTTTTGTCCGACATTTTTCAGACTTTTTTTCAGATCTTTTTTTTCGGACAGTTTTTTCAGATCTTTTTTTTCGGACAGTTTTTTCAGACGTCTTTTGTCCGACATTTTTCAGACTTCTTTTGTCCGACATTTTTCAGTCATTTTCAGGTCTTTTTTTTCGGACAGCTTTTTCAGACTTCTTTAGTCCGACATTTTTCAGATATTTTTTCGGGCTTTTTTTCCAGACTTTTTTTTCGGACAGTTTTTTCAGACTTCTTTTGTCCGACATTTTTCAGACTTCTTTTGTCCGACATTTTTCAGACTTCTTTTGTCCGACATTTTTCAGACTTCTTTTGTCGGACATTTTTCAGACTTCTTTTGTCCGACATTTTTCAGACTTCTTTTGTCCGACATTTTTCAGACTTCTTTTGTCCGACATTTTTCAGACTTCTTTTGTCCGACATTTTTCAGACTTCTTTTGTTCGACATTTTTCAGACTTTTTTTCGGGCTTTTTTTACAGACTTTTTTTCAGATCTTTTTTTTCGGACAGTTTTTTCAGACTTCTTTTGTCCGACATTTTTCAGACTTCTTTTGTCCGACATTTTTCAGACTTCTTTTGTCGGACATTTTTCAGACTTCTTTTGTCCGACATTTTTCAGACTTCTTTTGTTCGACATTTTTCAGACTTTTTTTCGGGCTTTTTTTACAGACTTTTTTTCAGATCTTTTTTTTCGGACAGTTTTTTCAGACTTCTTTTGACCGATTTTTTTCAGACTTTTTTTCGGGCTTTTTTTCCAGACTTTTTTTCAGATCTTTTTTTTCGGACAGTTTTTTCAGACTTCTTTTGTCCGACATTTTTCAGACTTTTTTTCGGGCTTTTTTTTCAGATCTTTTTTTCGGATAGTTTTTTCAGACTTCTTTTGTCCGACATTTTTCAGACTTCTTTTCGGGCTTTTTTTTCAGATCTTTTTTTTCGGAAAGTTTTTTCAGACTTCTTTTGTCCGACATTTTTCAGATATTTTTTCGGGCTTTTTTTCCAGACTTTTTTTTCGGACAGTTTTTTCAGACTTCTTTTGTCCGACATTTTTCAGACTTCTTTTGTCGGACATTTTTCAGACTTCTTTTGTCGGACATTTTTCAGACTTCTTTTGTCGGACATTTTTCAGACTTCTTTTGTCCGACATTTTTCAGACTTCTTTTGTCGGACATTTTTCAGACTTCTTTTGTCCGACATTTTTCAGACTTCTATTGTCCGACATTTTTCAGATCTTTTTTTTCAGACTTTTTTTTGTCCAACATTTTTCAGATCTTTTTTTCAGATCTTTTTTTTCAGACATTTTCAGACTTCTTTTGTCTGACATTTTTCAGATCTTTTTTCGGGCTTTTTTTACAGACTTTTTTTCAGATCTTTTTTTTCGGACAGTTTTTTCAGACTTCTTTTGACCGATTTTTTTCAGACTTTTTTTCGGGCTTTTTTTCCGGCCTCTTTTTCAGACCTTTTTTTTCAGACAGTTTTTTCAGACTTCTTTTTTTTCGGACAGTTTTGTCAGACTTCTTTAGTCCGACATTTTTCAGACTTTTTTTCGGGCTTTTTTTCCGGCCTCTTTTTCAGATCTTTTTTTTCTGACAGTTTTTTCAGACTTCTTTAGTCCGACATTTTTCAGATATTTTTTCGGGCTTTTTTTCCAGACTTTTTTTTCGGACAGTTTTTTCAGACTTCTTTTGTCCGACATTTTTCAGACTTTTTTTTTCGGGCTTTTTTTACAGACTTTTTTTCAGATCTTTTTTTTCGGACAGTTTTTTCAGACTTCTTTTGACCGATTTTTTTCAGACTTTTTTTCGGGCTTTTTTTCCAGACTTTTTTTCAGATCTTTTTTTTCGGACAGTTTTTTCAGACTTCTTTTGTCCGACATTTTTCAGACTTTTTTTTCGGACAGTTTTTTCAGACTTCTTTAGTCCGACATTTTTCAGATATTTTTTCGGGCTTTTTTTCCAGACTTTTTTTTCGGACAGTTTTTTCAGACTTCTTTTGTCCGACATTTTTCAGACTTCTTTTGTCCGACATTTTTCAGACTTCTTTTGTCGGACATTTTTCAGACTTCTTTTGTCCGACATTTTTCAGACTTCTTTTGTTCGACATTTTTCAGACTTTTTTTCGGGCTTTTTTTACAGACTTTTTTTCAGATCTTTTTTTTCGGACAGTTTTTTCAGACTTCTTTAGTCCGACATTTTTCAGATATTTTTTCGGGCTTTTTTTCCAGACTTTTTTTTCGGACAGTTTTTTCAGACTTCTTTTGTCCGACATTTTTCAGACTTCTTTTGTCCGATTTTTTCAGACTTTTTTTCGGGCTTTTTTTCCAGACTTTTTTTCAGATCTTTTTTTTCGGACAGTTTTTTCAGACTTCTTTTGTCCGACATTTTTCAGACTTCTTTTGTCCGACATTTTTCAGACTTCTTTTGTCGGACATTTTTCAGACTTCTTTTGTCCGACATTTTTCAGACTTCTTTTGTTCGACATTTTTCAGACTTTTTTTCGGGCTTTTTTTACAGACTTTTTTTCAGATCTTTTTTTTCGGACAGTTTTTTCAGACTTCTTTTGTCCGACATTTTTCAGACTTTTTTTTCGGACAGTTTTTTCAGACTTCTTTTGTCCGAAATTTTTCAGATCTTTTTTTTCGGACAGTTTTTTCAGACTTCTTTTGTCCGACATTTTTCAGATCTTTAGTTTCAGACATTTTTTTCAAACATTTTCAGATCTTTTTTTTCGGACAGTTTTTCAGACTTCATTTGTCCGACATTTTTCAGACTTTTTTTGTCCGACTTTTTTCAGATCTTTTCTTTCGGACAGTTTTTTCAAACTTCTTTTGTCCGACATTTTTCAGACTTTTTTTCAGATCTTTTTTTTCGGACAGTTTTTTCAGATCTTTTTTTTCGGACAGTTTTTTCAGACGTCTTTTGTCCGACATTTTTCAGACTTCTTTTGTCCGACATTTTTCAGTCATTTTCAGGTCTTTTTTTTCGGACAGCTTTTTCAGACTTCTTTAGTCCGACATTTTTCAGATATTTTTTCGGGCTTTTTTTCCAGACTTTTTTTTCGGACAGTTTTTTCAGACTTCTTTTGTCCGACATTTTTCAGACTTCTTTTGTCCGACATTTTTCAGACTTCTTTTGTTCGACATTTTTCAGACTTCTTTTGTTCGACATTTTTCAGACTTTTTTTCGGGCTTTTTTTACAGACTTTTTTTCAGATCTTTTTTTTCGGACAGTTTTTTCAGACTTCTTTTGACCGATTTTATAGATCTAACTTCACAAGCCTTTGGCCCATCATCTCCAAACTTGCAGCATATGTTCATAAGAGTAGCGGAAACATCTGCTGAAAGCTTCATTCAAGTCGGCCACATGGTGGCGCTGTAATTAACGCCCAAACATGCGATTTTGGAAAGGCCACGCCCCTCAAACCGTAAGTCCGATTGACTTGAAATGTGACACATATGTGCAACTCCGTGTGATCTACAATAAAGCCTCTTGGACCTCCAAAGTGCACCTGGACATATTTTCCGCCATATTGGATTTTTTGAAAAACACATTTTTGACATCTCCTCCTAAGCCGTAGGACCGATTGCTGGAATATTTTCTACGAATCATTATTGGACCAGGCTCATCAAAAGTTGCATTAAGCTTGTTGATATGTTATTGCGTTGTGAAGATATTGACCAATACATTTCTAAGAGGCGTTCCTCAGCACATCAATAGACCTAACTTCACAAGCCTTTGGCCCATCATCTCCAAACTTGCAGCATATGTTCACAAGAGTAGTTGAAACATCCGCTGAAAGTTTCATTCAAATCGACCACTAGAGGGGCGCTTTGAGCGATATGCCGCTTGCGGCTTTAATTCATTTTAAATTGATATATGTGGAAATATGTTTTATATATTTCATGTTTATTCTTTTACAATGTAATTGTAACCTGTGTTGAAATGTACCACTATACGATCACAATGTACAACTCTAGTTTTCATCACTAAGCCAAAGAATGCATTTCTCCTCCAGAAACACTGAAAAGTGGATTCATATGAAAAATGTGAAATTTCTTCACAGAAAAACATTTCTTGCATTGGAAACACACAAAAAAGGATAAATATGAAAGGGAACACAGTTTTCCAAAATATAATATGATAGTTTTGGACTCCAGGCATCAAACTGTCAGTCTGAGCTGAATTCCATGTAAAACGCTAGTTTTCATCACTAAACTCGCTTAATATGTCTTTCTCATGCAAAACCACTCAGGAACGCATTTCTCCTCAAGAAACACTGAAACGTGCATTTATATGAAGAATATGTGATTTATTTATAGAAACACATCTGTTATACTGGAAACATACAAAAATGAGACAGAATATGAAAAGAAACATAGTTTTCTCAAATTTTACATTAGAATTCGCTTCCAAGTATCAAATCTTCATTCTGAGCTCAATTCTATGCAAAACACTTGTTTTCATCACTAAACTCGCTTAATATGTCTTTCTCATGCAAAACCACTCAGGAACGCATTTCTCCTCAAGAAACACTGAAACGTGCGTTTATATGAAGAATATGTGATTTATTTATAGAAACACATCTGTTATACTGGAAACATACAAAAATGAGACAGAATATGAAAAGAAACATAGTTTTCTCAAATTTTACATTAGAATTCGCTTCCAAGTATCAAATCTTCATTCTGAGCTGAATTCCATGTAAAACGCTAGTTTTCATCACTAAACTCGCTTAATATGTCTTTCTCATGCAAAACCACTCAGAAACGCATTTCTCCTCAAGAAACACTGAAAAGTGCTTTTATATGAATAATATGTGATTTATTTACAGAAACACATCTGTTATACTGGAAACATACAAAAAAGAGACAGAATATGAAAAGAAACATTATTTCTCAAATTTTACATTAGAATTCGCTTCCAAGTATCAAACTGTCAGTCTGAGCTGAATTCCATGTAAAACGCTAGTTTTTATCACTAAACTCGCTTAATATGTCTTTCTCATGCAAAACCACTCAGAAACGCATTTCTCCTCAAGAAACACTGAAAAGTGCGTTTATATGAATAATATGTGATTTATTTACAGAAACACATCTCTTATACTGGAAACATACAAAAAAGAGACAGAATATGAAAAGAAACATTGTTTTCTCAAATTTTACATTAGAATTCGCTTCCAAGTATCAAACTGTCAGTCTGAGCTGAATTCCATGTAAAACGCTAGTTTTCATCACTAAACTCGCTTAATATGTCTTTCTCATGCAAAACCACTCAGAAACGCATTTCTCCTCAAGAAACACTGAAAAGTGCGTTTATATGAATAATATGTGATTTATTTACAGAAACAAATCTGTTATACTGGAAACATACAAAAAAGAGACAGAATATGAAGAGAAACATTGTTTTCTCAAATTTTACATTAGAATTCGCTTCCAAGTATCAAATTGTCAGTCTGAGCTGAATTCCATGTAAAACGCTAGTTTTCATCACTAAACTCGCTTAATATGTCTTTCTCACCCAAAACCACTCAGGAACGCATTTCTCCTCAAGAAACACAGAAACGTGCATTTATATGAAAATGATGTGATTGCTTCATTAAATAAATCTCTTATATTGGAAACATAAAAAACAGGATGAAAATGAAAGGGAATATGTTTTTTAATTTTTTTCTACATAATAGTTGGCCTTTCTGCATCAAACCTTCACACTGACCTCATTTCCAAGTACAACTTTAGTTTTCATCACTAAACTTGCTTAAACTGTTTTGAAAAAAAATCTATTGTATGATATGTCGAAAATTCCTTGGAAAAAAAGTCAAAGTATAGTATTTCAAAAAATGTCATGAAAAAAGTTATACTACGTCTATATATTTTCATTTTTTTTGAAAAGAAGTCATACTATATTGTATATCGAAAGATTTTATGAAAAAAATTAATTGTATAATAAATCGAAAAATGTCTTGAAAAAAAAGTTATAGTATACCATTCTGAAATTTTTTGGAAAAAAAATACAATATTGTATATGTCAGCGACATTGTAGATCGACATGGAGAAGTAACATGCTGGATCCACATGGAGGAATGACATGGAGGATCGACATGGAGGAGCAACATGGAGGATCGATGTGGAGGAGTAACAAGGAGGAGCGACATGGAGGAGTGACATGGAGGATCGATGTGGAGGAGTAACAAGGAGGAGCGACATGGAGGATTGACATCAAGCAGTGACATTCTGGAGTTCAATCTGCAGTGATATTCTGGAGTGACATGGATTAGCGACATGGAGGAGTGACATGCTGGAGCAACATGGAGGATAAAAATGTATGATCGATGTGGAGGAGTAACAAGGAGGAGAGACATAGAGGATCAAAATGGATTTGCGACATCAAGCAGTTACATGGAAGAGCGACATTCTGGAGTTACATGGAGTAGCGACATGGTGGAGTGATATGGAGGATTAAGAAGGAGCCACATGGAGGATCGACATGTGTCGACATGGAAGACATGGAGGAGTGACATGGAGGAGTAACAATGAGGAGCGACATGGAGGATCGACATGGAGGAGCGACATCAAGCAGTGACATTCTGGAGTTCAATCTGGAGTGACATGGAGCAGCGACATGGAGGAGTGACATGGAGAAGCGACATGGCGGATCGACATGGCGGAGTTATATGCAGGACTGACATGGAAGAAATGGAGGAGTGACATGGAGTGGCGACATGGAGGTGTGAAATAGAGGATCGAGATGGAGGAGGTATATGGAGGAGTGACTTTCTGGAGGGACATTCTGGAGTGACATGGAGGTATCGACATGGAGGAGTGACAAGGAGGAGCGACATGGCGGAGTGACATGGAGGAGTAACATGGAGGCTTGACGTCGAAGACAGGGATTAGTGACATTGAGGACGAAATAGAGGATCAACATGAAGGAGTGACATGGAGGAGGGTACATGGAAGAGTGGCATTCTGGAGTGACATTCTTGAGGGACATTTCTGGAGTGATATGGAGGAGCGACATTGAGTAGTGACATGGAGGAGTGAGTGACAAGAAGGAGCGACACAGAGGAGTGACATGGAGGAGCAACATGGAGGATTTGACATAGAGGTGTAACATGGAGGATCGACATGGAGTGACATGGAGAAGCGACATGGTGGAGTTACATGGAGAAGTGATGTGGAAGACAGGGAGGAATGACATGGAGGAGCGCAATAGAGGATCGACATTGAGCATATTGAGGAGTGAATGGAGGAGCGACATGGAGGATAGACATGGAGGCGTGACATGGAGGAGCGACAAGGAAAGAGTGACATGGAGGAGCGACATGGAAGAGCGACATGGAGGATCTAAATGGAGGAGCAACATCACGGAGCGACATGGAAGACTGACAATGAGGAGATACAGTCTGGAGGAACATGGTGGAGCGACATTCTGGAGTGACATGGAGGAGCGGCATGGAGGAATGACATGAAGCAGTGATATGGAGGAGCAAGGAGGACGCGGACACTGAGGATCGATTTGAATAAGTTACATGGAGGAGCGACACCATTGGAAGTGACATGGAAGATATGGAGGAGTGACATGGAGGAGCAACATGGAGTATCGACATGGAGGATCAACATGGAGGAGTGACATTGAGGAGGTACATTCTGGAGGGACAGGGTGGAGCGACATTCTGGAGTGACATGAAGGAGCGACATTCTGGAGTGACATGGAGGAATAAAATGGAGGAGCGACATGGAAGATCGACATGACGGAGTGACATGGAGGAGCGACATGGAAGAGCGACATGGAGGAGTGACATGAAGGAGTGACATGGAGGATCGAAATGCAGGATCGACATGAAACAGCGACATGGTGAAGTTAAATGGAGAAGTGACATATAGGATTGACATGGAGGAGCGACATGGAGGATCGACATCGAGTATTGACAAGGAGGATTGACATGGAGGAGTGACATGGAGGATCGACATCGAGTATTGACAAGGAGGACTTACATGGAGGAGTGACATCCTACAGTTAAATTCTGATGTGAAATTCTGGAGTGATATGTAGGATCTACATGGAGGATTGACATGGAGGATCGACATGGAGGAGCGACATAGAGTATCGACATGGAAGAGTATCAAGGTTGATCGACATGGACAAGTGAAATGGAGGAGTGACATGGTAGAGATGGAGGAGTGATATGGAGGAGAGACACGGAAGATCGACATGGAGGATCGACATGTAGGAGTGACATTCTGGAGTTAAATCTGTTTGACACGGAGGAGCGACATTCTGGAGTGACATGGAGGAGCGACATGGTGGAGTGATATGGATGAGTAAGGAGGAGCGACACGGATGATCAACATGTGTCGACATGGAAGACATGGAGGAGTGACATGGAGGATCGACATTGAGCAGTGACATGGAGGAGTGATATGGAGGAGTGACATTTTGGAGGGACATTCTGGAGTGACATTCTGGAGTGACTTTGATGAGCTACATGGAGGAGGTACATGGGGGAGTGACTTGGAAGACATGGAGGAGTGACATGAAGGAGCGACATGGAGCAGTGATATGAGAGTGTGACATGGAAGATCGACATGTAGGAGTGACATGGAGGAACGACATGGAGGAGTGACATGGTGGAGTGAAATGGAAGACATGTATGAGTGACATGGAGGAGCGACATTCTGGACTGACATTCTGGAGTGACATTGATGAGCTACATGGAGGAGATCCATAGGAGAGTGACATGGAAGACATGGAGGAGTGAAATGGGGGAGTGACATGGAAGATGGGGAGAATTGACATGTAGGAGCAAAATGGAGGTGTTAAATTGAGGATGGACATGGAGTAGTGATATGGAGGAGGGAATTAGAGGATTGACATGGAGGAAGGACAAGGAAGAGTGACATTCTGGAGTTATATTCTGGTTTGACATTCTGGATTGACATGGAGGAGCAACATTCCCGAGTGACATGGAGGAGTTTTATGGATGAGCAATTAGGAGTGACATGGAGGATCGACATGGAGGAGTGACATGGGGGAGGGACATGGTGGATCAACATGTGTCCACATAGAAGCCATGGAGGAGTGACATGGAGGATCGACATGGAGGAGTGACATGGGGGAGCGACATGGTGGAGTGACTTGGAGGAGTGACATGTAGGTTGACATGGAGGAGTGACGTGGAAGACAGGGAGAAATGATATGGAGGAGCGCAATAGAGGATCGACATGGAGCACATGGAGGAGTGAAATGGAGGAGTGACATGGAGGATCGACATTGAGGAGTGGAATGGAGGAGCGACATTCTGGAGTGACATGGAGGAGCGATATGGAAGATCGACATGGAGGAGTAACATGTAGGATCGACATGGAGGATCGACAAGGAGGAGTGACATTGAGGAGCAACATGGAGGATTGACATGGAGGATCGACATGGAGGAGCGACATAGAGGATTGACATGGAGGAGTATTCAGGTTGATCGACATGGAGAAGTGACATGGAGGAGTGACATGGTAGAGATGGAGGAGTGACATGGAGGAGAGACATGGAAGATCAACATGGAGGATCAACATGTGTCGACATAGAAGACATGGAGGAGTGACATGGAGGATCGATGTGGAGGAGTAACAAGGAGGAGCGACATGGAGGATCGACATGGAGGAGCGACATCAAGCAGTGACATTCTGGAGCGACATCAAGCAGTGACATTCTGGAGTTCAATCTGCAGTGATATTCTGGAGTGACATGGAGGAGCGACATTCTGGAGTGACATGGAGTAGCGACATGGAGGAGTGACATGCTGGAGCAACATGGAGGATAAAAATGTAGGATCGATGTGGAGGAGTAACAAGGAGGAGCGACATAGAGGATCGAAATGGATTTGCGACATCAAGCAGTTACATGGAAGAGCGACATTCTGGAGTGACATGGGGTAGCGACATGGTGGAGTGATATGGAGGATTAAGAAGGAGCCAAATGGAGGATCGACATGTGTCGACATGTAAGACATGGAGGAGTGACATGGAGGATCGACATTCTGGAGTGACATTCTAGAGTGACATGGAGGAATAAAATGGAGGAGCGTCATGGAAGATCGACATTAAGGAGTGACATGGAGGAGCGACATGGAAGAGCGACATGGAGGATCGACATGGAGGAGAGTGACATGGAAGAGCAACATGGAAGAGCAACATGGAAGAGCGACATGGAAGAGCTACATGGAGGTGCGACATCACGGAGCGACATGGAGGTCTGACAACGAGGAGGTACATTCTGGAGGGACAGGGTGGAGCGACATTCTGGAGTGACATGGAGGAGCGACATTCTGGAGTGACATGGAGGATTGACATGGAAGAGCGATATGGAGGATCGACAAGGAGGAGCAACATTGAGGAGCAACATGGAGGACTGACATGGAGGAGCAACATGGCACAGCGACGAGGGGGAGCTACATGGAGTAGCGACATCACGTAGCGACATGGATGACTGACATGGAGGAGTGACATGAAGGAGTGATATGGAAGACAGGGAGGAGTGACATGGAGGGTCGACATGGAGGAGGAATATGGAGGAATGACATTCTGGAGTGACTTGCAGGAGGGACATTCTGGAGTGACATGGAGGTATCGACATTGAGTAATGACATGGAGGAGTGACAAGAAGGAGCGACACAGAGGAGTGACATGGAGGAGCAACATGGAGTATTGACATAGAGGTGTAACATGAAGGATCTGCATGGAGGAGTGACATGGAGGAGTGACATGGTGGAGCAACATGGAGGATCGAAATGGAGGATCAACATGGAGCAGTGACATGGAGGAGCGACATTGAGGAGGTACATTCTGGAGGGACAGGGTGGAGCGACATTCTGGAGTGACATGAAGGAGCGAAATTCTGGAGTGACATTCTAGAGCGACATGGAGGAATAAAATGGAGGAGCGACATGGAAGATCGACATGAAGGAGTGACATGGAGGAGCGACATGGAAGAGCGACATGGAGGATCGACACGGAGGAGTGACATGGAAGAGCGACATGGAAGAGCGACATGGAGGACTGACATGAAGGAGTGACATGGAGGACCGACATTCTGGAGTGACATGGAGAAGCGGCATTCTGGTGTGACATGGAGGAGTGATATGGAGGAGCAGGGACGAGAGACATTGAGGATCGACATGGAAAAGTCACATGGAGGAGTGTCAGGAGTGACATGGAACACATGGTGGAGTGACATTGAAGATCGACATTGAGGATCGAAATGTAGGATCGACATGAAACAGTGACATGGAGGAGTGACATGGAAGTGTGCCATGGAGGAGTGACATGGAGGATCGACATGGAGGAGTGACATGGGGGAGCGACATGGTGGAGTGACTTGGAAGTGTGACATGGAGGAGTGACATGGAGGATTGACATGGAGTGACATGGAGAAGCGACATGGTGGAGTTAAATGGAGAAGTGACATATAGGATTGACATGGAGGAGCGACATGGAGGATCGAAATGGAGGAGCGACATGGAGGATAGACATGGAGGAGTGACATGGAGGATCGACATTGAGGAGTGGAATGGAGGAGCGACATGGAAGAGTGACATGGAGTTTTGACAAGGAGGATCAACATGGAGGAGTCGACATGGAGTATTGACAAGGAGGACTTACCTCGAGGAGTGACATCCTACAGTTAAATTCTGGTGTGAAATTCTGGAGTGATATGTAGGATCTACATGGAGGATTGACATGGAGGATCGACATGGAGGAGCGACATAGAGTATCGACATGGAAGAGTATCAAGGTTGATCGACATGGACAAGTGATATGGAGGAGTGACATGGTAGAGATGGAGGAGTGATATGGAGGAGAGACATGGAAGATCGACATGGAGGATCGACATGTAGGAGTGACATTCTGGAGTTAAATCTGTTTGACATGGAGGAGCGACATTCTAGAGTGACATGGAGGAGCGACATGGTGGAGTGATATGGATGAGCAAGGAGGAGCGACACGGATGATCAACATGTGTCGACATGGAAGACATGGAGGAGTGACATGGAGGATCGACATTGAGCAGTGACATGGAGGAGTGACAAAGAGGAGCGTCATGGAGGAGTGATATGGAGGAGTGACATTTTGGAGGGACATTCTGGAGTGACATTCTGGAGTGACAAAGAGGAGCGTCATGGAGGAGGTACATGGGGGAGTGACTTGGAAGACATCGAGGAGTGACATGAAGGAGCGACATGGAGCAGTGATATGAGAGTGTGACATGGAAGATCGACATGTAGGAGTGACATGGAGGAACGACATGTAGGAGTGACATGGTGGAGTGACATGGAAGACATGTATGAGTGACATGGAGGAGCGACATTCTGGACTGACATTCTGGAGTGACATTGATGAGCTACATGGAGGAGGTACATAGGAGAGTGACATGGAAGACATGGAGGAGTGAAATGGGGGAGTGACATGGAAGATGGGGAGAATTGACATGTAGGAGCAAAATGGAGGTGTTAAATTGAGGATGGACATGGAGTAGTGATATGGAGGAGGGAATTAGAGGATTGACATGGAGGAAGGACAAGGAGGAGTG
>CM025843.1:172335-220473 GCA_014673565.1 Sebastes schlegelii
CTCCTCCATGTCACTCTTTCCTTGTCGCTCCTCCATGTCACGCCTCCATGTCTATCCTCCATGTCGCTCCTCCATTTCACTCCTCAATATGCTCAATGTCGATCCTCTATTGCGCTCCTCCATGTCATTCCTCCCTGTCTTCCACATCACTTCTCCATGTAACTCCACCATTCGCTTCTCCATGTCACTCCATGTCGATCCTCCATGTTACACCTCTATGTCAATCCTCCATGTTGCCCCTCTATGTCACTCCTCTGTGTCGCTCTTGTCACTCCTCCATGTCACTACTCAATGTCGCTCCTCCATATCACTCCAGAATGTCCCTCAAGAATGTCACTCCAGAATGCCACTCCTCCATGTACCTCCTCCATGTCCTCCTTCATGTTGATCCTCTATTTCGTCCTCAATGTCCTCAAAATCCCTGTCTTCGACGTCAAGACTCCATGTTACTCCTCCATGTCACTCCGCCATGTCGCTCCCCCTTGTCACTCCTCCATGTCGATACCTCCATGTCACTCCAGAATGTCCCTCCAGAAAGTCACTCCTCCATATACCTCCTCCATCTCGATCCTCTATTTCACACCTCCATGTCGCCACTCCATGTCACTCCTCCCTTTCTTCCATGTCCGTCCTGCATATAACTCCGCCATGTCGATCCGCCATGTCGCTTCTCCATGTCACTCCTCCATGTCACTCCAGATTGAACTCCAGAATGTCACTGCTTGATGTCGCTCCTCCATGTCGATCCTCCATGTCGCTCCTCATTGTTACTCCTCCATGTCACTCCTCCATGTTCCATGTCGACACGTCGATCCTCCATGTGGCTCCTTCTTAATCCTCCATATCACTCCACCATGTCGCTACTCCATGTCACTCCAGAATGTCGCTCTTCCATGTAACTGCTTGATGTCGCAAATCCATTTTGATCCTCTATGTCTCTCCTCCTTGTTACTCCTCCACATCGATCATACATTTTTATCCTCCATGTTGCTCCAGCATGTCATCCTCCATGTCGCTAATCCATGTCACTCCAGAATATCACTGCAGATTGAACTCCAGAATGTCACTGCTTGATGTCAATCCTCCATGTCGCTCCTCCTTGTTACTCCTCCACATCGATCCTCCATGTCACTCCTCCATGTCGCTCCTCCTTGTTACTCCTCCACATCGATCCTCCATGTCGCTCCTCCATGTCGATCCTCCATGTCATTCCGCCATGTGGATCCAGCATGTTACTTCTCCATGTCGATCTACAATGTCGCTGACATATATACAAATTGTATTTTTTTCCAAAAAATTTCAAAATGGTATACTATAACTTTTTTTCAAGACATTTTTCGATTTATTATACAATTAATTTTTTTCATAAAATCTTTCGATATACAATATAGTATGACTTCTTTTAAAAAAAATGATAATATATAGAAATAGTATAACTTTTTTCATGACATTTTTGAAATACTATACTTTGACTTTTTTTCCAAGGAATTTTCGACATATCATACAATAGATTTTTTTGTCAAAACAGTTTAAGCAAGTTAGTGATGAAAACTAAAGTTGTACTTGGAAATGAGGTCCAGTGTGAAGGTTTGAGCAGAAAGGCCAACTATTATGTAGAAAAAAATTAAAAAAACATATTCCCTTTCATTTTCATCCTGTTTTTTATGTTTCCAATATAAGAGATTTATTTAATGAAGCAATCACATCATTTCATATAAATGCACGTTTCTGTGTTTCTTGAGGAGAAATGCGTTCCTGAGTGGTTTTGGGTGAGAAAGACATATTAAGCGAGTTTAGTGATGAAAACTAGCGTTTTACATGGAATTCAGCTCAGACTGACAGTTTGATACTTGGAAGCGAATTCTAATGTAAAATTTGAGAAAACAATGTTTCTCTTCATATTCTGTCTCTTTTTGTATGTTTCCAGTATAAGAGATGTGTTTCTGTAAATAAATCACATATTATTCATATAAACGCACTTTTCAGTGTTTCTTGAGGAGAAATGCGTTTCTGAGTGGTTTTGCATGAGAAAGACATATTACGCGAATTTAGTGATGAAAACTAGCGTTTTACATGGAATTCAGCTCAGACTGACAGTTTCATACTTGGAAGCGAATTCTAATGTAAAATTTGAGAAAATAATGTTTCTTTTCATATTCTGTCTCTTTTTTGTATGTTTCCAGTATAACAGATGTGTTTCTGTAAATAAATCACATATTATTCATATAAAAGCACTTTTCAGTGTTTCTTGAGGAGAAATGCGTTTCTGAGTGGTTTTGCATGAGAAAGACATATTACGCGAGTTTAGTGATGAAAACTAGCGTTTTACATGGAATTCAGCTCAGACTGACAGTTTCATACTTGGAAGCGAATTCTAATATAAAATTTGAGAAAACAATGTTTCTTTTCATATTCTGTCTCTTTTTTGTATGTTTCCAGTATAACAGATGTGTTTCTGTAAATAAATCACATATTATTCATATAAAAGCACTTTTCAGTGTTTCTTGAGGAGAAATGCGTTTCTGAGTGGTTTTGCATGAGAAAGACATATTAAGCGAGTTTAGTGATGAAAACTAGCGTTTTACATGGAATTCAGCTCAGAATGAAGATTTGATACTTGGAAGCGAATTCTAATGTAAAATTTGGGAAAACTATGTTTCTTTTCATATTCTGTCTCATTTTTGTATGTTTCCAGTATAACAGATGTGTTTCTATAAATAAATCACATATTCTTCATATAAACGCTCGTTTCAGTGTTTCTTGAGGAGAAATGCGTTCCTGAGTGGTTTTGCATGAGAAAGACATATTAAGCGAGTTTAGTGATGAAAACAAGTGTTTTGCATAGAATTGAGCTCAGAATGACGATTTGATACTTGGAAGCGAATTCTAATGTAAAATTTGAGAAAACTATGTTTCTTTTCATATTCTGTCTCATTTTTGTATGTTTCCAGTATAACAGATGTGTTTCTATAAATAAATCACATATTCTTCATATAAACGCACGTTTCAGTGTTTCTTGAGGAGAAATGCGTTCCTGAGTGGTTTTGCATGAGAAAGACATATTAAGCGAGTTTAGTGATGAAAACAAGTGTTTTGCATAGAATTGAGCTCAGAATGAAGATTTGATACTTGGAAGCGAATTCTAATGTAAAATTTGAGAAAACTATGTTTCTTTTCATATTCTGTCTCATTTTTGTATGTTTCCAGTATAACAGATGTGTTTCTATAAATACATCACATATTCTTCATATAAACGCACGTTTCAGTGTTTCTTGAGGAGAAATGCGTTCCTGAGTGGTTTTGCATGAGAAAGACATATTAAGCGAGTTTAGTGATGAAAACTAGCGTTTTACATGGAATTCAGCTCAGACTGACAGTTTGATGCCTGGAGTCCAAAACTATCATATTATATTTTGGAAAACTGTGTTCCCTTTCATATTTATCCTTTTTTGTGTGTTTCCAATGCAAGAAATGTTTTTCTGTTTAGAAATTTCACATTTTTCATATGAATCCACTTTTCAGTGTTTCTGGAGGAGAAATGCATTCTTTGGCTTAGTGATGAAAACTAGAGTTGTACATTGTGATCGTATAGTGGTACATTTCAACACAGGTTACAATTACATTGTAAAAGAATAAACATGAAATATATAAAACATATTTCCACATCCACATAGTTATATCAATTTAAAATGAATTAAAGCCGCAAGCGGCATATCGCTCAAAGCGCCCCTCTAGTGGTCGATTTGAATGAAACTTTCAGCGGATGTTTCAACTACTCTTGTGAACATATGCTGCAAGTTTGGAGATGATGGGCCAAAGGCTTGTGAAGTTAGGTATATTGATGTGCTGAGGAACGCCTCTTAGAAATGTATTGGTCAATATCTTCACAACGCAATAACATATCAACAAGCTTAATGCAACTTTTGATGAGCCTGGTCCAATAATGATTCGTAGAAAATATTCCAGCAATCGGTCCTACGGCTTAGGAGGAGATGTCAAAAATGTGTTTTTCAAAAAATCCAATATGGCGGAAAATATGTCCAGGTGCACTTTGGAGGTCCAAGAGGCTTTATTGTAGATCACACGGAGTTGCACATATGTGTCACATTTCAAGTCAATCGGACTTACGGTTTGAGGGGCGTGGCCTTTCCAAAATCGCATGTTTGGGCGTTAATTACAGCGCCACCATGTGGCCGACTTGAATGAAGCTTTCAGCAGATGTTTCCGCTACTCTTGTGAACATATGCTGCAAGTTTGGAGATGATGGGCCAAAGGCTTGTGAAGTTAGGTCTATTGACGTGCTGAGCCCGCCCCTTAAAAATGAATTGGTCAATATCTTCACAACACAATAACATATCAACAAGCTTTATGCAATCTTTGATGAGCCTGGTCCAATAATAATTCGCAGAAAATATGCCAGCAATCAGACCTACGGTTTAGGAAGAGATGTCAAAACTGTGTTTTTCAAAAAATTCAACATGGCGGAAAATTTAGTTGGTGGACTTTCGTGGTCCAAGAGACTTTTTTTTAGATCACATTCAGCAGCACATGTGTGTCAAATTTCAAATTAATAGGATTTATGGTGTGAGGGGCTGGCCTTGAAAATTGTTATAGCGCCACCATGTGGCCAATTGTTTTCATATTTTATGTGTGAAGCATTATGGCATCATGTACAGTTATAGTACCAAGTGTCATGTCTCTAGCTCATTCCAGCTCACAGCAATTGAGCAAAGGCATAATTTTGCATAAAATGCTAAATAGGCCACGCCCACATGCACCGATCAATATGACACTATAGATCTTGGTTAATACTTGCCCCCAGAGTATGTGTACCAAATTTGATAAAATTCTGTCCACCGGATCTCGCGATACAAGTTTCTGATATTTGTGGCGCCCCTTATGTGTCAAGCGGAAAATGCTTTGGTACGCCTCTTCCCAAACATGTACTGAAGATATCTACCAAGATTTATGATGATTTGCTAATGGTCAATGAATTATGGTCAATTTCCTGCTAAGCACCTGCAATTGAAAATTTTGTTGGTCAACAGATTCATCCGGAATGTCGCTCCTCCATGTCACTCCGGAATGTCACTCCAGAATGCCACTCCTCCATGTCCCTCCTCCATGTCACTCGCAGTGGCATGATCCTCTATTTCGCTCCTCAATGTCACTAATCCCTATCTTCCACGTCAAGCCTCCATGTTACTCCTCCATGTCACTCCGCCATGTCGCTCCTCCATGTCACTCCTCCATGTCGATCCTCCATGTCACTCCTCCATGTCACTCCTCCGTGTTGCTCCTCCATGTCACTCCTCCATGTCGATCCTCCATGTCACTCCTCCATATCACTCCTCCATGTATCTCCTCCATGTTACCCCAGATTGCTGCTCTTCCATGTCACTCCAGAATGTCTTTCCAGAACGTCACTTCTCCATGTCCCTCCTCCATGTCAATCCTCTATGTTGATCCTCTATATCACTCCTCCATATCACTCCACCATGTCGCTACCCCATGTCACTCCAGAATGTCGCTCTTCCATGTAACTGCTTGATGTCGCAAATCCATTTCGATCCTCTATGTCGCTCCTCCTTGTTACTCCTCCACATCGATCCTACATTTTTATCCTCCATGTTGCTCCAGCATGTCACTCCTCCATGTCGCTACTCCATGTCACTCCAGAATGTCGCTCCTCCATGTCACTCCAGAATATCACTGCAGATTGAACTCCAGAATGTCACTGCTTGATGTCGCTCCAGAATGTCACTGCTTGATGTCGCTCCTCCATGTCGATCCTCCATGTCGCTCCTCCTTGTTACTCCTCCACATCGATCCTCCATGTCACTCCTCCATGTCTTCTATGTCGACACATGTTGATCCTCCATGTCAATCTTCCATGTCTCTCCTCCATGTCACTCCCCCATCTCTACCATGTCACTCCTCCATGTCACTTCTCCATGTCGATCAACCTGAATACTCCTCCATGTCAATCCTCTATGTCGCTCCTCCATGTCGATCCTCCATGTCAATCCTCCATGTTGCTCCTCCATGTCGATCTTCCATTCCACTCCTCAATGTCGATCCTACATGTCGATCCTCCATGTCGCTCCTCCATTTCACTCCTCCATGTGCTCCATGTCGATCCTCTATTGCGCCCCTCCATGTCATTCCTCCCTGTCTTCCACGTCACTCCTCCATGTCAACCTACATGTCACTCCTCCAAGTCACTCCACCATGTCGCTCCCCCATGTCACTCCTCCATGTCGATCCTCCATGTCACTCCTCCATGGCACACTTCCATGTCACTCCTCCATGTCACTGTTTCATGTCGATCCTCCATTTCGATCCTCAATGTCGATCTTCAATGTCACTCCATCATGTGTTCCATGTCACTCCTGACACTCCTCCATGTGACTTTCCCATGTCGATCCTCTGTGTCTCTCGTCCCTGCTCCTCCATATCACTCCTCCATGTCACTCCAGAATGTCGATCCTCCATGTCACTCCTTCATGTCACTCCTCCTTGTCACTACTCCAAGTCACTACTCAATGTCGATCCTCCATGTCACTCCATGTCTTCCATGTCACTCCTCGGGTTCGATCCTCCATGTCACTCCTAATTGCTCATCCATAAAACTCCTCCATGTCACTCGGGAATGTTGCTCCTCCATGTCAATCCAGAATGTCATCCAGAATTAAACTCCAGAATGTCACTCCTCCTTGTCCTTCCTCCATGTCAATCCTCTAATTCCCTCCTCCATATCACTACTCCATGTCCATCCTCAATTTAACACCTCCATTTTGCTCCTACATGTCAATTCTCCCCATCTTCCATGTCACTCCCCCATTTCACTCCTCCATGTCTTCCATGTCACTCTCCTATGTACCTCCTCCATGTAGCTCATCAATGTCACTCCAGAATGTCAGTCCAGAATGTCGCTCCTCCATGTCACTCATACATGTCTTCCATGTCACTCCACCATGTCACTCCTACATGTCGTTCCTCCATGTCACTCCTACATGTCGATCTTCCATGTCACACTCTCATATCACTGCTCCATGTCGCTCCTTCATGTCACTCCTCGATGTCTTCCAAGTCACTCCCCCATGTACCTCCTCCATGACGCTCCTCTTTGTCACTCCAGAATGTCACTCCAGAATGTCCCTCCAAAATGTCACTCCTCCATATCACTCCTCCATGACGCTCCTCTTTGTCATTCCTCCATGTCACTGCTCAATGTCGATCCTCCATGTCACTCCTCCATGTCTTCCATGTCGACACATGTTGATCATCCGTGTCGCTCCTCCTTGCTCATCCATATCACTCCACCATGTCGCTCCTCCATGTCACTCTAGAATGTCGCTCCTCCATGTCAAACAGATTTAACTCCAGAATGTCACTCCTACATGTCGATCCTCCATGTCGATCTTCCATGTCTCTCCTCCATATCACTCCTCCATCTCTACCATGTCACTCCTCCATATCACTTGTCCATGTCGATCAACCTTGATACTCTTCCATGTCGATACTCTATGTCGCTCCTCCATGTCGATCCTCCATGTCAATCCTCCATGTAGATCCTACATATCACTCCAGAATTTCACACCAGAATTTAACTGTAGGATGTCACTCCTCGAGGTAAGTCCTCCTTGTCAATACTCCATGTCGACTCCTCCATGTTGATCCTCCTTGTCAAAACTCCATGTCACTCTTCCATGTCGCTCCTCCATTCCACTCCTCAATGTCGATCCTCCATGTCACTCCTCCATGTCTATCCTCCATGTCGCTCCTCCATTTCGATCCTCCATGTCGCTCCTCCATGTCAATCCTATATGTCACTTCTCCATTTAACTCCACCATGTCGCTTCTCCATGTCACTCCATGTCGATCCTCCATGTCACTCCTCCATGTCACACTTCCAAGTCACTCCACCATGTCGCTCCCCCATGTCACTCCTCCATGTCGATCCTCCATGTCACTCCTCCATGGCACACTTCCATGTCACTCCTCCATGTCACTGTTTCATGTCGATCCTGCATTTCGATCCTCAATGTCGATCTTCAATGTCACTCCACCATGTGTTCCATGTCACTCCTGACACTCCTCCATGTGACTTTTCCATGTCGATCCTCAATGTCTCTCGTCCCTGCTCCTCCATATCACTCCTCCATGTCACACCAGAATGCCGCTTCTCCATGTCACTCCAGAATGTCGGTCCTCCATGTCACTCCTTCATGTCAGTCCTCCATGTCGCTACTTGATGTCGCTACTCCATGTAGCTCCCCCTAGTCGCCCTGCCATGTTGCTCCTCCATGTCAGTCCTCCATGTTGCTCCTCCTTGTCGATCCTCCATATCGCTCTTCCATGTCAATCCTCCATGTCACTCCAGAATGTCGCTCCTCCATGTCACTCCAGAATGTCGCTCTACCCTGTCCCTCCAGAATGTACCTCCTCGTTGTCAGACCTCCATGTCGCTCCGTGATGTCGCACCTCCATGTAGCTCCTCCATGTCGCTCTTCCATGTCGCTCTTCCATGTCGCTCCTCCATGTCACTCCTTCATGTCGATCTTCCATGTCGCTCCTCCATTTTATTCCTCCATGTCGCTCTAGAATGTCACTCCAGAATTTCGCTCCTTCATGTCACTCCAGAATGTCGCTCCACCCTGTCCCTCCAGAATGTACCTCCTCAATGTCACTCCTCCATGTCACTGCTCCATGTTGATCCTCCATTTCGATCCTCCATGTTGCTCCACCATGTCGCTCCTCCATGTCACTCCTCCATGCAGATCCTTCATGTTACACCTCTATGTCAATACTCCATGTTGCTCCTCCATGTCACTCCTCTGTGTCGCTCCTTCTTGTCACTCCTCCATGTCACTACTCAATGTCGATACCTCCATGTCACTCCAGAATGTCCCTCCTGCAAGTCACTCCAGAATGTCATTCCTCCATATTCCTCCTCCATGTCGACCCTCCATGTCACTCCTCCCTGTCTTCCTTATCACTCCTTCATGTCACTCCTCCATGTCAGTCATCCATGTCGCTACGTGATGTCGCTACTCCATGTAGCTCCCCCTCGTCGCTGTGCCATGTTGCTCCTCCATGTCAGTCCTCCATGTTGCTCCTCAATGTTGCTCCTCCTTGTCGATCCTCCATATCGCTCTTCCATGTCAATCCTCCATGTCACTCCAGAATGTCGCTCCTCCATGTCACTCCAGAATGTCGCTCCACCCTGTCCCTCCAGAATGTACCTCCTCGTTGTCAGACCTCCATGTCGCTCCGTGATGTCGCACCTCCATGTAGCTCTTCCATGTCGCTCTTCCATGTTGCTCTTCCATGTCACTCCTCCATGTCGATCCTCCATGTCGCTCCTCCATGTCACTCCTTAATGTCGATCTTCCATGACGCTCCTCCATTTTATTCCTCCATGTCACTCTAGAATATCACTCCAGAATGTCGATCCTCCATGTCACTCCTCCATGTCTTCCATGTCGACACATGTCGATCCTCCATTTGGCTCCTTCTTAATCCTCCATATCACTCCACCATGTCGCTACCCCATGTCACTCCAGAATGTCGCTCTTCCATGTAACTGCTTGATGTCGCAAATCCATTTCGATCCTCTATGTCGCTCCTCCTTGTTACTCCTCCACATCGATCCTACATTTTTATCCTCCATGTTGCTCCAGCATGTCACTCCTCCATGTCGCTACTCCATGTCACTCCAGAATGTCGCTCCTCCATGTCACTCCAGAATATCACTGCAGATTGAACTCCAGAATGTCACTGCTTGATGTCGCTCCAGAATGTCACTGCTTGATGTCGCTCCTCCATGTCGATCCTCCATGTCGCTCCTCCTTGTTACTCCTCCACATCGATCCTCCATGTCACTCCTCCATGTCTTCTATGTCGACACATGTTGATCCTCCATGTCACTCCTCCATCTCTACCATGTCACTCCTCCATGTCACTTCTCCATGTCGATCAACCTGAATACTCCTCCATGTCAATCCTCTATGTCGCTCCTCCATGTTGCTCCTCAATGTCACTCCTCCTTGTCGATCCTCCATGTCGATCCTACATGTTACTCCTCCATGTCGATCTTCCATATCGCTCCTCCATGTCACTCCAGAATGTCGCTCCTCCATTCCACTCCTCAATGTCGATCCTCTATGTCACTCCTCCATGTCTTCCATGTCGACACATGTTGATCATCCGTGTCGCTCCTCCTTGCTCATCCATATCACTCCACCATGTCGCTCCTCCATGTCACTCTAGAATGTCGCTCCTCCATGTCAAACAGATTTAACTCCAGAATGTCACTCCTACATGTCGATCCTCCATGTCGATCTTCCATGTCTCTCCTCCATATCACTCCTCCATCTCTACCATGTCACTCCTCCATATCACTTGTCCATGTCGATCAACCTTGATACTCTTCCATGTCGATACTCTATGTCGCTCCTCCATGTCGATCCTCCATGTCAATCCTCCATGTAGATCCTACATATCACTCCAGAAATTCACACCAGAATTTAACTGTAGGATGTCACTCCTCGAGGTAAGTCCTCCTTGTCAATACTCCATGTCGACTCCTCCATGTTGATCCTCCTTGTCAAAACTCCATGTCACTCTTCCATGTCGCTCCTCCATTCCACTCCTCAATGTCGATCCTCCATGTCACTCCTCCATGTCTATCCTCCATGTCGCTCCTCCATTTCGATCCACCATGTCGCTCCCCCATGTCACTCCTCCATGTCGATACTCCATGTTGCTCCTCCATGTCACTCCTCCATATCTTCCATGTCACTCCAATGTGTCGCTCCTCCATGTAACTTATTCAAATCGATCCTCAGTGTCGCTCCTCCTTGCTCCTCCATATCACTGCTTCATGTCATTCCTCCATGCCGCTCCTCCATGTCACTCCAGAATGTCGCTCCACCATGTTCCTCCAGACTGTATCTCCTCATTGTCAGTCTTCCATGTCGCTCCGTGATGTTGCTCCTCCATGTCGCTCTTCCATGTCGCTCCTCCATGTCACTCTTTCCTTGTCGCTCCTCCATGTCACGCCTCCATGTCTATCCTCCATGTCGCTCCTCCATTTCACTCCTCAATATGCTCAATGTCGATCCTCTATTGCGCTCCTCCATGTCATTCCTCCCTGTCTTCCACATCACTTCTCCATGTAACTCCACCATGTCGCTTCTCCATGTCACTCCATGTCGATCCTCCATGTTACACCTCTATGTCAATCCTCCATGTTGCCCCTCTATGTCACTCCTCTGTGTCGCTCCTTCTTGTCACTCCTCCATGTCACTACTCAATGTCGCTCCTCCATATCACTCCAGAATGTCCCTCAAGAATGTCACTCCAGAATGCCACTCCTCCATGTACCTCCTCCATGTCACTCCTTCATGTTGATCCTCTATTTCGTCCTCAATGTCACTAATCCCTGTCTTCGACGTCAAGACTCCATGTTACTCCTCCATGTCACTCCGCCATGTCGCTCCCCCTTGTCACTCCTCCATGTCGATACCTCCATGTCACTCCAGAATGTCCCTCCAGAAAGTCACTCCTCCATATACCTCCTCCATCTCGATCCTCTATTTCACACCTCCATGTCGCCACTCCATGTCACTCCTCCCTTTCTTCCGTGTCCGTCCTGCATATAACTCCGCCATGTCGATCCGCCATGTCGCTTCTCCATGTCACTCCTCCATGTCACTCCAGATTGAACTCCAGAATGTCACTGCTTGATGTCGCTCCTCCATGTCGATCCTCCATGTCGCTCCTCATTGTTACTCCTCCATGTCACTCCTCCATGTCTTCCATGTCGACACATGTCGATCCTCCATGTGGCTCCTTCTTAATCCTCCATATCACTCCACCATGTCGCTACTCCATGTCACTCCAGAATGTCGCTCTTCCATGTAACTGCTTGATGTCGCAAATCCATTTTGATCCTCTATGTCTCTCCTCCTTGTTACTCCTCCACATCGATCATACATTTTTATCCTCCATGTTGCTCCAGCATGTCACTCCTCCATGTCGCTAATCCATGTCACTCCAGAATATCACTGCAGATTGAACTCCAGAATGTCACTGCTTGATGTCAATCCTCCATGTCGCTCCTCCTTGTTACTCCTCCACATCGATCCTCCATGTCACTCCTCCATGTCGCTCCTCCTTGTTACTCCTCCACATCGATCCTCCATGTCGCTCCTCCATGTCGATCCTCCATGTCATTCCGCCATGTGGATCCAGCATGTTACTTCTCCATGTCGATCTACAATGTCGCTGACATATATACAATATTGTATTTTTTTTCCAAAAAATTTCAAAATGGTATACTATAACTTTTTTTTCAAGACATTTTTCGATTTATTATACAATTAATTTTTTTCATAAAATCTTTCGATATACAATATAGTATAACTTCTTTTAAAAAAAATGATAATATATAGAAATAGTATAACTTTTTTCATGACATTTTTTGAAATACTATACTTTGACTTTTTTTTCCAAGGAATTTTCGACATATCATACAATAGATTTTTTGTCAAAACAGTTTAAGCAAGTTTAGTGATGAAAACTAAAGTTGTACTTGGAAATGAGGTCAGTGTGAAGGTTTGATGCAGAAAGGCCAACTATTATGTAGAAAAAAATTAAAAAACATATTCCCTTTCATTTTCATCCTGTTTTTTATGTTTCCAATATAAGAGATTTATTTAATGAAGCAATCACATCATTTTCATATAAATGCACGTTTCTGTGTTTCTTGAGGAGAAATGCGTTCCTGAGTGGTTTTGGGTGAGAAAGACATATTAAGCGAGTTTAGTGATGAAAACTAGCGTTTTACATGGAATTCAGCTCAGACTGACAGTTTGATACTTGGAAGCGAATTCTAATGTAAAATTTGAGAAAACAATGTTTCTCTTCATATTCTGTCTCTTTTTTGTATGTTTCCAGTATAAGAGATGTGTTTCTGTAAATAAATCACATATTATTCATATAAACGCACTTTTCAGTGTTTCTTGAGGAGAAATGCGTTTCTGAGAGGTTTTGCATGAGAAAGACATATTACGCGAATTTAGTGATGAAAACTAGCGTTTTACATGGAATTCAGCTCAGACTGACAGTTTCATACTTGGAAGCGAATTCTAATGTAAAATTTGAGAAAATAATGTTTCTTTTCATATTCTGTCTCTTTTTTGTATGTTTCCAGTATAACAGATGTGTTTCTGTAAATAAATCACATATTATTCATATAAAAGCACTTTTCAGTGTTTCTTGAGGAGAAATGCGTTTCTGAGTGGTTTTGCATGAGAAAGACATATTACGCGAGTTTAGTGATGAAAACTAGCGTTTTACATGGAATTCAGCTCAGACTGACAGTTTCATACTTGGAAGCGAATTCTAATGTAAAATTTGAGAAAACAATGTTTCTTTTCATATTCTGTCTCTTTTTTGTATGTTTCCAGTATAACAGATGTGTTTCTGTAAATAAATCACATATTATTCATATAAAAGCACTTTTCAGTGTTTCTTGAGGAGAAATGCGTTTCTGAGTGGTTTTGCATGAGAAAGACATATTAAGCGAGTTTAGTGATGAAAACTAGCGTTTTACATGGAATTCAGCTCAGAATGAAGATTTGATACTTGGAAGCGAATTCTAATGTAAAATTTGAGAAAACTATGTTTCTTTTCATATTCTGTCTCATTTTTGTATGTTTCCAGTATAACAGATGTGTTTCTATAAATAAATCACATATTCTTCATATAAACGCACGTTTCAGTGTTTCTTGAGGAGAAATGCGTTCCTGAGTGGTTTTGCATGAGAAAGACATATTAAGCGAGTTTAGTGATGAAAACAAGTGTTTTGCATAGAATTGAGCTCAGAATGAAGATTTGATACTTGGAAGCGAATTCTAATGTAAAATTTGAGAAAACTATGTTTCTTTTCATATTCTGTCTCATTTTTGTATGTTTCCAGTATAACAGATGTGTTTCTATAAATACATCACATATTCTTCATATAAACGCACGTTTCAGTGTTTCTTGAGGAGAAATGCGTTCCTGAGTGGTTTTGCATGAGAAAGACATATTAAGCGAGTTTAGTGATGAAAACTAGCGTTTTACATGGAATTCAGCTCAGACTGACAGTTTGATGCCTGGAGTCCAAAACTATCATATTATATTTTGGAAAACTGTGTTCCCTTTCATATTTATCCTTTTTTGTGTGTTTCCAATGCAAGAAATGTTTTTCTGTTTAGAAATTTCACATTTTTCATATGAATCCACTTTTCAGTGTTTCTGGAGGAGAAATGCATTCTTTGGCTTAGTGATGAAAACTAGAGTTGTACATTGTGATCGTATAGTGGTACATTTCAACACAGGTTACAATTACATTGTAAAAGAATAAACATGAAATATATAAAACATATTTCCACATCCACATAGTTATATCAATTTAAAATGAATTAAAGCCGCAAGCGGCATATCGCTCAAAGCGCCCCTCTAGTGGTCGATTTGAATGAAACTTTCAGCGGATGTTTCAACTACTCTTGTGAACATATGCTGCAAGTTTGGAGATGATGGGCCAAAGGCTTGTGAAGTTAGGTCTATTGATGTGCTGAGGAACGCCTCTTAGAAATGTATTGGTCAATATCTTCACAACGCAATAACATATCAACAAGCTTAATGCAACTTTTGATGAGCCTGGTCCAATAATGATTCGTAGAAAATATTCCAGCAATCGGTCCTACGGCTTAGGAGGAGATGTCAAAAATGTGTTTTTCAAAAAATCCAATATGGCGGAAAATATGTCCAGGTGCACTTTGGAGGTCCAAGAGGCTTTATTGTAGATCACACGGAGTTGCACATATGTGTCACATTTCAAGTCAATCGGACTTACGGTTTGAGGGGCGTGGCCTTTCCAAAATCGCATGTTTGGGCGTTAATTACAGCGCCACCATGTGGCCGACTTGAATGAAGCTTTCAGCAGATGTTTCCGCTACTCTTGTGAACATATGCTGCAAGTTTGGAGATGATGGGCCAAAGGCTTGTGAAGTTAGGTCTATTGACGTGCTGAGCCCGCCCCTTAAAAATGAATTGGTCAATATCTTCACAACACAATAACATATCAACAAGCTTTATGCAATCTTTGATGAGCCTGGTCCAATAATAATTCGCAGAAAATATGCCAGCAATCAGACCTACGGTTTAGGAAGAGATGTCAAAAATGTGTTTTTCAAAAAATTCAACATGGCGGAAAATTTAGTTGGTGGACTTTCGTGGTCCAAGAGATTTTTTTTTAGATCACATTCAGCAGCACATGTGTGTCAAATTTCAAATTAATAGGATTTATGGTGTGAGGGGCTGGCCTTGAAAATTGTTATAGCGCCACCATGTGGCCAATTGTTTTCATATTTTATGTGAAGCATTATGGCATCATGTACAGTTATGGTACCAAGTGTCATGTCTCTAGCTCATTCCAGCTCACAGCAATTGAGCAAAGGCATAATTTTGCATAAAATGCTAAATAGGCCACGCCCACATGCACCGATCAATATGACACTATAGATCTTGGTTAATACTTGCCCCCAGAGTATGTGTACCAAATTTGATAAAATTCTGTCCACCGGATCTCGCGATACAAGTTTCTGATATTTGTGGCGCCCCTTATGTGTCAAGCGGAAAATGCTTTGGTACGCCTCTTCCCAAACATGTACTGAAGATATCTACCAAAATTTATGATGATTTGCTAATGGTCAATGAATTATGGTCAATTTCCTGCTAAGCACCTGCAATTGAAAATTTTGTTGGTCAACAGATTCATCCGGAATGTCGCTCCTCCATGTCACTCCTCCATGTCACTCCAGAATGCCACTCCTCCATGTCCCTCCTCCATGTCACTCGCAGTGGCATGATCCTCTATTTCGCTCCTCAATGTCACTAATCCCTATCTTCCACGTCAAGCCTCCATGTTACTCCTCCATGTCACTCCGCCATGTCGCTCCTCCATGTCACTCCTCCATGTCGATCCTCCATGTCACTCCTCCATGTCACTCCTCCGTGTTGCTCCTCCATGTGACTTTTCCATGTCGATCCTCTATGTCTCTCGTCCCTGCTCCTCCATATCACTCCTCCATGTATCTCCTCCATGTTACCCCAGATTGCTGCTCTTCCATGTCACTCCAGAATGTCTTTCCAGAACGTCACTTCTCCATGTCCCTCCTCCATGTCAATCCTCTATGTTGATCCTCTATATCACTCCTCCTTGTCACTCCTCCATGTCGATACCTCCATGTCACTCCAGAATGTCCCTCCAGAAATTCACTCCAGAATGTCACTGCTCCATATACCTCCTCCATCTCGATCCTCTATTTCACACCTCCATGTCGCCACTCCATGTCACTCCTCCCTTTCTTCCATGTCAGTCCTGCATGTAACTCCGCCATGTCGATCCTCCATGTCGCTTCTCCATGTCACTCCTCCATGTCGCTGCTCCATGTCGATCCTCCATGTCACTCCTCCATGTCTTCCATGTCGAGACATGTCGATCCTCCATTTGGCTCCTTCTTAATCCTCCATATCACTCCACCATGTCACTCCAGAATGTCGCTCTTCCATGTAACTGCTTGATGTCGCAAATCCATTTCGATCCTCTATGTCGCTCCTCCTTGTTACTCCTCCACATCGATCCTACATTTTTATCCTCCATGTTGCTCCAGCATGTCACTCCTCCATGTCGCTACTCCATGTCACTCCAGAATGTCGCTCCTCCATGTCACTCCAGAATATCACTGCAGATTGAACTCCAGAATGTCACTGCTTGATGTCGCTCCAGAATGTCACTGCTTGATGTCGCTCCTCCATGTCGATCCTCCATGTCGCTCCTCCTTGTTACTCCTCCACATCGATCCTCCATGTCACTCCTCCATGTCTTCTATGTCGACACATGTTGATCCTCCATGTCACTCCTCCATCTCTACCATGTCACTCCTCCATGTCACTTCTCCATGTCGATCAACCTGAATACTCCTCCATGTCAATCCTCCATGTCGATCTTCCATATCGCTCCTCCATGTCACTCCAGAATGTCGCTCCTCCATTCCACTCCTCAATGTCGATCCTCCATGTCACTCCTCCATGTCTTCCATGTCGACACATGTTGATCATCCGTGTCGCTCCTCCTTGCTCATCCATATCACTCCACCATGTCGCTCCTCCATGTCACTCTAGAATGTCGCTCCTCCATGTCAAACAGATTTAACTCCAGAATGTCACTCCTACATGTCGATCCTCCATGTCGATCTTCCATGTCTCTCCTCCATATCACTCCTCCATCTCTACCATGTCACTCCTCCATATCACTTGTCCATGTCGATCAACCTTAATACTCTTCCATGTCGATACTCTATGTCGCTCCTCCATGTCGATCCTCCATGTCAATCCTCCATGTAGATCCTACATATCACTCCAGAAATTCACACCAGAATTTAACTGTAGGATGTCACTCCTCGAGGTAAGTCCTCCTTGTCAATACTCCATGTCGACTCCTCCATGTTGATCCTCCTTGTCAAAACTCCATGTCACTCTTCCATGTCGCTCCTCCATTCCACTCCTCAATGTCGATACTCCATGTCACTCCTCCATGTCTATCCTCCATGTCGCTCCTCCATTTCGATCCACCATGTCGCTCCCCCATGTCACTCCTCCATGTCGATACTCCATGTTGCTCCTCCATGTCACTCCTCCATATCTTCCATGTCACTCCAATGTGTCGCTCCTCCATGTAACTTATTCAAATCGATCCTCAGTGTCGCTCCTCCTTGCTCCTCCATATCACTGCTTCATGTCATTCCTCCATGCCGCTCCTCCATGTCACTCCAGAATGTCGCTCCACCATGTTCCTCCAGACTGTATCTCCTCATTGTCAGTCTTCCATGTCGCTCCGTGATGTTGCTCCTCCATGTCGCTCTTCCATGTCGCTCCTCCATGTCACTCTTTCCTTGTCGCTCCTCCATGTCACACCTCCATGTCTATCCTCCATGTCGCTCCTCCATTTCACTCCTCAATATGCTCCATGTCGATCCTCTATTGCGCTCCTCCATGTCATTCCTCCCTGTCTTCCACATCACTTCTCCATGTAACTCCACCATGTCGCTTCTCCATGTCACTCCATGTCGATCCTCCATGTTACACCTCTATGTCAATCCTCCATGTTGCTCCTCCATGTCACTCCTCTGTGTCGCTCCTTCTTGTCACTCCTCCATGTCACTACTCAATGTCGCTCCTCCATATCACTCCAGAATGTCCCTCAAGAATGTCACTCCAGAATGCCACTCCTCCATGTACCTCCTCCATGTCACTCCTTCATGTTGATCCTCTATTTCGTCCTCAATGTCACTAATCCCTGTCTTCGACGTCAAGCCTCCATGTTACTCCTCCATGTCACTCCGCCATGTCGCTCCCCCTTGTCACTCCTCCATGTCGATACCTCCATGTCACTCCAGAATATCCCTCCAGAAAGTCACTCCTCCATATACCTCCTCCATCTCGATCCTCTATTTCACACCTCCATGTCGCCACTCCATGTCACTCCTCCCTTTCTTCCATGTCCGTCCTGCATATAACTCCGCCATGTCGATCCGCCATGTCGCTTCTCCATGTCACTCCTCCATGTCGCTGCTCCATGTCACTCCAGATTGAACTCCAGAATGTCACTGCTTGATGTCGCTCCTCCATGTCGATCCTCCATGTTGCTCCTCATTGTTACTCCTCCATGTCACTCCTCCATGTCTTCCATGTCGACACATGTCGATCCTCCATGTGGCTCCTTCTTAATCCTCCATATCACTCCACCATGTCGCTACTCCATGTCACTCCAGAATGTCGCTCTTCCATGTAACTGCTTGATGTCGCAAATCCATTTTGATCCTCTATGTCTCTCCTCCTTGTTACTCCTCCACATCGATCATACATTTTTATCCTCCATGTTGCTCCAGCATGTCACTCCTCCATGTCGCTAATCCATGTCACTCCAGAATATCACTGCAGATTGAACTCCAGAATGTCACTGCTTGATGTCGCTCCAGAATGTCACTGCTTGATGTCGCTCCTCCATGTCGATCCTCCATGTCGCTCCTCCTTGTTACTCCTCCACATCGATCCTCCATGTCACTCCTCCATGTCTTCTATGTCGACACATGTTGATCCTCCATGTCGATCTTCCATGTCTCTCCTCCATGTCACTCCTCCATCTCTACCATGTCACTCCTCCATGTCACTTCTCCATGTCGATCAACCTGAATACTCCTCCATGTCAATCCTCTATGTCGCTCCTCCATGTCGATCCTCCATGTCAATCCTCCATGTTGCTCCTCAATGTCACTCCTCCTTGTCGATCCTCCATGTCGATCCTACATGTTACTCCTCCATGTCGATCTTCCATATCGCTCCTCCATGTCACTCCAGAATGTCGCTCCTCCATTCCACTCCTCAATGTCGATCCTCCATGTCACTCCTCCATGTCTTCCATGTCGACACATGTTGATCATCCGTGTCGCTCCTCCTTGCTCATCCATATCACTCCACCATGTCGCTCCTCCATGTCACTCTAGAATGTCGCTCCTCCATGTCAAACAGATTTAACTCCAGAATGTCACTCCTACATGTCGATCCTCCATGTCGATCTTCCATGTCTCTCCTCCATATCACTCCTCCATCTCTACCATGTCACTCCTCCATATCACTTGTCCATGTCGATCAACCTTGATACTCTTCCATGTCGATACTCTATGTCGCTCCTCCATGTCGATCCTCCATGTCAATCCTCCATGTAGATCCTACATATCACTCCAGAAATTCACACCAGAATTTAACTATAGGATGTCACTCCTCGAGGTAAGTCCTCCTTGTCAATACTCCATGTCGACTCCTCCATGTTGATCCTCCTTGTCAAAACTCCATGTCACTCTTCCATGTCGCTCCTCCATTCCACTCCTCAATGTCGATCCTCCATGTCACTCCTCCATGTCTATCCTCCATGTCGCTCCTCCATTTCGATCCACCATGTCGCTCCCCCATGTCACTCCTCCATGTCGATACTCCATGTTGCTCCTCCATGTCACTCCTCCATATCTTCCATGTCACTCCAATGTGTCGCTCCTCCATGTAACTTATTCAAATCGATCCTCAGTGTCGCTCCTCCTTGCTCCTCCATATCACTGCTTCATGTCATTCCTCCATGCCGCTCCTCCATGTCACTCCAGAATGTCGCTCCACCATGTTCCTCCAGACTGTATCTCCTCATTGTCAGTCTTCCATGTCGCTCCGTGATGTTGCTCCTCCATGTCGCTCTTCCATGTCGCTCCTCCATGTCACTCTTTCCTTGTCGCTCCTCCATGTCACGCCTCCATGTCTATCCTCCATGTCGCTCCTCCATTTCACTCCTCAATATGCTCCATGTCGATCCTCTATTGCGCTCCTCCATGTCATTCCTCCCTGTCTTCCACATCACTTCTCCATGTAACTCCACCATGTCGCTTCTCCATGTCACTCCTCTGTGTCGCTCCTTCTTGTCACTCCTCCATGTCACTACTCAATGTCGCTCCTCCATATCACTCCAGAATGTCCCTCAAGAATGTCACTCCAGAATGCCACTCCTCCATGTACCTCCTCCATGTCACTCCTTCATGTTGATCCTCTATTTCGTCCTCAATGTCAGTAATCCCTGTCTTCGACGTCAAGCCTCCATGTTACTCCTCCATGTCACTCCGCCATGTCGCCACTCCATGTCACTCCTCCCTTTCTTCCATGTCCGTCCTGCATATAACTCCGCCATGTCGATCCGCCATGTCGCTTCTCCATGTCACTCCTCCATGTCGCTGCTCCATGTCACTCCAGATTGAACTCCAGAATGTCACTGCTTGATGTCGCTCCTCCATGTCGATCCTCCATGTCGCTCCTCATTGTTACTCCTCCATGTCACTCCTCCATGTCTTCCATGTCGACACATGTCGATCCTCCATGTGGCTCCTTCTTAATCCTCCATATCACTCCACCATGTCGCTACTCCATGTCACTCCAGAATGTCGCTCTTCCATGTAACTGCTTGATGTCGCAAATCCATTTTGATCCTCTATATCTCTCCTCCTTGTTACTCCTCCACATCGATCATACATTTTTATCCTCCATGTTGCTCCAGCATGTCACTCCTCCATGTCGCTACTCCATGTCACTCCAGAATATCATTGCAGATTGAACTCCAGAATGTCACTGCTTGATGTCAATCCTCCATGTCGCTCCTCCTTGTTACTCCTCCACATCGATCATCCATGTCACTCCTCCATGTCGCTCCTCCTTGTTACTCCTCCACATCGATCCTCCATGTCGCTCCTCCATGTCGATCCTCCATGTCATTCCTCCATGTGGATCCAGCATGTTACTTCTCCATGTCGATCTACAATGTCGCTGACATATACAATATTGTATTTTTTTTCCAAAAAATTTCAAAATGGTATACTATAACTTTTTTTTCAAGACATTTTTCGATTTATTATACAATTAATTTTTTTCATAAAATCTTTCGATATACAATATAGTATGACTTCTTTTCAAAAAAATGAAAATATATCGAAGTAGTATAACTTTTTTCATGACATTTTTGAAATACTATACTTTGACTTTTTTTCCAAGGAATTTTCGACATATCATACAATAGATTTTTTTTCAAAACAGTTTAAGCAAGTTTAGTGATGAAAACTAAAGTTGTACTTGGAAATGAGGTCAGTGTGAAGGTTTGATGCAGAAAGGCCAACTATTATGTAGAAAAAAATTAAAAAACATATTCCCTTTCATTTTCATCCTGTTTTTTATGTTTCCAATATAAGAGATTTATTTAATGAAGCAATCACATCATTTTCATATAAATGCACGTTTCTGTGTTTCTTGAGGAGAAATGCGTTCCTGAGTGGTTTTGGGTGAGAAAGACATATTAAGCGAGTTTAGTGATGAAAACTAGCGTTTTACATGGAATTCAGCTCAGACTGACAGTTTGATACTTGGAAGCGAATTCTAATGTAAAATTTGAGAAAACAATGTTTCTCTTCATATTCTGTCTCTTTTATGTATGTTTCCAGTATAACAGATGTGTTTCTGTAAATAAATCACATATTATTCATATAAACGCACTTTTCAGTGTTTCTTGAGGAGAAATGCGTTTCTGAGTGGTTTTGCGTGAGAAAGACATATTAAGCGAGTTTAGTGATGAAAACAAGTGTTTTGCATAGAATTGAGCTCAGAATGAAGATTTGATACTTGGAAGCGAATTCTAATGTAAAATTTGAGAAAACTATGTTTCTTTTCATATTCTGTCTCATTTTTGTATGTTTCCAGTATAACAGATGTGTTTCTATAAATAAATCACATATTCTTCATATAAACGCACGTTTCAGTGTTTCTTGAGGAGAAATGCGTTCCTGAGTGGTTTTGCATGAGAAAGACATATTAAGCGAGTTTAGTGATGAAAACTAGCGTTTTACATGGAATTCAGCTCAGACTGACAGTTTGATGCCTGGAGTCCAAAACTATCATATTATATTTTGGAAAACTGGAAAACCCTTTCATATTTATCCTTTTTTGTGTGTTTCCAATGCAAGAAATGTTTTTCTGTGAAGAAATTTCACATTTTTCATATGAATCCACTTTTCAGTGTTTCTGGAGGAGAAATGCATTCTTTGGCTTAGTGATGAAAACTAGAGTTGTACATTGTGATCGTATAGTGGTACATTTCAACACAGGTTACAATTACATTGTAAAAGAATAAACATGAAATATATAAAACATATTTCCACATCCACATAGTTATATCAATTTAAAATGAATTAAAGCCGCAAGCGGCATATCGCTCAAAGCGCCCCTCTAGTGGTCGATTTGAATGAAACTTTCAGCGGATGTTTCAACTACTCTTGTGAACATATGCTGCAAGTTTGGAGATGATGGGCCAAAGGCTTGTGAAGTTAGGTCTATTGATGTGCTGAGGAACGCCTCTTAGAAATGTATTGGTCAATATCTTCACAACGCAATAACATAACAAGCTTAATGCAACTTTTGATGAGCCTGGTCCAATAATGATTCGTAGAAAATATTCCAGCAATCGGTCCTACGGCTTAGGAGGAGATGTCAAAAATGTGTTTTTCAAAAAATCCAATATGGCGGAAAATATGTCCAGGTGCACTTTGGAGGTCCAAGAGGCTTTATTGTAGATCACACGGAGTTGCACATATGTGTCACATTTCAAGTCAATCGGACTTACGGTTTGAGGGGCGTGGCCTTTCCAAAATCGCATGTTTGGGCGTTAATTACAGCGCCACCATGTGGCCGACTTGAATGAAGCTTTCAGCAGATGTTTCCGCTACTCTTGTGAACATATGCTGCAAGTTTGGAGATGATGGGCCAAAGGCTTGTGAAGTTAGGTCTATTGACGTGCTGAGCCCGCCCCTTAAAAATGAATTGGTCAATATCTTCACAACACAATAACATATCAACAAGCTTTATGCAATCTTTGATGAGCCTGGTCCAATAATAATTCGCAGAAAATATGCCAGCAATCAGACCTACGGTTTAGGAAGAGATGTCAAAAATGTGTTTTTCAAAAAATTCAACATGGCGGAAAATTTAGTTGGTGGACTTTCGTGGTCCAAGAGACTTTTTTTTAGATCACATTCAGCAGCACATGTGTGTCAAATTTCAAATTAATAGGATTTATGGTGTGAGGGGCTGGCCTTGAAAATTGTTATAGCGCCACCATGTGGCCAATTGTTTTCATATTTTATGTGAAGCATTATGGCATCATGTACAGTTATGGTACCAAGTGTCATGTCTCTAGCTCATTCCAGCTCACAGCAATTGAGCAAAGGCATAATTTTGCATAAAATGCTAAATAGGCCACGCCCACATGCACCGATCAATATGACACTATAGATCTTGGTTAATACTTGCCCCCAGAGTATGTGTACCAAATTTGATAAAATTCTGTCCACCGGATCTCGCGATACAAGTTTCTGATATTTGTGGCGCCCCTTATGTGTCAAGCGGAAAATGCTTTGGTACGCCTCTTCCCAAACATGTACTGAAGATATCTACCAAGATTTATGATGATTTGCTAATGGTCAATGAATTATGGTCAATTTCCTGCTAAGCACCTGCAATTGAAAATTTTGTTGGTCAACAGATTCATCCAGAATGTCACTCCTCGTTGTGAGACCTCCATGTTGCTCCTCCGTGTAGCTCCTCCATGTAGCTCCTCAATGTCGCTCCTCCATGTCACTCCGGAATGTCGCTCCTCCATGTCACTCCGGAATGTCACTCCAGAATGCCACTCCTCCATGTCCCTCCTCCATGTCACTCGCAGTGGCATGATCCTCTATTTCGCTCCTCAATGTCACTAATCCCTATCTTCCACGTCAAGCCTCCATGTTACTCCTCCATGTCACTCCGCCATGTCGCTCCTCCATGTCACTCCTCCATGTCGATCCTCCATGTCACTCCTCCATGTCACTCCTCCGTGTTGCTCCTCCATGTGACTTTTCCATGTCGATCCTCTATGTCTCTCGTCCCTGCTCCTCCATATCACTCCTCCATGTATCTCCTCCATGTTACCCCAGATTGCTGCTCTTCCATGTCACTCCAGAATGTCTTTCCAGAACGTCACTTCTCCATGTCCCTCCTCCATGTCAATCCTCTATGTTGATCCTCTATATCACTCCTCCTTGTCACTCCTCCATGTCGATACCTCCATGTCACTCCAGAATGTCCCTCCAGAAATTCACTCCAGAATGTCACTGCTCCATATACCTCCTCCATCTCGATCCTCTATTTCACACCTCCATGTCGCCACTCCATGTCACTCCTCCCTTTCTTCCATGTCAGTCCTGCATGTAACTCCGCCATGTCGATCCTCCATGTCGCTTCTCCATGTCACTCCTCCATGTCGCTGCTCCATGTCGATCCTCCATGTCACTCCTCCATGTCTTCCATGTCGACACATGTCGATCCTCCATTTGGCTCCTTCTTAATCCTCCATATCACTCCACCATGGCGCTACCCCATGTCACTCCAGAATGTCGCTCTTCCATGTAACTGCTTGATGTCGCAAATCCATTTCGATCCTCTATGTCGCTCCTCCTTGTTACTCCTCCACATCGATCCTACATTTTTATCCTCCATGTTGCTCCAGCATGTCACTCCTCCATGTCGCTACTCCATGTCACTCCAGAATGTCGCTCCTCCATGTCACTCCAGAATATCACTGCAGATTGAACTCCAGAATGTCACTGCTTGATGTCGCTCCAGAATGTCACTGCTTGATGTCGCTCCTCCATGTCGATCCTCCATGTCGCTCCTCCTTGTTACTCCTCCACATCGATCCTCCATGTCACTCCTCCATGTCTTCTATGTCGACACATGTTGATCCTCCATGTCAATCTTCCATGTCTCTCCTCCATGTCACTCCTCCATCTCTACCATGTCACTCCTCCATGTCACTTCTCCATGTCGATCAACCTGAATACTCCTCCATGTCAATCCTCTATGTCGCTCCTCCATGTCGATCCTCCATGTCAATCCTCCATGTTGCTCCTCAATGTCACTCCTCCTTGTCGATCCTCCATGTCGATCCTACATGTAACTCCTCCATTTAGATCCTACATGTCGATCTTCCATATCGCTCCTCCATGTCACTCCAGAATGTTGCTCCTCCATTCCACTCCTCAATGTCGATCCTCCATGTCACTCCTCCATGTCGATCCTCCATGTCGCTCCTCCATTTCACTCCTCCATGTGCTCCATGTCGATCCTCTATTGCGCCCCTCCATGTCATTCCTCCCTGTCTTCCACGTCACTCCTCCATGTCAACCTACATGTCACTCCTCCAAGTCACTCCACCATGTCGCTCCCCCATGTCACTCCTCCATGTCGATCCTCCATGTCACTCCTCCATGGCACACTTCCATGTCACTCCTCCATGTCACTGTTTCATGTCGATCCTCCATTTCGATCCTCAATGTCGATCTTCAATGTCACTCCATCATGTGTTCCATGTCACTCCTGACACTCCTCCATGTGACTTTCCCATGTCGATCCTCTGTGTCTCTCGTCCCTGCTCCTCCATATCACTCCTCCATGTCACTCCAGAATGTCGATCCTCCATGTCACTCCTTCATGTCACTCCTCCTTGTCACTACTCCAAGTCACTACTCAATGTCGATCCTCCATGTCACTCCATGTCTTCCATGTCACTCCTCGGGTTCGATCCTCCATGTCACTCCTAATTGCTCATCCATAAAACTCCTCCATGTCACTCGGGAATGTTGCTCCTCCATGTCAATCCAGAATGTCATCCAGAATTAAACTCCAGAATGTCACTCCTCCTTGTCCTTCCTCCATGTCAATCCTCTAATTCCCTCCTCCATATCACTACTCCATGTCCATCCTCAATTTAACACCTCCATTTTGCTCCTACATGTCAATTCTCCCCATCTTCCATGTCACTCCCCCATTTCACTCCTCCATGTCTTCCATGTCACTCTCCTATGTACCTCCTCCATATAGCTCATCAATGTCACTCCAGAATGTCAGTCCAGAATGTCGCTCCTCCATGTCACTCATACATGTCTTCCATGTCACTCCACCATGTCACTCCTACATGTCGTTCCTCCATGTCACTCCTACATGTCGATCTTCCATGTCACACTCTCATATCACTGCTCCATGTCGCTCCTTCATGTCACTCCTCGATGTCTTCCAAGTCACTCCCCCATGTACCTCCTCCATGACGCTCCTCTTTGTCACTCCAGAATGTCACTCCAGAATGTCCCTCCAAAATGTCACTCCTCCATATCACTCCTCCATGACGCTCCTCTTTGTCATTCCTCCATGTCACTGCTCAATGTCGATCCTCCATGTCACTCCTCCATGTCTTCCATGTCGACACATGTTGATCATCCGTGTCGCTCCTCCTTGCTCATCCATATCACTCCACCATGTCGCTCCTCCATGTCACTCTAGAATGTCGCTCCTCCATGTCAAACAGATTTAACTCCAGAATGTCACTCCTACATGTCGATCCTCCATGTCGATCTTCCATGTCTCTCCTCCATATCACTCCTCCATCTCTACCATGTCACTCCTCCATATCACTTGTCCATGTCGATCAACCTTGATACTCTTCCATGTCGATACTCTATGTCGCTCCTCCATGTCGATCCTCCATGTCAATCCTCCATGTAGATCCTACATATCACTCCAGAATTTCACACCAGAATTTAACTGTAGGATGTCACTCCTCGAGGTAAGTCCTCCTTGTCAATACTCCATGTCGACTCCTCCATGTTGATCCTCCTTGTCAAAACTCCATGTCACTTTTCCATGTCGCTCCTCCATTCCACTCCTCAATGTCGATCCTCCATGTCACTCCTCCATGTCTATCCTCCATGTCGCTCCTCCATTTCGATCCTCCATGTCGCTCCTCCATGTCAATCCTATATGTCACTTCTCCATTTAACTCCACCATGTCGCTTCTCCATGTCACTCCATGTCGATCCTCCATGTCACTCCTCCATGTCACACTTCCAAGTCACTCCACCATGTCGCTCCCCCATGTCACTCCTCCATGTCGATCCTCCATGTCACTCCTCCATGGCACACTTTCATGTCACTCCTCCATGTCACTGTTTCATTTCGATCCTGCATTTCGATCCTCAATGTCGATCTTCAATGTCACTCCACCATGTGTTCCATGTCACTCCTGACACTCCTCCATGTGACTTTTCCATGTCGATCCTCAATGTCTCTCGTCCCTGCTCCTCCATATCACTCCTCCATGTCACACCAGAATGCCGCTTCTCCATGTCACTCCAGAATGTCGGTCCTCCATGTCACTCCTTCATGTCAGTCCTCCATGTCGCTACTTGATGTCGCTACTCCATGTAGCTCCCCCTAGTCGCCCTGCCATGTTGCTCCTCCATGTCAGTCCTCCATGTTGCTCCTCCTTGTCGATCCTCCATATCGCTCTTCCATGTCAATCCTCCATGTCACTCCAGAATGTCGCTCCTCCATGTCACTCCAGAATGTCGCTCCACCCTGTCCCTCCAGAATGTACCTCCTCGTTGTCAGACCTCCATGTCGCTCCGTGATGTCGCACCTCCATGTAGCTCCTCCATGTCGCTCTTCCATGTCGCTCTTCCATGTCGCTCCTCCATGTCACTCCTTCATGTCGATCTTCCATGTCGCTCCTCCATTTTATTCCTGCATGTCGCTCTAGAATGTCACTCCAGAATTTCGCTCCTTCATGTCACTCCAAAATGTCGCTCCACCCTGTCCCTCCAGAATGTACCTCCTCAATGTCACTCCTCCATGTCACTGCTCCATGTTGATCCTCCATTTCGATCCTCCATGTTGCTCCACCATGTCGCTCCTCCATGTCACTCCTCCATGCAGATCCTTCATGTTACACCTCTATGTCAATACTCCATGTTGCTCCTCCATGTCACTCCTCTGTGTCGCTCCTTCTTGTCACTCCTCCATGTCACTACTCAATGTCGATACCTCCATGTCACTCCAGAATGTCCCTCCTGCAAGTCACTCCAGAATGTCATTCCTCCATATTCCTCCTCCATGTCGACCCTCCATGTCACTCCTCCCTGTCTTCCATATCACTCCTTCATGTCACTCCTCCATGTCAGTCATCCATGTCGCTACGTGATGTCGCTACTCCATGTAGCTCCCCCTCGTCGCTGTGCCATGTTGCTCCTCCATGTCAGTCCTCCATGTTGCTCCTCAATGTTGCTCCTCCTTGTCGATCCTCCATATCGCTCTTCCATGTCAATCCTCCATGTCACTCCAGAATGTCGCTCCTCCATGTCACTCCAGAATGTCGCTCCACCCTGTCCCTCCAGAATGTACCTCCTCGTTGTCAGACCTCCATGTCGCTCCGTGATGTCGCACCTCCATGTAGCTCTTCCATGTCGCTCTTCCATGTTGCTCTTCCATGTCACTCCTCCATGTCGATCCTCCATGTCGCTCTTCCATGTCGCTCCTCCATGTCACTCCTTAATGTCGATCTTCCATGACGCTCCTCCATTTTATTCCTCCATGTCACTCTAGAATATCACTCCAGAATGTCGATCCTCCATGTCACTCCTCCATGTCTTCCATGTCGACACATGTCGATCCTCCATTTGGCTCCTTCTTAATCCTCCATATCACTCCACCATGTCGCTACCCCATGTCACTCCAGAATGTCGCTCTTCCATGTAACTGCTTGATGTCGCAAATCCATTTCGATCCTCTATGTCGCTCCTCCTTGTTACTCCTCCACATCGATCCTACATTTTTATCCTCCATGTTGCTCCAGCATGTCACTCCTCCATGTCGCTACTCCATGTCACTCCAGAATGTCGCTCCTCCATGTCACTCCAGAATATCACTGCAGATTGAACTCCAGAATGTCACTGCTTGATGTCGCTCCAGAATGTCACTGCTTGATGTCGCTCCTCCATGTCGATCCTCCATGTCGCTCCTCTTTGTTACTCCTCCACATCGATCCTCCATGTCACTCCTCCATGTCTTCTATGTCGACACATGTTGATCCTCCATGTCACTCCTCCATCTCTACCATGTCACTCCTCCATGTCACTTCTCCATGTCGATCAACCTGAATACTCCTCCATGTCAATCCTCTATGTCGCTCCTCCATGTCGATCCTCCATGTCAATCCTCCATGTTGCTCCTCAATGTCACTCCTCCTTGTCGATCCTCCATGTCGATCCTACATGTTACTCCTCCATGTCGATCTTCCATATCGCTCCTCCATGTCACTCCAGAATGTCGCTCCTCCATTCCACTCCTCAATGTCGATCCTCCATGTCACTCCTCCATGTCTTCCATGTCGACACATGTTGATCATCCGTGTCGCTCCTCCTTGCTCATCCATATCACTCCACCATGTCGCTCCACCATGTCACTCTAGAATGTCGCTCCTCCATGTCAAACAGATTTAACTCCAGAATGTCACTCCTACATGTCGATCCTCCATGTCGATCTTCCATGTCTCTCCTCCATATCACTCCTCCATCTCTACCATGTCACTCTTCCATATCACTTGTCCATGTCGATCAACCTTGATACTCTTCCATGTCGATACTCTATGTCGCTCCTCCATGTCGATCCTCCATGTCAATCCTCCATGTAGATCCTACATATCACTCCAGAAATTCACACCAGAATTTAACTATAGGATGTCACTCCTCGAGGTAAGTCCTCCTTGTCAATACTCCATGTCGACTCCTCCATGTTGATCCTCCTTGTCAAAACTCCATGTCACTCTTCCATGTCGCTCCTCCATTCCACTCCTCAATGTCGATCCTCCATGTCACTCCTCCATGTCTATCCTCCATGTCGCTCCTCCATTTCGATCCACCATGTCGCTCCCCCATGTCACTCCTCCATGTCGATACTCCATGTTGCTCCTCCATGTCACTCCTCCATATCTTCCATGTCACTCCAATGTGTCGCTCCTCCATGTAACTTATTCAAATCGATCCTCAGTGTCGCTCCTCCTTGCTCCTCCATATCACTGCTTCATGTCATTCCTCCATGCCGCTCCTCCATGTCACTCCAGAATGTCGCTCCACCATGTTCCTCCAGACTGTATCTCCTCATTGTCAGTCTTCCATGTCGCTCCGTGATGTTGCTCCTCCATGTCGCTCTTCCATGTCGCTCCTCCATGTCACTCTTTCCTTGTCGCTCCTCCATGTCACGCCTCCATGTCTATCCTCCATGTCGCTCCTCCATTTCACTCCTCAATATGCTCCATGTCGATCCTCTATTGCGCTCCTCCATGTCATTCCTCCCTGTCTTCCACATCACTTCTCCATGTAACTCCACCATGTCGCTTCTCCATGTCACTCCTCTGTGTCGCTCCTTCTTGTCACTCCTCCATGTAGTGACATGAGTAGTGACTCAATGTCGCTCCTCCATATCACTCCAGAATGTCCCTCAAGAATGTCACTCCAGAATGCCACTCCTCCATGTACCTCCTCCATGTCACTCCTTCATGTTGATCCTCTATTTCGTCCTCAATGTCACTAATCCCTGTCTTCGACGTCAAGCCTCCATGTTACTCCTCCATGTCACTCCGCCATGTCGCTCCTCCTTGTCACTCCTCCATGTCGATACCTCCATGTCACTCCAGAATGTCCCTCCAGAAAGTCACTCCTCCATATACCTCCTCCATCTCGATCCTCTATTTCACACCTCCATGTCGCCACTCCATGTCACTCCTCCCTTTCTTCCATGTCCGTCCTGCATATAACTCCGCCATGTCGATCCGCCATGTCGCTTCTCCATGTCACTCCTCCATGTCGCTGCTCCATGTCACTCCAGATTGAACTCCAGAATGTCACTGCTTGATGTCGCTCCTCCATGTCGATCCTCCATGTCGCTCCTCATTGTTACTCCTCCATGTCACTCCTCCATGTCTTCCATGTCGACACATGTCGATCCTCCATGTGGCTCCTTCTTAATCCTCCATATCACTCCACCATGTCGCTACTCCATGTCACTCCAGAATGTCGCTCTTCCATGTAACTGCTTGATGTCGCAAATCCATTTTGATCCTCTATGTCTCTCCTCCTTGTTACTCCTCCACATCGATCATACATTTTTATCCTCCATGTTGCTCCAGCATGTCACTCCTCCATGTCGCTACTCCATGTCACTCCAGAATATCATTGCAGATTGAACTCCAGAATGTCACTGCTTGATGTCAATCCTCCATGTCGCTCCTCCTTGTTACTCCTCCACATCGATCATCCATGTCACTCCTCCATGTCGCTCCTCCTTGTTACTCCTCCACATCGATCCTCCATGTCGCTCCTCCATGTCGATCCTCCATGTCATTTCTCCATGTGGATCCAGCATGTTACTTCTCCATGTCGATCTACAATGTCGCTGACATATACAATATTGTATTTTTTTTCCAAAAAATTTCAAAATGGTATACTATAACTTTTTTTCAAGACATTTTTCGATTTATTATACAATTAATTTTTTTCATAAAATCTTTCGATATACAATATAGTATGACTTCTTTTCAAAAAAATGAAAATATATCGAAGTAGTATAACTTTTTTCATGACATTTTTTGAAATACTATACTTTGACTTTTTTTCCAAGGAATTTTCGACATATCATACAATAGATTTTTTTTCAAAACAGTTTAAGCAAGTTTAGTGATGAAAACTAAAGTTGTACTTGGAAATGAGGTCAGTGTGAAGGTTTGATGCAGAAAGGCCAACTATTATGTAGAAAAAAATTAAAAAAACATATTCCCTTTCATTTTCATCCTGTTTTTTATGTTTCCAATATAAGAGATTTATTTAATGAAGCAATCACATCATTTTCATATAAATGCACGTTTCTGTGTTTCTTGAGGAGAAATGCGTTCCTGAGTGGTTTTGGGTGAGAAAGACATATTAAGCGAGTTTAGTGATGAAAACTAGCGTTTTACATGGAATTCAGCTCAGACTGACAGTTTGATACTTGGAAGCGAATTCTAATGTAAAATTTGAGAAAACAATGTTTCTCTTCATATTCTGTCTCTTTTTTGTATGTTTCCAGTATAACAGGTGTGTTTCTGTAAATAAATCACATATTATTCATATAAACGCACTTTTCAGTGTTTCTTGAGGAGAAATGCGTTTCTGAGTGGTTTTGCATGAGAAAGACATATTAAGCGAGTTTAGTGATGAAAACTAGCGTTTTACATGGAATTCAGCTCAGACTGACAGTTTCATACTTGGAAGCGAATTCTAATGTAAAATTTGAGAAAACAATGTTTCTTTTCATATTCTGTCTCTTTTTTGTATGTTTCCAGTATAAGAGATGTGTTTCTGTAAATAAATCACATATTATTCATATAAACGCACTTTTCAGTGTTTCTTGAGGAGAAATGCGTTTCTGAGTGGTTTTGCATGAGAAAGACATATTAAGCGAGTTTAGTGATGAAAACAAGTGTTTTGCATAGAATTGAGCTCAGAATGAAGATTTGATACTTGGAAGCGAATTCTAATGTAAAATTTGAGAAAACTATGTTTCTTTTCATATTCTGTCTCATTTTTGTATGTTTCCAGTATAACAGATGTGTTTCTATAAATAAATCACATATTCTTCATATAAACGCACGTTTCAGTGTTTCTTGAGGAGAAATGCGTTCCTGAGTGGTTTTGCATGAGAAAGACATATTAAGCGAGTTTAGTGATGAAAACTAGCGTTTTACATGGAATTCAGCTCAGACTGACAGTTTGATGCCTGGAGTCCAAAACTATCATATTATATTTTGGAAAACTGGAAAACCCTTTCATATTTATCCTTTTTTGTGTGTTTCCAATGCAAGAAATGTTTTTCTGTGAAGAAATTTCACATTTTTCATATGAATCCACTTTTCAGTGTTTCTGGAGGAGAAATGCATTCTTTGGCTTAGTGATGAAAACTAGAGTTGTACATTGTGATCGTATAGTGGTACATTTCAACACAGGTTACAATTACATTTGTAAAAGAATAAACATGAAATATATAAAACATATTTCCACATCCACATAGTTATATCAATTTAAAATGAATTAAAGCCGCAAGCGGCATATCGCTCAAAGCGCCCCTCTAGTGGTCGATTTGAATGAAACTTTCAGCGGATGTTTCAACTACTCTTGTGAACATATGCTGCAAGTTTGGAGATGATGGGCCAAAGGCTTGTGAAGTTAGGTCTATTGATGTGCTGAGGAACGCCTCTTAGAAATGTATTGGTCAATATCTTCACAACGCAATAACATATCAACAAGCTTAATGCAACTTTTGATGAGCCTGGTCCAATAATGATTCGTAGAAAATATTCCAGCAATCGGTCCTACGGCTTAGGAGGAGATGTCAAAAATGTGTTTTTCAAAAAATCCAATATGGCGGAAAATATGTCCAGGTGCACTTTGGAGGTCCAAGAGGCTTTATTGTAGATCACACGGAGTTGCACATATGTGTCACATTTCAAGTCAATCGGACTTACGGTTTGAGGGGCGTGGCCTTTCCAAAATCGCATGTTTGGGCGTTAATTACAGCGCCACCATGTGGCCGACTTGAATGAAGCTTTCAGCAGATGTTTCCGCTACTCTTGTGAACATATGCTGCAAGTTTGGAGATGATGGGCCAAAGGCTTGTGAAGTTAGGTCTATTGACGTGCTGAGCCCGCCCCTTAAAAATGAATTGGTCAATATCTTCACAACACATATCAACAAGCTTTATGCAATCTTTGATGAGCCTGGTCCAATAATAATTCACAGAAAATATGCCAGCAATCAGACCTACGGTTTAGGAAGAGATGTCAAAAATGTGTTTTTCAAAAAATTCAACATGGCGGAAAATTTAGTTGGTGGACTTTCGTGGTCCAAGAGACTTTTTTTTAGATCACATTCAGCAGCACATGTGTGTCAAATTTCAAATTAATAGGATTTATGGTGTGAGGGGCTGGCCTTGAAAATTGTTATAGCGCCACCATGTGGCCAATTGTTTTCATATTTTATGTGAAGCATTATGGCATCATGTACAGTTATGGTACCAAGTGTCATGTCTCTAGCTCATTCCAGCTCACAGCAATTGAGCAAAGGCATAATTTTGCATAAAATGCTAAATAGGCCACGCCCACATGCACCGATCAATATGACACTATAGATCTTGGTTAATACTTGCCCCCAGAGTATGTGTACCAAATTTGATAAAATTCTGTCCACCGGATCTCGCGATACAAGTTTCTGATATTTGTGGCGCCCCTTATGTGTCAAGCGGAAAATGCTTTGGTACGCCTCTTCCCAAACATGTACTGAAGATATCTACCAAGATTTATGATGATTTGCTAATGGTCAATGAATTATGGTCAATTTCCTGCTAAGCACCTGCAATTGAAAATTTTGTTGGTCAACAGATTCATCCAGAATGTCACTCCTCGTTGTGAGACCTCCATGTTGCTCCTCCGTGTAGCTCCTCCATGTAGCTCCTCAATGTCGCTCCTCCATGTCACTCCGGAATGTCGCTCCTCCATGTCACTCCGGAATGTCACTCCAGAATGCCACTCCTCCATGTCCCTCCTCCATGTCACTCGCAGTGGCATGATCCTCTATTTCGCTCCTCAATGTCACTAATCCCTATCTTCCACGTCAAGCCTCCATGTTACTCCTCCATGTCACTCCGCCATGTCGCTCCTCCATGTCACTCCTCCATGTCGATCCTCCATGTCACTCCTCCATGTCACTCCTCCGTGTTGCTCCTCCATGTGACTTTTCCATGTCGATCATCTATGTCTCTCGTCCCTGCTCCTCCATATCACTCCTCCATGTATCTCCTCCATGTTACCCCAGATTGCTGCTCTTCCATGTCACTCCAGAATATCTTTCCAGAACGTCACTTCTCCATGTCCCTCCTCCATGTCAATCCTCTATGTTGATCCTCTATATCACTCCTCCTTGTCACTCCTCCATGTCACTCCAGAATGTCCCTCCAGAAATTCACTCCAGAATGTCACTGCTCCATATACCTCCTCCATCTCGATCCTCTATTTCACACCTCCATGTCGCCACTCCATGTCACTCCTCCCTTTCTTCCATGTCAGTCCTGCATGTAACTCCGCCATGTCGATCCTCCATGTCGCTTCTCCATGTCACTCCTCCATGTCGCTGCTCCATGTCGATCCTCCATGTCACTCCTCCATGTCTTCCATGTCGACACATGTCGATCCTCCATTTGGCTCCTTCTTAATCCTCCATATCACTCCACCATGTCGCTACCCCATGTCACTCCAGAATGTCGCTCTTCCATGTAACTGCTTGATGTCGCAAATCCATTTCGATCCTCTATGTCGCTCCTCCTTGTTACTCCTCCACATCGATCCTACATTTTTATCCTCCATGTTGCTCCAGCATGTTACTCCTCCATGTCGCTACTCCATGTCACTCCAGAATGTCGCTCCTCCATGTCACTCCAGAATATCACTGCAGATTGAACTCCAGAATGTCACTGCTTGATGTCGCTCCAGAATGTCACTGCTTGATGTCGCTCCTCCATGTCGATCCTCCTTGTTACTCCTCCACATCGATCCTCCATGTCACTCCTCCATGTCTTCTATGTCGACACATGTTGATCCTCCATGTCAATCTTCCATGTCTCTCCTCCATGTCACTCCTCCATCTCTACCATGTCACTCCTCCATGTCACTTCTCCATGTCGATCAACCTGAATACTCCTCCATGTCAATCCTCTATGTCGCTCCTCCATGTCGATCCTCCATGTCAATCCTCCATGTTGCTCCTCAATGTCACTCCTCCTTGTCGATCCTCCATGTCGATCCTACATGTAACTCCTCCATTTAGATCCTACATGTCGATCTTCCATATCGCTCCTCCATGTCACTCCAGAATGTTGCTCCTCCATTCCACTCCTCAATGTCGATCCTCCATGTCACTCCTCCATGTCGATCCTCCATGTCGCTCCTCCATTTCACTCCTCCATGTGCTCCATGTCGATCCTCTATTGCGCTCCTCCATGTCATTCCTCCCTGTCTTCCACGTCACTCCTCCATGTCAACCTACATGTCACTCCTCCAAGTCACTCCACCATGTCGCTCCCCCATGTCACTCCTCCATGTCGATCCTCCATGTCACTCCTCCATAGCACACTTCCATGTCACTCCTCCATGTCACTGTTTCATGTCGATCCTCCATTTCGATCCTCAATGTCGATCTTCAATGTCACTCCATCATGTGTTCCATGTCACTCCTGACACTCCTCCATGTGACTTTCCCATGTCGATCCTCTGTGTCTCTCGTCCCTGCTCCTCCATATCACTCCTCCATGTCACTCCAGAATGTCGATCCTCCATGTCACTCCTTCATGTCACTCCTCCTTGTCACTACTCCAAGTCACTACTCAATGTCGATCCTCCATGTCACTCCATGTCTTCCATGTCACTCCTCGGGTTCGATCCTCCATGTCACTCCTAATTGCTCATCCATAAAACTCATCCATGTCACTCGGGAATGTTGCTCCTCCATGTCAATCCAGAATGTCATCCAGAATTAAACTCCAGAATGTCACTCCTCCTTGTCCTTCCTCCATGTCAATCCTATAATTCCCTCCTCCATATCACTACTCCATGTCCATCCTCAATTTAACACCTCCATTTTGCTCCTACATGTCAATTCTCCCCATCTTCCATGTCACTCCCCCATTTCACTCCTCCATGTCTTCCATGTCACTCTCCTATGTACCTCCTCCATGTAGCTCATCAATGTCACTCCAGAATGTCAGTCCAGAATGTCGCTCCTCCATGTCACTCATACATGTCTTCCATGTCACTCCACCATGTCACTCCTACATGTCGTTCCTCCATGTCACTCCTACATGTCGATCTTCCATGTCACACTCTCATATCACTGCTCCATGTCGCTCCTTCATGTCACTCCTCGATGTCTTCCAAGTCACTCCCCCATGTACCTCCTCCATGACGCTCCTTTTTGTCACTCCAGAATGTCACTCCAGAATGTCCCTCCAAAATGTCACTCCTCCATATCACTCCTTCATGACGCTCCTCTTTGTCACTCCTCCATGTCACTGCTCAATGTCGATCCTCCATGTCACTCCTCCATGTCTTCCATGTCGACACATGTTGATCATCCGTGTCGCTCCTCCTTGCTCATCCATATCACTCCACCATGTCGCTCCTCCATGTCACTCTAGAATGTCGCTCCTCCATGTCAAACAGATTTAACTCCAGAATGTCACTCCTACATGTCGATCCTCCATGTCGATCTTCCATGTCTCTCCTCCATATCACTCCTCCATCTCTACCATGTCACTCCTCCATATCACTTGTCCATGTCGATCAACCTTGATACTCTTCCATGTCGATACTCTATGTCGCTCCTCCATGTCGATCCTCCATGTCAATCCTCCATGTAGATCCTACATATCACTCCAGAATTTCACACCAGAATTTAACTGTAGGATGTCACTCCTCGAGGTAAGTCCTCCTTGTCAATACTCCATGTCGACTCCTCCATGTTGATCCTCCTTGTCAAAACTCCATGTCACTCTTCCATGTCGCTCCTCCATTCCACTCCTCAATGTCGATCCTCCATGTCACTCCTCCATGTCTATCCTCAATGTCACTTCTCCATTTAACTCCACCATGTCGCTTCTCCATGTCACTCCATGTCGATCCTCCATGTCACTCCTCCATGTCACACTTCCAAGTCACTCCACCATTTCGCTCCCCCATGTCACTCCTCCATGTCGATCCTCCATGTCACTCCTCCATGGCACACTTCCATGTCACTCCTCCATGTCACTGTTTCATGTCGATCCTGCATTTCGATCCTCAATGTCGATCTTCAATGTCACTCCACCATGTGTTCCATGTCACTCCTGACACTCCTCCATGTGACTTTTCCATGTCGATCCACAATGTCTCTCGTCCCTGCTCCTCCATATCACTCCTCCATGTCACACCAGAATGCCGCTTCTCCATGTCACTCCAGAATGTCGGTCCTCCATGTCACTCCTTCATGTCAGTCCTCCATGTCGCTACTTGATGTCGCTACTCCATGTAGCTCCCCCTAGTCGCCCTGCCATGTTGCTCCTCCATGTCAGTCCTCCATGTTGCTCCTCAATGTTGCTCCTCCTTGTCGATCCTCCATATCGCTCTTCCATGTCAATCCTCCATGTCACTCCAGAATGTCGCTCCTCCATGTCACTCCAGAATGTCGCTCCACCCTGTCCCTCCAGAATGTACCTCCTCGTTGTCAGACCTCCATGTCGCTCCGTGATGTCGCACCTCCATGTAGCTCCTCCATGTCGCTCTTCCATTTCGCTCTTCCATGTCACTCCTCCGTGTCGATCCTCCATGTCGCTCTTCCATGTCGCTCCTCCATGTCACTCCTTCATGTCGCTCTTCCATGTCGCTCCTCCATTTTATTCCTCCATGTCGCTCTAGAATGTCACTCCAGAATTTCGCTCCTTCATGTCACTCCAGAATGTCGCTCCACCCTGTCCCTCCAGAATGTACCTCCACCATGTCGCTCCTCCATGTCACTCCTCCATGCAGATCCTTCATGTTACACCTCTATGTCAATACTCCATGTTGCTCCTCCATGTCACTCCTCCATGCAGATCCTTCATGTTACACCTCTATGTCAATACTCCATGTTGCTCCTCCATGTCACTCCTCTGTGTCGCTCCTTCTTGTCACTCCTCCATGTCACTACTCAATGTCGATACCTCCATGTCACTCCAGAATGTCCCTCCTGCAAGTCACTCCAGAATGTCATTCCTCCATATTCCTCCTCCATGTCGACCCTCCATGTCACTCCTCCCTGTCTTCCATATCACTCCTTCATGTCACTCCTCCATGTCAGTCATCCATGTCGCTACGTGATGTCGATTCTCCATGTCACTCCTCCATATCTTCCATGTCACTCCAATGTGTCGCTCCTCCATGTAACTTATTCAAATCGATCCTCAGTGTCGCTCCTCCTTGCTCCTCCATATAACTGCTTCATGTCATTCCTCCATGCCGCTCCTCCATGTCAGTCCTCCATGTTGCTCCTCAATGTTGCTCCTCCTTGTCGATCCTCCATATCGCTCTTCCATGTCAATCCTCCATGTCACTCCAGAATGTCGCTCCTCCATGTCACTCCTCCATATCTTCCATGTCACTCCAATGTGTCGCTCCTCCATGCAACTTATTCAAATCGATCCTCAGTGTCGCTCCTCCTTGCTCCTCCATATCACTGCTTCATGTCATTCCTCCATGCCGCTCCTCCATGTCACTCCAGAATGTCGCCCCACCATGTTCCTCCAGACTGTATCTCCTCATTGTCAGTCTTCCATGTCGCTCCGTGATGTTGCTCCTCCATGTAGATCCTCCATGTCGCTCTTCCATGTCGCTCCTCCATGTCACTCTTTCCTTGTCGCTCCTCCATGTCACGCCTCCATGTCTATCCTCCATGTCGCTCCTCCATTTCACTCCTCAATATGCTCCATGTCGATCCTCTATTGCGCTCCTCCATGTCATTCCTCCCTGTCTTCCACATCACTTCTCCATGTAGTTACATGGATGTGGAGTTCCACCATGTCGCTTCTCCATGTCACTCCATGTCGATCCTCCATGTTACACCTCTATGTCAATCCTCCATGTTGCTCCTCCATGTCACTCCTCTGTGTCGCTCCTTCTTGTCACTCCTCCATGTCACTACTCAATGTCGCTCCTCCATATCACTCCAGAATGTCCCTCAAGAATGTCACTCCAGAATGCCACTCCTCCATGTACCTCCTCCATGTCACTCCTTCATGTTGATCCTCTATTTCGTCCTCAATGTCACTAATCCCTGTCTTCGACGTCAAGCCTCCATGTTACTCCTCCATGTCACTCCGCCATGTCGCTCCTCCTTGTCACTCCTCCATGTCAATACCTCCATGTCACTCCAGAATATCCCTCCAGAAAGTCACTCCTCCATATACCTCCTCCATCTCGATCCTCTATTTCACACCTCCATGTCGCCACTCCATGTCACTCCTCCCTTTCTTCCATGTCAGTCCTGCATATAACTCCGCCATGTCGATCCGCCATGTCGCTTCTCCATGTCACTCCTCCATGTCGCTGCTCCATGTCACTCCAGATTGAACTCCAGAATGTCACTGCTTGATGTCGCTCCTCCATGTCGATCCTCCATGTCGCTCCTCATTGTTACTCCTCCATGTCACTCCTCCATGTCTTCCATGTCGACACATGTCGATCCTCCATGTGGCTCCTTCTTAATCCTCCATATCACTCCACCATGTCGCTCCTCCACATCGATCCTCCATGTCACTCCTCCATGTCGCTCCTCCTTGTTACTCCTCCACATCGATCCTCCATGTCGCTCCTCCATGTCGATCCTCCATGTCATTCCTCCATGTGGATCCAGCATGTTACTTCTCCATGTCGATCTACAATGTCGCTGACATATACAATATTGTATTTTTTTTCCAAAAAATTTCAAAATGGTATACTATAACTTTTTTTCAAGACATTTTTCGATTTATTATACAATTAATTTTTTTCATAAAATCTTTCGATATACAATATAGTATGACTTCTTTTAAAAAAAAATGAAAATATATAGAAGTAGTATAACTTTTTTCATGACATTTTTTGAAATACTATACTTTGACTTTTTTTCCAAGAAATTTTCGACATATAATACAATAGATTTTTTTTCAAAACAGTTTAAGCAAGTTTAGTGATGAAAACTAAAGTTGTACTTGGAAATGAGGTCAGTGTGAAGGTTTGATGCAGAAAGGCCAACTATTATGTAGAAAAAAATTAAAAAACATTCCCTTTCATTTTCATCCTGTTTTTTATGTTTCCAATATAAGAGATTTATTTAATGAAGCAATCACATCATTTTCATATAAATGCACGTTTCTGTGTTTCTTGAGGAGAAATGCGTTTCTGAGTGGTTTTGCATGAGAAAGACATATTAAGCGAGTTTAGTGATGAAAACTAGCGTTTTACATGGAATTCAGCTCAGACTGACAGTTTGATACTTGGAAGCGAATTCTAATGTAAAATTTGAGAAAACAATGTTTCTTTTCATATTCTGTCTCTTTTTTGTATGTTTCCAGTATAACAGATGTGTTTCTGTAAATAAATCACATATTATTCATATAAAAGCACTTTTCAGTGTTTCTTGAGGAGAAATGCGTTTCTGAGTGGTTTTGCATGAGAAAGACATATTAAGCGAGTTTAGTGATGAAAACTAGCGTTTTACATGGAATTCAGCTCAGAATGAAGATTTGATACTTGGAAGCGAATTCTAATGTAAAATTTGAGAAAACTATGTTTCTTTTCATATTCTGTCTCATTTTTGTATGTTTCCAGTATAACAGATGTGTTTCTATAAATAAATCACATATTCTTCATATAAACGCACGTTTCAGTGTTTCTTGAGGAGAAATGCGTTCCTGAGTGGTTTTGCATGAGAAAGACATATTAAGCGAGTTTAGTGATGAAAACAAGTGTTTTGCATAGAATTGAGCTCAGAATGAAGATTTGATACTTGGAAGCGAATTCTAATGTAAAATTTGAGAAAACTATGTTTCTTTTCATATTCTGTCTCATTTTTGTATGTTTCCAGTATAACAGATGTGTTTCTATAAATAAATCACATATTCTTCATATAAACGCACGTTTCAGTGTTTCTTGAGGAGAAATGCGTTCCTGAGTGGTTTTGCATGAGAAAGACATATTAATCGAGTTTAGTGATGAAAACTAGCGTTTTACATGGAATTCAGCTCAGACTGACAGTTTGATGCCTGGAGTCCAAAACTATCATATAATATTTTGGAAAACTGTGTTCCCTTTCATATTTATCCTTTTTTGTGTGTTTCCAATGCAAGAAATGTTTTTCTGTGAAGAAATTTCACATTTTTCATATGAATCCACTTTTCAGTGTTTCTGGAGGAGAAATGCATTCTTTGGCTTAGTGATGAAAACTAGAGTTGTACATTGTGATCGTATAGTGGTACATTTCAACACAGGTTACAATTACATTGTAAAAGAATAAACATGAAATATATAAAACATATTTCCACATCCACATAGTTATATCAATTTAAAATGAATTAAAGCCGCAAGCGGCATATCGCTCAAAGCGCCCCTCTAGTGGTCGATTTGAATGAAACTTTCAGCGAATGTTTCAACTACTCTTGTGAACATATGCTGCAAGTTTGGAGATGATGGGCCAAAGGCTTGTGAAGTTAGGTCTATTAATGTGCTGAGGAACACCTCTTAGAAATGTATTGGTCAATATCTTCACAACGCAATAACATATCAACAAGCTTAATGCAACTTTTGATGAGCCTGGTCCAATAATGATTCGTAGAAAATATTCCAGCAATCGGTCCTACGGCTTAGGAGGAGATGTCAAAAATGTGTTTTTCAAAAAATCCAATATGGCGGAAAATATGTCCAGGTGCACTTTGGAGGTCCAAGAGGCTTTATTGTAGATCACACGGAGTTGCACATATGTGTCACATTTCAAGTCAATCGGACTTACGGTTTGAGGGGCGTGGCCTTTCCAAAATCGCATGTTTGGGCGTTAATTACAGCGCCACCATGTGGCCGACTTGAATGAAGCTTTCAGCAGATGTTTCCGCTACTCTTGTGAACATATGCTGCAAGTTTGGAGATGATGGGCCAAAGGCTTGTGAAGTTAGGTCTATTGACGTGCTGAGCCCGCCCCTTAAAAATGAATTGGTCAATATCTTCACAACACATATCAACAAGCTTTATGCAATCTTTGATGAGCCTGGTCCAATAATAATTCGCAGAAAATATGCCAGCAATCAGACCTACGGTTTAGGAAGAGATGTCAAAACTGTGTTTTTCAAAAAATTCAACATGGCGGAAAATTTAGTTGGTGGACTTTCGTGGTCCAAGAGACTTTTTTTTAGATCACATTCAGCAGCACATGTGTGTCAAATTTCAAATTAATAGGATTTATGGTGTGAGGGGCTGGCCTTGAAAATTGTTATAGCGCCACCATGTGGCCAATTGTTTTCATATTTATGTGAAGCATTATGGCATCATGTACAGTTATGGTACCAAGTGTCATGTCTCTAGCTCATTCCAGCTCACAGCAATTGAGCAAAGGCATAATTTTGCATAAAATGCTAAATAGGCCACGCCCACATGCACCGATCAATATGACACTATAGATCTTGGTTAATACTTGCCCCCAGAGTATGTGTACCAAATTTTATAAAATTCTGTCCACCGGATCTCGCGATACAAGTTTCTGATATTTGTGGCGCCCCTTATGTGTCAAGCGGAAAATGCTTTGGTACGCCTCTTCCCAAACATGTACTGAAGATATCTACCAAGATTTATGATGATTTGCTAATGGTCAATGAATTATGGTCAATTTCCTGCTAAGCACCTGCAATTGAAAATTTTGTTGGTCAACTGATTCATCCGGAATGTCGCTCCTCCATGTCACTCCAGAATGCCACTCCTCCATATCCCTCCTCCATGTCACTCGCAGTGGCATGATCCTCTATTTCGCTCCTCAATGTCACTAATCCCTGTCTTCCACGTCAAGCCTCCATGTTACTCCTCCATGTCACTCCGCCATGTCGCTCCTCCATGTCACTCCTCCATGTGGATCCTCCATGTCACTCCTCCATGTCACTCCTCCGTGTTGCTCCTCCATGTGACTTTTCCATGTCGATCCTCTATGTCTCTCGTCCCTGCTCCTCCATATCACTCCTCCATGTATCTCCTCCATGTTACCCCAGATTGCTGCTCTTCCATGTCACTCCAGAATGTCTTTCCAGAACGTCACTTCTCCATGTCCCTCCTCCATGTCAATCCTCTATGTTGATCCTCTATATCACTCCTCCTTGTCACTCCTCCATGTCGATACCTCCATGTCACTCCAGAATGTCCCTCCAGAAATTCACTCCAGAATGTCACTGCTCCATATACCTCCTCCATCTCGATCCTCTATTTCACACCTCCATGTCGCCACTCCATGTCACTCCTCCCTTTCTTCCATGTCAGTCCTGCATGTAACTCCGCCATGTCGATCCTCCATGTCACTTCTCCATGTCACTCCTCCATGTCGCTGCTCCATGTCGATCCTCCATGTCGCTCCTCCATGTCTTCCATGTCGACACATGTCGATCCTCCATTTGGCTCCTTCTTAATCCTCCATATCACTCCACCATGTCGCTACCCCATGTCACTCCAGAATGTCGCTCTTCCATGTAACTGCTTGATGTCGCAAATCCATTTCGATCCTCTATGTCGCTCCTCCTTGTTACTCCTCCACATCGATCCTACATTTTTATCCTCCATGTTGCTCCAGCATGTCACTCCTCCATGTCGCTACTCCATGTCACTCCAGAATGTCGCTCCTCCATGTCACTCCAGAATATCACTGCAGATTGAACTCCAGAATGTCACTGCTTGATGTCGCTCCAGAATGTCACTGCTTGATGTCGCTCCTCCATGTCGATCCTCCATGTCGCTCCTCCTTGTTACTCCTCCACATCGATCCTCCATGTCACTCCTCCATGTCTTCTATGTCGACACATGTTGATCCTCCATGTCGATCTTCCATGTCTCTCCTCCATGTCACTCCTCCATCTCTACCATGTCACTCCTCCATGTCACTTCTCCATGTCGATCAACCTGAATACTCCTCCATGTCAATCCTCTATGTCGCTCCTCCATGTCGATCCTCCATGTCAATCCGCCATGTTGCTCCTCAATGTCACTCCTCCTTGTCGATCCTCCATGTCGATCCTACATGTAAACTCCTCCATTTAGATCCTACATGTTACTCCTCCATGTCGATCTTCCATATCGCTCCTCCATGTCACTCCAGAATGTTGCTCCTCCATTCCACTCCTCAATGTCGATCCTCCATGTCACTCCCTCCATGTCGATCCTCCATGTCGCTCCTCCATTTCACTCCTCCATGTGCTCCATATCGATCCTCTATTGCGCTCCTCCATGTCATTCCTCCCTGTCTTCCACGTCACTCATCCATGTCAACCTACATGTCACTCCTCCAAGTCACTCCACCATGTCGCTCCCCCCATGTCACTCCTCCATGTCGATCCTCCATGTCACTCCTCCATGGCACACTTCCATGTCACTCCTCCATGTCACTGTTTCATGTCGATCCTCCATTTCGATCCTCAATGTCGATCTTCAATGTCACTCCATCATGTGTTCCATGTCACTCCTGACACTCCTCCATGTGACTTTCCCATGTCGATCCTCTGTGTCTCTCGTCCCTGCTCCTCCATATCACTCCTCCATGTCACTCCAGAATGTCGATCCTCCATGTCACTCCTTCATGTCACTCCTCCTTGTCACTACTCAATGTCGATCCTCCATGTCACTCCATGTCTTCCATGTCACTCCTCGGGTTCGATCCTCCATGTCACTCCTAATTGCTCATCCATAAAACTCCTCCATGTCACTCGGGAATGTTGCTCCTCCATGTCAATCCAGAATGTCATCCAGAATTAAACTCCAGAATGTCACTCCTCCTTGTCCTTCCTCCATGTCAATCCTCTAATTCCCTCCTCCATATCACTACTCCATGTCCATCCTCAATTTAACACCTCCATTTTGCTCCTACATGTAAATTCTCCCCATCTTCCATGTCACTCCCCCATTTCACTCCTCCATGTCTTCCATGTCACTCTCCTATGTACCTCCTCCATGTAGCTCATCAATGTCACTCCAGAATGTCAGTCCAGAATGTCGCTCCTCCATGTCACTCATACATGTCTTCCATGTCACTCCACCATGTCACTCCTACATGTCGTTCCTCCATGTCACTCCTACATGTCGATCTTCCATGTCACACTCTCATATCACTGCTCCATGTCGCTCCTTCATGTCACTCCTCGATGCCTTCCAAGTCACTCCCCCATGTACCTCCTCCATGACGCTCCTCTTTGTCACTCCAGAATGTCACTCCAGAATATCCCTCCAAAATGTCACTCCTCCATATCACTCCTCCATGACGCTCCTCTTTGTCACTCCTCCATGTCACTGCTCAATGTCGATCCTCCATGTCACTCCTCCATGTCTTCCATGTCGACACATGTTGATCATCCGTGTCGCTCCTCCTTGCTCATCCATATCACTCCACCATGTCGCTCCTCCATGTCACTCTAGAATGTCGCTCCTCCATGTCAAACAGATTTAAATCCAGAATGTCACTCCTACATGTCGATCCTCCATGTCGATCTTCCATGTCTCTCCTCCATATCACTCCTCCATCTCTACCATGTCACTCCTCCATATCACTTGTCCATGTCGATCAACCTTGATACTCTTCCATGTCGATACTCTATGTCGCTCCTCCATGTCGATCCTCCATGTCAATCCTCCATGTCGATCCTACATATCACTCCAGAATTTCACACCAGAATTTAACTGTAGGATGTCACTCCTCGATGTTAGTCCTCCTTGTCAATACTCCATGTCGACTCCTCCATGTTGATCCTCCTTGTCAAAACTCCATGTCACTCTACCATGTCGCTCCTCCATTCCACTCCTCAATGTCGATCCTCCATGTCACTCCTCCATGTCTATCCTCCATGTCGCTCCTCCATTTCGATCCTCCATGTCGCTCCTCCATGTCAATCCTATATGTCACTTCTCCATTTAACTCCACCATGTCGCTCCCCCATGTCACTCCTCCATGTCGATCCTCCATGTCACTCCTCCATGGCACACTTCCATGTCACTCCTCCATGTCACTGTTTCATGTCGATCCTGCATTTCGATCCTCAATGTCGATCTTCAATGTCACTCCACCATGTGTTCCATGTCACTCCTGACACTCCTCCATGTGACTTTTCCATGTCGATCCTCAATGTCTCTCGTCCCTGCTCCTCCATATCACTCCTCTATGTCACACCAGAATGCCGCTTCTCCATGTCACTCCAGAATGTCGGTCCTCCATGTCACTCCTTCATGTCAGTCCTCCATGTCGCTACTTGATGTCGCTACTCCATGTAGCTCCCCCTAGTCGCCCTGCCATGTTGCTCCTCCATGTCAGTCCTCCATGTTGCGCCTCAATGTTGCTCCTCCTTGTCGATCCTCCATATCGCTCTTCCATGTCAATCCTCCATGTCACTCCAGAATGTCGCTCCTCCATGTCACTCCAGAATGTCGCTCCACCCTGTCCCTCCAGAATGTACCTCCTCGTTGTCAGACCTCCATGTCGCTCCGTGATGTCGCACCTCCATGTAGCTCCTCCATGTCGCTCTTCCATGTCGCTCTTCCATGTCACTCCTCCGTGTCGATCCTCCATGTCGCTCTTCCATGTCGCTCCTCCATGTCACTCCTTCATGTCGATCTTCCATGTCGCTCCTCCATTTTATTCCTCCATGTCGCTCTAGAATGTCACTCCAGAATTTCGCTCCTTCATGTCACTCCAGAATGTCGCTCCACCCTGTCCCTCCAGA
>CM025843.1:228213-266737 GCA_014673565.1 Sebastes schlegelii
AGGAGAGACACGGAAGATCGACATGGAGGATCGACATGTAGGAGTGACATTCTGGAGTTAAATCTGTTTGACATGGAGGAGCGACATTCTAGAGTGACATGGAGGAGCGACATGGTGAGTGATATGGATGAGCAAGGAGGAGCGACACGGATGATCAACATGTGTCGACATGGAAGACATGGAGGAGTGACATGGAGGATCGACATTGAGGAGTGGAATGGAGGAGCGACATTCTGGAGTGACATGGAGGAGCGATATGGAAGATCGACATGGAGGAGTAACATGTAGGATCGACATGGAGGATCGACAAGGAGGAGTGACATTGAGGAGCAACATGGAGGATGACATGGAGGATCGACATGAGGAGCGACATAGGGATTGACATGGAGGAGTATTCAGGTTGATCGACATGGAGAAGTGACATGGAGGAGTGACATGGTAGAGATGGAGGAGTGACATGGGGGAGACATGGAAGATCGACATGGAGGATCACATGTGTCGACATAGAAGACATGGAGGAGTGACATGGAGGATCGATGTGGAGGAGTAACAAGGAGGAGCGACATGGAGGATCGACATGGAGGAGCGACATCAAGCAGTGACATTCTGGAGCGACATCAAGCAGTGACATTCTGGAGTTCAATCTGCAGTGATATTCTGGAGTGACATGGAGGAGCGACATTCTGGAGTGACATGGAGTAGCGACATGGAGGAGTGACATGCTGGAGCAACATGGAGGATAAAATGTAGGATCGATGTGGAGGAGTAACAAGGAGGAGCGACATAGAGGATCGAAATGGATTTGCGACATCAAGCAGTTACATGGTAGAGCGACATTCTGGAGTGACATGGGGTAGCGACATGGTGGAGTGATATGGAGGATTAAGAAGGAGCCAAATGGAGGATCGACATGTGTCGACATGGAAGACATGGAGGAGTGACATGGAGGATCGACATTCTGGAGTGACATTCTAGAGGACATGGAGGAATAAAATGGAGGAGCGTCATGGAAGATCGACATTAAGGAGTGACATGGAGGAGCGACATGGAAGAGCGATGGAGGATCGACATGGAGGAGTGACATGGAAGAGCAACATGGAAGAGCGACATGGAAGAGCTACATGGAGGTGCGACATCACGGAGCGACATGGAGGTCTGACAACGAGGAGGTACATTCTGGGGGACAGGGTGGAGCGACATTCTGGAGTGACATGGAGGAGCGACATTCTGGAGTGACATGGAGGATTGACATGGAAGAGCGATATGGAGGATCGACAAGGAGGAGCAACATGAGGAGCAACATGGAGGACTGACATGGAGGAGCAACATGGCACAGCGACGAGGGGGAGCTACATGGAGTAGCGACATCACGTAGCGACATGGATGACTGACATGGAGGAGTGACATGAAGGAGTGATATGGAAGACAGGGAGGAGTGACATGGAGGGTCGACATGGAGGAGGATATGGAGGAGTGACAAGAAGGAGCGACACAGAGGAGTGACATGGAGGAGCAACATGGAGTATTGACATAGAGGTGTAACATGAAGGATCTGCATGGAGGAGTGACATGGAGGAGCGACATGGTGGAGCAACATGGAGGATCGAAATGGAGGATCAACATGGAGCAGTGACATGGAGGAGTGACATTGAGGAGGTACATTCTGGAGGGACAGGGTGGAGCGACATTCTGGAGTGACATGGAGGAGCGACATTCTGGAGTGACATGGAGGATTGACATGGAAGAGCGATATGGAGGATCGACAAGGAGGAGCAACATGGAGGACTGACATGGAGGAGCAACATGGCAGGGCGACTAGGGGGAGCTACATGGAGTAGCGACATCAAGTAGCGACATGGAGGACTGACATGAAGGAGTGACATGGAGGACCGACATTCTGGAGTGACATGGAGAAGCGGCATTCTGGTGTGACATGGAGGAGTGATATGGAGGAGCAGGGACGAGAGACATTGAGGATCGACATGGAAAAGTCACATGGAGGAGTGTCAGGAGTGACATGGAACACATGGTGGAGTGACATTGAAGATCGACATTGAGGATCGAAATGCAGGATCGACATGAAACAGTGACATGGAGGAGTGACATGGAAGTGTGCCATGGAGGAGTGACATGGAGGATCGACATGAAGGAGTGACATGGGGGAGCGACATGGTGGAGTGACTTGGAAGTGTGACATGGAGGAGTGACATGGAGGATCGACATGGAGTGACATGGAGAAGCGACATGGTGGAGTTAAATGGAGAAATGACATATAGGATTGACATGGAGGAGCGACATGGAGGATCGAAATGGAGGAGCGACATGGAGGATAGACATGGAGGAGTGACATGGAGGATCGACATTGAGGAGTGGAATGGAGGAGCGACATGGAAGAGTGACATGGAGTTTTGACAAGGAGGATCAACATGGAGGAGTCGACATGGAGTATTGACAAGGAGGACTTACCTCGAGGAGTGACATCCTACAGTTAAATTCTGGTGTGAATTTCTGGAGTGATACGTAGGATCTACATGGAGGATTGACATGGAGGATCGACATGGAGGAGCGACATAGAGTATCGACATGGAAGAGTATCAAGGTTGATCGACATGGACAAGTGATATGGAGGAGTGACATGGTAGAGATGGAGGAGTGATATGGAGGAGAGACATGGAAGATCGACATGGAGGAGCGACATGTAGGAGTGACATTCTGGAGTTAAATCTGTTTGACATGGAGGAGCGACATTCTAGAGTGACATGGAGGAGCGACATGGTGGAGTGATATGGATGAGCAAGGAGGAGCGACACGGATGATCAACATGTGTCGACATGGAAGACATGGAGGAGTGACATGGAGGATCGACATTGAGGAGTGGAATGGAGGAGCGACATTCTGGAGTGACATGGAGGAGCGATATGGAAGATCGACATGGAGGAGTAACATGTAGGATCGACATGGAGGATCGACAAGGAGGAGTGACATTGAGGAGCAACATGGAGGATTGACATGGAGGATCGACATGGAGGAGCGACATAGAGGATTGACATGGAGGAGTATTCAGGTGATCGACATGGAGAAGTGACATGGAGGAGTGACATGGTAGAGATGGAGGAGTGACATGGAGGAGAGACATGGAAGATCGACATGGAGGATCAACATGTGTCGACATAGAAGACATGGAGGAGTGACATGGAGGATCGATGTGGAGGAGTAACAAGGAGGAGCGACATGGAGGAGCGACATCAAGCAGTGACATTCTGGAGCGGACATCAAGCAGTGACATTCTGGAGTTCAATCTGCAGTGATATTTCTGGAGTGACATGGAGGAGCGACATTCTGGAGTGACATGGAGTAGCGACATGGAGGAGTGACATGCTGGAGCAACATGGAGGATAAAAAATGTAGGATCGATGTGGAGGAGTAACAAGGAGGAGCGACATAGAGGATCGAAATGGATTTGCGACATCAAGCAGTTACAATGGTAGAGCGACATTCTGGGAGTGACATGGGGTAGCGACATGGTGGAGTGATATGGAGGATTAAGAAGGAGCCAAATGGAGGATCGACATGTGTCGACATGGAAGACATGGAGGAGTGACATGGAGGATCGACATTCTGGAGTGACATTCTAGAGTGACATGGAGGAATAAAATGGAGGAGCGTCATGGAAGATCGACATTAAGGAGTGACATGGAGGAGCGACATGGAAGAGCGACATGGAGGATCGACATGGAGGAGTGACATGGAAGAGCAACATGGAAGAGCGACATGGAAGAGCTACATGGAGGTGCGACATCACGGAGCGACATGGAGGTCTGACAACGAGGAGGTACATTCTGGAGGGACAGGGTGGAGCGACATTCTGGAGTGACATGGAGGAGCGACATTCTGGAGTGACATGGAGGATTGACATGGAAGAGCGATATGGAGGATCGACAAGGAGGAGCAACATTGAGGAGCAACATGGAGGACTGACATGGAGGAGCAACATGGCACAGCGACGAGGGGGGAGCTACATGGAGTAGCGACATCACGTAGCGACATGGATGACTGACATGGAGGAGTGACATGAAGGAGTGATATGGAAGACAGGGAGGAGTGACATGGAGGGTCGACATGGAGGAGGAATATGGAGGAGTGACAAGAAGGAGCGACACAGAGGAGTGACATGGAGGAGCAACATGGAGTATTGACATAGAGGTGTAACATGAAGGATCTGCATGGAGGAGTGACATGGAGGAGCGACATGGTGGAGCAACATGGAGGATCGAAATGGAGGATCAACATGGAGCAGTGACATGGAGGAGTGACATTGAGGAGGTACATTCTGGAGGGACAGGGTGGAGCGACATTCTGGAGTGACATGAAGGAGCGAAATTCTGGAGTGACATTCTAGAGCGACATGGAGGAATAAAATGGAGGAGCGACATGGAAGATCGACATGAAGGAGTGACATGGAGGAGCGACATGGAAGAGCGACATGGAGGATCGACACGGAGGAGTGACATGGAAGAGCGACATGGAAGAGCGACATGGAGGAGCTACATGGAGGTGCGACATCACGGAGCGACATGGAGGTCTGACAACGAGGAGGTACATTCTGGAGGGACAGGGTGGAGCGACATTCTGGAGTGACATGGAGGAGCGACATTCTGGAGTGACATGGAGGATTGACATGGAAAGAGCGATATGGAGGATCGACAAGGAGGAGCAACATTGAGGAGCAACATGGAGGACTGACATGGAGGAGCAACATGGCAGGGCGACTAGGGGGAGCTACATGGAGGATCAAGTAGCGACATGGAGGACTGACATGAAGGAGTGACATGGAGGACCGACATTCTGGAGTGACATGGAGAAAGCGGCATTCTGGTGTGACATGGAGGAGTGATATGGAGGAGCAGGGACGAGAGACATTGAGGATCGACATGGAAAAGTCACATGGAGGAGTGTCAGGAGTGACATGGAACACATGGTGGAGTGACATTGAAGATCGACATTGAGGATCGAAATGCAGGATCGACATGAAACAGTGACATGGAGGAGTGACATGGAAGTGTGCCATGGAGGAGTGACATGGAGGATCGACATGGAGGAGTGACATGGGGGAGCGACATGGTGGAGTGACTTGGAAGTGTGACATGGAGGAGTGACATAGAGGATCGACATGGAGTGACATGGAGAAGCGACATGGTGGAGTTTAAATGGAGAAGTGACATATAGGATTGACATGGAGGAGCGACATGGAGGATCGAAATGGAGGAGCGACATGGAGGATAGACATGGAGGAATGACATGGAGGATCGACATTGAGGAGTGGAATGGAGGAGCGACATGGAAGAGTGACATGGAGTTTTGACAAGGAGGATCAATATGGAGGAGTCGACATGGAGTATTGACAAGGAGGACTTACCTCGAGGAGTGACATCCTACAGTTAAATTCTGGTGTGAAATTCTGGAGTGATATGTAGGATCTACATGGAGGATTGACATGGAGGATCGACATGGAGGAGCGACATAGAGTATCGACATGGAAGAGTATCAAGGTTGATCGACATGGACAAGTGATATGGAGGAGTGACATGGTAGAGATGGAGGAGTGATATGGAGGAGAGACATGGAAGATCGACATGGAGGATCGACATGTAGGAGTGACATTCTGGAGTTAAATCTGTTTGACATGGAGGAGCGACATTCTAGAGTGACATGGAGGAGCGACATGGTGGAGTGATATGGATGAGCAAGGAGGAGCGACACAGATGATCAACATGTGTCGACATGGAAGACATGGAGGAGTGACATGGAGGATCGACATTGAGCAGTGACATGGAGGAGTGACAAAGAGGAGCGTCATGGAGGAGTGATATGGAGGAGTGACATTTTGGAGGGACATTCTGGAGTGACATTCTGGAGTGACAAAGAGGAGCGTCATGGAGGAGGTACATGGGGGAGTGACTTGGAAGACATCGAGGAGTGACATGAAGGAGCGACATGGAGCAGTGATATGAGAGTGTGACATGGAAGATCGACATGTAGGAGTGACATGGAGGAACGACATGTAGGAGTGACATGGTGGAGTGACATGGAAGACATGTATGAGTGACATGGAGGAGCGACATTCTGGACTGACATTCTGGAGTCACATTGATGAGCTACATGGAGGAGGTACATAGGAGAGTGACATGGAAGACATGGAGGAGTGAAATGGGGGAGTGACATGGAAGATGGGGAGAATTGACATGTAGGAGTAAAATGGAGGTATTAAATTGAGGATGGACATGGAGTAGTGATATGGAGGAGGGAATTAGAGGATGACATGGAGGAAGGACAAGGAGGAGTGACATTCTGGAGTTTAATTCTGGATGACATTCTGGATTGACATGGAGGAGCAACATTCCCGAGTGACATGGAGGAGTTTTATGGATGAGCAATTAGGAGTGACATGGAGGATCGAACCCGAGGAGTGACATGGAAGACATGGAGTGACATGGAGGATCGACATTGAGTAGTGACTTGGAGTAGTGACAAGGAGGAGTGACATGAAGGAGTGACATGGAGGATCGACATTCTGGAGTGACATGGAGGAGTGATATGGAGGAGCAGGGACGAGAGACACAGAGGATCGACATGGGAAAGTCACATGGAGGAGTGTCAGGAGTGACATGGAACACATGATGGAGTGACATTGAAGATCGACATTGAGGATCGAAATGGAGGATCGACATGAAACAGTGACATGGAGGAGTGACATGTAAGTGTGCCATGGAGGAGTGACATGGATGATCGACATGGAGGAGTGACATGGGGGAGCGACATGGTGGAGTGACTTGGAGGAGTGACATGTAGGTTGACATGGAGGAGTGACGTGGAAGACAGGGAGGAATGACATGGAGGAGCGCAATAGAGGATCGACATGGAGCACATGGAGGAGTGAAATGGAGGAGCGACATGGAGGATCGACATGGAGGAGTGACATGGAGGATCGACATTGAGGAGTGGAATGGAGGAGCAACATTCTGGAGTGACATGGAGGAGCGATATGGAAGATCGACATGGAGGAGTAACATGTAGGATCTAAATGGAGGAGTTACATGTAGGATCGACATGGAGGATCGACAAGGAGGAGTGACATTGAGGAGCAACATGGAGGAGTGACATGGAGGATCGACATGGAGGAGCGACATAGACGAGTGTTCAGGTTGATCGACAAGGAGAAGTGACATGGAGGAGTGACATGGTAGAGATGGAGGAGTGACATGGAGGAGAGACATGGAAGATCGACATGGAGGATCAACATGTGTCGACATAGAAGACATGGAGGAGTGACATGGAGGATCGATGTGGAGGAGTAACAAGGAGGAGCGACATGGAGGATCGACATGGAGGAGCGACATCAAGCAGTGACATTCTGGAGCGACATCAAGCAGTGACATTCTGGAGTTCAATCTGCAGTGATATTCTGGAGTGACATGGAGGAGCGACATTCTGGAGTGACATGGAGTAGCGACATGGAGGAGTGACATGCTGGAGCAACATGGAGGATAAAAATGTAGGATCGATGTGGAGGAGTAACAAGGAGGAGCGACATAGAGGATCGAAATGGATTTGCGACATCAAGCAGTTACATGGAAGAGCGACATTCTGGAGTGACATGGGGTAGCGACATGGTGGAGTGATATGGAGGATTAAGAAGGAGCCAAATGGAGGATCGACATGTGTCGACATGGAAGACATGGAGGAGTGACATGGAGGATCGACATGGAGCAGCGACATGGAGGAGTGACATGGAGAAGCGACATGGAGGATCGACATGGCGGAGTTACATGCAGGACTGACATGGAAGAAAGGGAGGAGTGACATGGAGTGGCGACATGGAGGTGTGAAATAGAGGATCGAGATGGAGGAGGTATATGGAGCAGTGACATTCTGGAGTGAATTTCTGGAGGGACATTCTGGAGTGACATGGAGGTATCGACATGGAGGAGTGACAAGGAGGAGTGATATAGAGGATCAACATAGAGGATTGACATGGAGGAGGGACATGGAGAAGTGACTTTCTGGAAAGACATTCTGGAGTGACATGGAAGAGCAGCAATCTGGGGTAACATGGAGGAGATACATGGAGGAGTGATATGGAGGAACAGGGACGAGAGACATAGAGGATCGACATGGAAAAGTCACATGGAGGAGCAACACGGAGGAGTGACATGGAGGAGTGACATGGAGGATCGACATGGAGGAGTGACATGGAGGAGCGACATGGCGGAGTGACATGGAGGAGTAACATGGAGGCTTGACGTGGAAGACAGGGATTAGTGACATTGAGGAGCGAAATTGAGGATCATGCCACTGCGAGTGACATGGAGGAGGGACATGGAGGAGTGGCATTCTGGAGTGACATTCCGGAGTGATATGGAGGAGCGACATTCCGGATGAATCTGTTGACCAACAAAATTTTCAATTGCAGGTGCTTAGCAGGAAATTGACCATAATTCATTGACCATTAGCAAATCATCATAAATCTTGGTAGATATCTTCAGTACATGTTTGGGAAGAGGCGTACCAAAGCATTTTCCGCTTGACACATAAGGGGCGCCACAAATATCAGAAACTTGTATCGCGAGATCCGGTGGACAGAATTTTATCAAATTTGGTATTTGGTATTTGGCATTTTTAAGGGGCGGGCTCAGCACGTCAATAGACCTAACTTCACAAGCCTTTGGCCCATCATCTCCAAACTTGCAGCATATGTTCACAAGAGTAAGGAAACATCTGCTGAAAGCTTCATTCAAGTTGGCCACATGGTGGCGCTGTAATTAACGCCCAAACATGCGATTTTGGAAAGGCCACGCCCCTCAAACCGTAAGTCCGATTGACTTGAAATGTGACACATATGTGCAACTCCGTGTGATCTACAATAAAGCCTCTTGGACCTCCAAAGTGCACCTGGACATATTTTCCGCCATATTGGATTTTTTGAAAAACACATTTTTGACATCTCCTCCTAAGCCGTAGGACCGATTGCTGGAATATTTTCTACGAATCATTATTGGACCAGGCTCATCAAAAGTTGCATTAAGCTTGTTGATATGTTATTGCGTTGTGAAGATATTGACCAATACATTTCTAAGAGGCGTTCCTCAGCACATCAATAGACCTAACTTCACAAGCCTTTGGCCCATCATCTCCAAACTTGCAGCATATGTTCACAAGAGTAGTTGAAACATCCGCTGAAAGTTTCATTCAAATCGACCACTAGAGGGGCGCTTTGAGCGATATGCCGCTTGCGGCTTTAATTCATTTTAAATTGATATAACTATGTGGATGTGGAAATATGTTTTATATATTTCATGTTTATTCTTTTACAATGTAATTGTAACCTGTGTTGAAATGTACCACTATACGATCACAATGTACAACTCTAGTTTTCATCACTAAGCCAAAGAATGCATTTCTCCTCCAGAAACACTGAAAAGTGGATTCATATGAAAAATGTGAAATTTCTTCACAGAAAAACATTTCTTGCATTGGAAACACACAAAAAAGGATAAATATGAAAGGAAACACAGTTTTCCAAAATATAATATGATAGTTTTGGACTCCAGGCATCAAACTGTCAGTCTGAGCTGAATTCCATGTAAAACGCTAGTTTTCATCACTAAACTCGCTTAATATGTCTTTCTCATGCAAAACCACTCAGGAACGCATTTCTCCTCAAGAAACACTGAAACGTGCGTTTATATGAAGAATATGTGATTTATTTATAGAAACACATCTGTTATACTGGAAACATACAAAAATGAGACAGAATATGAAAAGAAACATAGTTTTCTCAAATTTTACATTAGAATTCGCTTCCAAGTATCAAATCTTCATTCTGAGTTGAATTCCATGTAAAACGCTAGTTTTCATCACTAAACTCGCTTAATATGTCTTTCTCATGCAAAACCACTCAAAAACGCATTTCTCCTCAAGAAACACTGAAAAGTGCTTTTATATGAATAATATGTGATTTATTTACAGAAACACATCTGTTATACTGGAAACATACAAAAAAGAGACAGAATATGAAAAGAAACATTGTTTTCTCAAATTTTACATTACAATTCGCTTCCAAGTATCAAACTGTCAGTCTGAGCTGAATTCCATGTAAAACGCTAGTTTTCATCACTAAACTCGCTTAATATGTCTTTCTCATGCAAAACCACTCAGAAACGCATTTCTCCTCAAGAAACACTGAAAAGTGCGTTTATATGAATAATATGTGATTTATTTACAGAAACACATCTGTTATACTGGAAACATAAAAAAGAGACAGAATATGAAAAGAAACATTGTTTTCTCAAATTTTACATTAGAATTCGCTTCCAAGTATCAAACTGTCAGTCTGAGCTGAATTCCATGTAAAACGCTAGTTTTCATCACTAAACTCGCTTAATATGTCTTTCTCATGCAAAACCACTCAGAAACGCATTTCTCCTCAAGAAACACTGAAAAGTGCGTTTATATGAATAATATGTGATTTATTTACAGAAACACATCTGTTATACTGGAAACATACAAAAAGAGACAGAATATGAAAAGAAACATTGTTTTCTCAAATTTTACATTAGAATTCGCTTCCAAGTATCAAACTGTCAGTCTGAGCTGAATTCCATGTAAAACGCTAGTTTTCATCACTAAACTCGCTTAATATGTCTTTCTCATGCAAAACCACTCAGAAACGCATTTCTCCCAAGAAACACAGAAACGTGCATTTATATGAAAATGATGTGATTGCTTCATTAAATAAATCTCTTATATTGGAAACATAAAAAACAGGATGAAAATGAAAGGGAATATGTTTTTTAATTTTTTTCTACATAATAGTTGGCCTTTCTGCATCAAACCTTCACACTGACCTCATTTCCAAGTACAACTTTAGTTTTCATCACTAAACTTGCTTAAACTGTTTTGAAAAAAAATCTATTGTACGATATGTCGAAAATTTCTTGGAAAAAAATTCAAAGTATAGTATTTCAAAAAACGTCATGAAAAAAGTTATACTACTTCTATATATTTTCATTTTTTTTGAAAAGAAGTCATACTATATTGTATATCGAAAGATTTTATGAAAAAAATTAATTGTATAATAAATCGAAAAATGTCTTGAAAAAAAAGTTATAGTATACCATTTTGAAATTTTTTGGAAAAAAAATACAATATTGTATATGTCAGCGACATTGTAGATCGACATGGAGAAGTAACATGCTGGATCCACATGGAGGAGTAACAAGGAGGAGCGACATGGAGGAGTGACATGGAGGATCGATGTGGAGGAGTAACAAGGAGGAGCGACATGGAGGATTGACATCAAGCAGTGACATTCTGGAGTTCAATCTGCAGTGATATTCTGGAGTTCAATCTGCAGTGATATTCTGGAGTGACATGGATTAGCGACATGGAGGAGTGACATGCTGGAGCAACATGGAGGATAAAAATGTATGATCGATGTGGAGGAGTAACAAGGAGGAGAGACATAGAGGATCAAAATGGATTTGCGACATCGAGCAGTTACATGGAAGAGCGACATTCTGGAGTGACATGGAGTAGCGACATGGTGGAGTGATATGGAGGATTAAGAAGGAGCCACATGGAGGATCGACATGTGTCGACATGGAAGACATGGAGGAGTGACATGGAGGAGTAACAATGAGGAGCGACATGGAGGATCGACATGGAGGAGCGACATCAAGCAGTGACATTCTGGAGTTCAATCTGGAGTGACATGGAGCAGCGACATGGAGGAGTGACATGGAGAAGCGACATGGCGGATCGACATGGCGGAGTTATATGCAGGACTGACATGGAAGAAAGGGAGGAGTGACATGGAGTGGCGACATGGAGGTGTGAAATAGAGGATCGAGATGGAGGAGGTATATGGAGGAGTGACTTTCTGGAGGGACATTCTGGAGTGACATGGAGGTATCGACATGGAGGAGTGACAAGGAGGAGCGACATGGCGGAGTGACATGGAGGAGTAACATGGAGGCTTGACGTCGAAGACAGGGATTAGTGACATTGAGGACGAAATAGAGGATCAACATGAAGAAGTGACATGGAGGAGGTACATGGAGGAGTGGCATTCTGGAGTGACATTCTTGAGGGACATTCTGGAGTGATATGGAGGAGCGACATTGAGTAGTGACATGGAGGAGTGACAAGAAGGAGCGACACAGAGGAGTGACATGGAGGAGCAACATGGAGGATTGACATAGAGGTGTAACATGGAGGATTGACATGGAGTGACATGGAGAAGCGACATGGTGGAGTTACATGGAGAAGTGATGTGGAAGACAGGGAGGAATGACATGGAGGAGCGCAATAGAGGATCGACATTGAGCATATTGAGGAGTGAAATGGAGGAGCGACATGGAGGATAGACATGGAGGTGTGACATGGAGGCGCGACAAGGAAAGAGTGACATCGAGGAGCGACATGGAAGAGCGACATGGAGGATCTACATGGAGGAGCAACATCACGGAGCGACATGGAAGACTGACAATGAGGAGATACAGTCTGGAGGAACATGGTGGAGCGACATTCTGGAGTGACATGGAGGAGCGGCATGGAGGAATGACATGAAGCAGTGATATGGAGGAGCAAGGAGGAGCGACACTGAGGATCGATTTGAATAAGTTACATGGAGGAGCGACACATTGGAGTGACATGGAAGATATGGAGGAGTGACATGGAGGAGCAACATGGAGTATCGACATGGAGGATCAACATGGAGGAGTGACATTGAGGAGGTACATTCTGGAGGGACAGGGTGGAGCGACATTCTGGAGTGACATGAAGGAGCGACATTCTGGAGTGACATTCTGGAGTGACATGGAGGAATAAAATGGAGGAGCGACATGGAAGATCGACATGACGGAGTGACATGGAGGAGCGACATGGAAGAGCGACATGGAGGAGTGACATGAAGGAGTGACATGGAGGATCGAAATGCATGATCGACATGAAACAGCGACATGGTGGAGTTAAATGGAGAAGTGACATATAGGATTGACATGGAGGAGTGACATGGAGGATCGAAATGGAGGAGCGACATGGAGGATAGACATGGAGGAGTGACATGGAGGATCGACATGGAGGAGCGACATCGAGTATCGACATCGAAGAGTATCAAGGTTGATCGACATGGACAAGTGAAATGGAGGAGTGACATGGTAGAGATGGAGGAGTGATATGGAGGAGAGACACGGAAGATCGACATGTAGGAGTGACATTCTGGAGTTAAATCTGTTTGACACGGAGGAGCGACATTCTGGAGTGACATGGAGGAGTGACATGGTGGAGTGATATGGATGAGCAAGGAGGAGCGACACGGATGATCAACATGTGTCGACATGGAAGACATGGAGGAGTGACATGGAGGATCGACATTGAGCAGTGACATGGAGGAGTGATATGGAGGAGTGACATTTTGGAGGGACATTCTGGAGTGACTTTGATGAGCTACATGGAGGAGGTACATGGGGGAGTGACTTGGAAGACATGGAGGAGTGACATGAAGGAGCGACATGGAGCAGTGATATGAGAGTGTGACATGGAAGATCGACATGTAGGAGTGACAAGGAGGAACGACATGGAGGAGTGACATGGTGGAGTGAAATGGAAGACATGTATGAGTGACATGGAGGAGCGACATTCTGGACTGACATTCCGGAGTGACATTGATGAGCTACATGGAGGAGATCCATAGGAGAGTGACATGGAAGACATGGAGGAGTGAAATGGGGGAGTGACATGGAAGATGGGGAGAATTGACATGTAGGAGCAAAATGGAGGTGTTAAATTGAGGATGGACATGGAGTAGTGATATGGAGGAGGGAATTAGAGGATTGACATGGAGGAAGGACAAGGAGGAGTGACATTCTGGAGTTTAATTCAGGATGACTTTCTGGATTGACATGGAGGAGCAACATTCCCGAGTGACATGGAGGAGTTTTATGGATGAGCAATTAGGAGTGACATGGAGGATCGAACCCGAGGAGTGACATGGAAGACATGGAGTGACATGGAGGATCGACATTGAGTAGTGACTTGGAGTAGTGACAAGGAGGAGTGACATGAAGGAGTGACATGGAGGATCGACATTCTGGAGTGACATGGAGGAGTGATATGGAGGAGCAGGGACGAGAGACACAGAGGATCGACATGGGAAAGTCACATGGAGGAGTGTCAGGAGTGACATGGAACACATGATGGAGTGACATTGAAGATCGACATTGAGGATCGAAATGGAGGATCGACATGAAACAGTGACATGGAGGAGTGACATGGAAGTGTGCCATGGAGGAGTGACATGGAGGATCGACATGGAGGAGTGACATGGGGGAGCGACATGGTGGAGTGACTTGGAGGAGTGACATGTAGGTTGACATGGAGGAGTGACGTGGAAGACAGGGAGGAATGACATGGAGGAGCGCAATAGAGGATCGACATGGAGCACATGGAGGAGTGAAATGGAGGATCGACATGGAGGAGTGACATGGAGGATCGACATTGAGGAGTGGAATGGAGGAGCAACATTCTGGAGTGACATGGAAGAGCGATATGGAAGATCGACATGTAGGATCTAAATGGAGGAGTTACATGTAGGATCGACATGGAGGATCGACAAGGAGGAGTGACATTGAGGAGCAACATGGAGGATTGACATGGAGGATCGACATGGAGGAGCGACATAGAGGATTGACATGGAGGAGTATTCAGGTTGATCGACATGGAGAAGTGACATGGAGGAGTGACATGGTAGAGATGGAGGAGTGACATGGAAGATTGACATGGAGGATCAACATGTGTCGACATAGAAGACATGGAGGAGTGACATGGAGGATCGATGTGGAGGAGTAACAAGGAGGAGCGACATGGAGGATCGACATGGAGGAGCGACATCAAGCAGTGACATTCTGGAGCGACATCAAGCAGTGACATTCTGGAGCGACATCAAGCAGTGACATTCTGGAGTTCAATCTGCAGTGATATTCTGGAGTGACATGGAGGAGCGACATTCTGGAGTGACATGGAGTAGCGACATGGAGGAGTGACATGCTGGAGCAACATGGAGGATAAAAATGTAGGATCGATGTGGAGGAGTAACAAGGAGGAGCGACATAGAGGATCGAAATGGATTTGCGACATCAAGCAGTTACATGGAAGAGCGACATTCTGGAGTGACATGGGGTAGCGACATGGTGGAGTGATATGGAGGATTAAGAAGGAGCCAAATGGAGGATCGACATGTGTCGACATGGAAGACATGGAGGAGTGACATGGAGGATCGACATGGAGCAGCGACATGGAGGAGTGACATGGAGAAGCGACATGGAGGATCGACATGGCGGAGTTACATGCAGGACTGACATGGAAGAAAGGGAGGAGTGACATGGAGTGGTGACATGGAGGTGTGAAATAGAGGATCGAGATGGAGGAGGTATATGGAGCAGTGACATTCTGGAGTGAATTTCTGGAGGGACATTCTGGAGTGACATGGAGGTATCGACATGGAGGAGTGACAAGGAGGAGTGATATAGAGGATCAACATAGAGGATTGACATGGAGGAGGGACATGGAGAAGTGACGTTCTGGAAAGACATTCTGGAGTGACATGGAAGAGCAGCAATCTGGGGTAACATGGAGGAGATACATGGAGGAGTGATATGGAGGAGCAGGGACGAGAGACATAGAGGATCGACATGGAAAAGTCACATGGAGGAGCAACACGGAGGAGTGACATGGAGGAGTGACATGGAGGATCCACATGGAGGAGTGACATGGAGGAGCGACATGGCGGAGTGACATGGAGGAGTAACATGGAGGCTTGACGTGGAAGACAGGGATTAGTGACATTGAGGAGCGAAATAGAGGATCATGCCACTGCGAGTGACATGGAGGAGGGACATGGAGGAGTGGCATTCTGGAGTGACATTCCGGAGTGACATGGAGGAGCGACATTCCGGATGAATCTGTTGACCAACAAAATTTTCAATTGCAGGTGCTTAGCAGGAAATTGACCATAATTCATTGACCATTAGCAAATCATCATAAATCTTGGTAGATATCTTCAGTACATGTTTGGGAAGAGGCGTACCAAAGCATTTTCCGCTTGACACATAAGGGGCGCCACAAATATCAGAAACTTGTATCGCGAGATCCGGTGGACAGAATTTTATCAAATTTGGTACACATACTCTGGGGGCAAGTATTAACCAAGATCTATAGTGTCATATTGATCGGTGCATGTGGGCGTGGCCTATTTAGCATTTTATGCAAAATTATGCCTTTGCTCAATTGCTGTGAGCTGGAATGAGCTAGAGACATGACACTTGGTACCATAACTGTACATGATGCCATAATGCTTCACATAAAATATGAAAACAATTGGCCACATGGTGGCGCTATAACAATTTTCAAGGCCAGCCCCTCACACCATAAATCCTATTAATTTGAAATTTGACACACATGTGCTGCTGAATGTGATCTAACAAAAAGTCTCTTGGACCACGAAAGTCCACCAACTAAATTTTCCGCCATGTTGAATTTTTTGAAAAACACATTTTTGACATCTCTTCCTAAACCGTAGGTCTGATTGCTGGCATATTTTCTGCGAATTATTATTGGACCAGGCTCATCAAAGATTGCATAAAGCTTGTTGATATGTTATTGTGTTGTGAAGATATTGACCAATTCATTTTTAAGGGGCGGGCTCAGCACGTCAATAGACCTAACTTCACAAGCCTTTGGCCCATCATCTCCAAACTTGCAGCATATGTTCACAAGAGTAGCGGAAACATCTGCTGAAAGCTTCATTCAAGTCGGCCACATGGTGGCGCTGTAATTAACGCCCAAACATGCGATTTTGGAAAGGCCACGCCCCTCAAACCGTAAGTCCGATTGACTTGAAATGTGACACATATGTGCAACTCCGTGTGATCTACAATAAAGCCTCTTGGACCTCCAAAGTGCACCTGGACATATTTTCCGCCATATTGGATTTTTTGAAAAACACATTTTTGACATCTCCTCCTAAGCCGTAGGACTGATTGCTGGAATATTTTCTACGAATCATTATTGGACCAGGCTCATCAAAAGTTGCATTAAGCTTGTTGATATGTTATTGCGTTGTGAAGATATTGACCAATACATTTCTAAGAGGCGTTCCTCAGCACATCAATAGACCTAACTTCACAAGCCTTTGGCCCATCATCTCCAAACTTGCAGCATATGTTCACAAGAGTAGTTGAAACATCCGCTGAAAGTTTCATTCAAATCGACCACTAGAGGGGCGCTTTGAGCGATATGCCGCTTGCGGCTTTAATTCATTTTAAATTGATATAACTATGTGGATGTGGAAATATGTTTTATATATTTCATGTTTATTCTTTTACAATGTAATTGTAACCTGTGTTGAAATGTACCACTATACGATCACAATGTACAACTCTAGTTTTCATCACTAAGCCAAAGAATGCATTTCTCCTCCAGAAACACTGAAAAGTGGATTCATATGAAAAATGTGAAATTTCTAAACAGAAAAACATTTCTTGCATTGGAAACACACAAAAAAGGATAAATATGAAAGGGAACACAGTTTTCCAAAATATAATATGATAGTTTTGGACTCCAGGCATCAAACTGTCAGTCTGAGCTGAATTCCATGTAAAACGCTAGTTTTCATCACTAAACTCGCTTAATATGTCTTTCTCATGCAAAACCACTCAGGAACGCATTTCTCCTCAAGAAACACTGAAACGTGCGTTTATATGAAGAATATGTGATTTATTTACAGAAACACATCTGTTATACTGGAAACATACAAAAATGAGACAGAATATGAAAAGAAACATAGTTTTCTCAAATTTTACATTAGAATTCGCTTCCAAGTATCAAATCTTCATTCTGAGCTCAATTCTATGCAAAACACTTGTTTTCATCACTAAACTCGCTTAATATGTCTTTCTCATGCAAAACCACTCAGGAACGCATTTCTCCTCAAGAAACACTGAAACGTGCGTTTATATGAAGAATATGTGATTTATTTATAGAAACACATCTGTTATACTGGAAACATACAAAAATGAGACAGAATATGAAAAGAAACATAGTTTTCTCAAATTTTACATTAGAATTCGCTTCCAAGTATCAAACTGTCAGTCTGAGCTGAATTCCATGTAAAACGCTAGTTTTCATCACTAAACTCGCTTAATATGTCTTTCTCACCCAACACCACTCAGGAACGCATTTCTCCTCAAGAAACACAGAAACGTGCATTTATATGAAAATGATGTGATTGCTTCATTAAATAAATCTCTTATATTGGAAACATAAAAAACAGGATGAAAATGAAAGGGAATATGTTTTTTAATTTTTTTCTACATAATAGTTGGCCTTTCTGCATCAAACCTTCACACTGACCTCATTTCCAAGTACAACTTTAGTTTTCATCACTAAACTTGCTTAAACTGTTTTGAAAAAAAATCTATTGTATGATATGTCGAAAATTCCTTGGAAAAAAAGTCAAAGTATAGTATTTCAAAAAATGTCATGAAAAAAGTTATACTACTTCTATATATTTTCATTTTTTTGAAAAGAAGTCATACTATATTGTATATCGAAAGATTTTATGAAAAAAATTAATTGTATAATAAATCGAAAAATGTCTTGAAAAAAAAGTTATAGTATACCATTTTGAAATTTTTTGGAAAAAAAATACAATATTGTATATGTCAGCGACATTGTAGATCGACATGGAGAAGTAACATGCTGGATCCACATGGAGGAATGACATGGAGGATCGACATGGAGGAGCGACATGGAGGATCGATGTGGAGGAGTAACAAGGAGGAGCGACATGGAGGAGTGACATGGATGATCGATGTGGAGGAGTAACAAGGAGGAGCGACATGGAGGATTGACATCAAGCAGTGACATTCTGGAGTTCAATCTGCAATGATATTCTGGAGTGACATGGAGTAGCGACATGGAGGAGTGACATGCTGGAGCAACATGGAGGATAAAAATGTATGATCGATGTGGAGGAGTAACAAGGAGGAGAGACATAGAGGATCAAAATGGATTTGCGACATCAAGCAGTTACATGGAAGAGCGACATTCTGGAGTGACATGGAGTAGCGACATGGTGGAGTGATATGGAGGATTAAGAAGGAGCCACATGGAGGATCGACGTGTCGACATGGAGGAGTGACATGGAGGAGTAACAATGAGGAGCGACATGGAGGAGCGACATCAAGCAGTGACATTCTGGAGTGACATGGAGCAGCGACATGGAGGAGTGACATGGAGAAGCGACATGGCGGATCGACATGGCGGAGTTATATGCAGGACGGACATGGAAGAAAGGGAGGAGTGACATGGAGTGGCGACATGGAGGTGTGAAATAGAGGATCGAGATGGAGGAGGTATATGGAGGAGTGACTTTCTGGAGGGACATTCTGGAGTGACATGGAGGTATCGACATGGAGGAGTGACAAGGAGGAGCGACATGGCGGAGTGACATGGAGGAGTAACATGGAGGCTTGACGTCGAAGACAGGGATTAGTGACATTGAGGACGAAATAGAGGATCAACATGAAGGAGTGACATGTAGAAGGTACATGGAGGAGTGGCATTCTGGAGTGACATTCTTGAGGGACATTCTGGAGTGATATGGAGGAGCGACATTGAGTAGTGACATGGAGGAGTGACAAGAAGGAGCGACACAGAGGAGTGACATGGAGGAGCAACATGGAGGATTGACATAGAGGTGTAACATGGAGGATCGACATGGAGTGACATGGATGTAACTACATGGAGAAGTGATGTGGAAGACAGGGAGGAATGACATGGAGGAGCGCAATAGAGTATCGACATGGAGCATATTGAGGAGTGAAATGGAGGAGCGACATGGAGGATAGACATGGAGGCGTGACATGGAGGAGCGACAAGGAAAGAGTGACATGGAGGAGCGACATGGAAGAGCGACATGGAGGATCTACATGGAGGAGCAACATCACGGAGCGACATGGAAGACTGACAATGAGGAGATACAGTCTGGAGGAACATGGTGGAGCGACATTCTGGAGTGACATGGAGGAGCGGCATGGAGGAATGACATGAAGCAGTGATATGGAGGAGCAAGGAGGAGCGACACTGAGGATCGATTTGAATAAGTTACATGGAGGAGCGACACATTGGAGTGACATGGAAGATATGGAGGAGTGACATGGAGGAGCAACATGGAGTATCGACATGGAGGATCAACATGGAGGAGTGACATTGAGGAGGTACATTCTTGAGGGACAGGGTGGAGCGACATTCTGGAGTGACATGAAGGAGCGACATTCTGGAGTGACATTCTGGAGTGACATGGAGGAATAAAATGGAGGAGCGACATGGAAGATCGACATGACGGAGTGACATGGAGGAGCGACATGGAAGAGCGACATGGAGGAGTGACATGAAGGAGTGACATGGAGGATCGAAATGCAGGATCGACATGAAACAGCGACATGGTGGAGTTAAATGGAGAAGTGACATATAGGATTGACATGGAGGAGCGACATGGAGGATCGAAATGGAGGAGCGACATGGAGGATAGACATGGAGGAGTGACATGGAGGATCGACATGGAGTATTGACAAGGAGGACTTACATGGAGGAGTGACATCCTACAGTTAAATTCTGATGTGAAATTCTGGAGTGATATGTAGGATCTACATGGAGGATTGACATGGAGGATCGACATGGAGGAGCGACATAGAGTATCGACATGGAAGAGTATCAAGGTTGATCGACATGGACAAGTGAAATGGAGGAGTGACATGGTAGAGATGGAGGAGTGATATGGAGGAGAGACACGGAAGATCGACATGGAGGATCGACATGTAGGAGTGACATTCTGGAGTTAAATCTGTTTGACACGGAGGAGCGACATTCTGGAGTGACATGGAGGAGCGACATGGTTGAGTGATATGGATGAGCAAGGAGGAGCGACACGGATGATCAACATGTGTCGACATGGAAGACATGGAGGAGTGACATGGAGGATCGACATTGAGCAGTGACAGGGAGGAGTGATATGGAGGAGTGACATTTTGGAGGGACATTCTGGAGTGACATTCTGGAGTGACTTTGATGAGCTACATGGAGGAGGTACATGGGGGAGTGACTTGGAAGACATGGAGGAGTGACATGAAGGAGCGACATGGAGCAGTGATATGAGAGTGTGACATGGAAGATCGACATGTAGGAGTGACATGGAGGAACGACATGGAGGAGTGACATGGTGGAGTGAAATGGAAGACATGTATGAGTGACATGGAGGAGCGACATTCTGGACTGACATTCTGGAGTGACATTGATGAGCTACATGGAGGAGATCCATAGGAGAGTGACATGGAAGACATGGAGGAGTGAAATGGGGGAGTGACATGGAAGATGGGGAGAATTGACATGTAGGAGCAAAATGGAGGTGTTAAATTGAGGATGGACATGGAGTAGTGATATGGAGGAGGGAATTAGAGGATTGACATGGAGGAAGGACAAGGAAGAGTGACATTCTGGAGTTATATTCTGGTTTGACATTCTGGATTGACATGGAGGAGCAACATTCCCGAGTGACATGGAGGAGTTTTATGGATGAGCAATTAGGAGTGACATGGAGGATCGACATGGAGGAGTGACATGGGGGAGGGACATGGTGGATCAACATGTGTCCACATAGAAGCCATGGAGGAGTGACATGGAGGATCGACATGGAGGAGTGACATGGGGGAGCGACATGGTGGAATGACTTGGAGGAGTGACATGTAGGTTGACATGGAGGAGTGACGTGGAAGACAGGGAGAAATGACATGGAGGAGCGCAATAGAGGATAGACATGGAGCACATGGAGGAGTGAAATGGAGGAGCGACATGGAGGAGTGACATGGAGGATCGACATTGAGGAGTGGAATGGAGGAGCGACATTCTGGAGTGACATGGAGGAGCGATATGGAAGATCGACATGGAGGAGTAACATGTAGGATCGACATGGAGGATCGACAAGGAGGAGTGACATTGAGGAGCAACATGGAGGATTGACATGGAGGATCGACATGGAGGAGCGACATCAAGCAGTGACATTCTGGAGCGACATCAAGCAGTGACATTCTGGAGTTCAATCTGCAGTGATATTCTGGAGTGACATGGAGGAGTGACATTCTGGAGTGACATGGAGTAGCGACATGGAGGAGTGACATGGAAGAGCAACATGGAAGAGCGACATGGAAGAGCTACATGGAGGTGCGACATCACGGAGCGACATGGAGGTCTGACAACGAGGAGGTACATTCTGGAGGAACAGGGTGGAGCGACATTCTGGAGTGACATGGAGGAGCGACATTCTGGAGTGACATGGAGGATTGACATGGAAGAGCGATATGGAGGATCGACAAGGAGGAGCAACATTGAGGAGCAACATGGAGGACTGACATGGAGGAGTAACATGGCACAGCGACGAGGGGGAGCTACATGGAGTAGCGACATCACGTAGCGACATGGATGACTGACATGGAGGAGTGACATGAAGGAGTGATATGGAAGACAGTGAGGAGTGACATGGAGGGTCGACATGGAGGAGGAATATGGAGGAATGACATTCTGGAGTGACTTGCAGGAGGGACATTCTGGAGTGACATGGAGGTATCGACATTGAGTAGTGACATGGAGGAGTGACAAGAAGGAGCGACACAGAGGAGTGACATGGAGGAGCAACATGGAGTATTGACATAGAGGAGTAACATGAAGGATCTGTGTGGAGGAGTGACATGGAGGAGCGACATGGTGGAGCAACATGGAGGATCGAAATGGAGGATCAACATGGAGCAGTGACATGGAGGAGTCACATTGAGGAGGTACATTCTGGAGGGACAGGGTGGAGCGACATTCTGGAGTGACATGAAGGAGCGAAATTCTGGAGTGACATTCTAGAGCGACATGGAGGAATAAAATGGAGGAGCGACATGGAAGATCGACATGAAGGAGTGACATGGAGGAGCGACATGGAAGAGCGACATGGAGGATCGACACGGAGGAGTGACATGGAAGAGCGACATGGAAGAGCGACATGGAGGAGCTACATGGAGGTGCGACATCACGGAGCGACATGGAGGTCTGACAACGAGGAGGTACATTCTGGAGGGACAGGGTGGAGCGACATTCTGGAGTGACATGGAGGAGCGACATTCTGGAGTGACATGGAGGATTGACATGGAAGAGCGATATGGAGGATCGACAAGGAGGAGCAACATTGAGGCGCAACATGGAGGACTGACATGGAGGAGCAACATGGCAGGGCGACTAGGGGGAGCTACATGGAGTAGCGACATCAAGTAGCGACATGGAGGACTGACATGAAGGAGTGACATGGAGGACCGACATTCTGGAGTGACATGGAGAAGCGGCATTCTGGTGTGACATAGAGGAGTGATATGGAGGAGCAGGGACGAGAGACATTGAGGATCGACATGGAAAAGTCACATGGAGGAGTGTCAGGAGTGACATGGAACACATGGTGGAGTGACATTGAAGATCGACATTGAGGATCGAAATGCAGGATCGACATGAAACAGTGACATGGAGGAGTGACATGGAAGTGTGCCATGGAGGAGTGACATGGAGGATCGACATGGAGGAGTGACATGGGGGAGCGACATGGTGGAGTTAAATGGAGAAGTGACATATAGGATTGACATGGAGGAGCGACATGGAGGATCGAAATGGAGGAGCGACATGGAGGATAGACATGGAGGAGTGACATGGAGGATCGACATTGAGGAGTGGAATGGAGGAGCGACATGGTAGAGTGACATGGAGTTTTGACAAGGAGGATCAACATGGAGGAGTCGATGTTAGTCCTCCTTGTCAATACTCCATGTATTGACAAGGAGGACTAACATCGAGGAGTGACATCCTACAGTTAAATTCTGGTGTGAAATTCTGGAGTGATATGTAGGATCGACATGGAGGATTGACATGGAGGATCGACATGGAGGAGCGACATAGAGTATCGACATGGAAGAGTATCAAGGTTGATCGACATGGACAAGTGATATGGAGGAGTGACATGGTAGAGATGGAGGAGTGATATGGAGGAGAGACATGGAAGATCGACATGGAGGATCGACATGTAGGAGTGACATTCTGGATTTAAATCTGTTTGACATGGAGGAGCGACATTCTAGAGTGACATGGAGGAGCGACATGGTGGAGTGATATGGATGAGCAAGGAGGAGCGACACGGATGATCAACATGTGTCGACATGGAAGACATGGAGGAGTGACATGGAGGATCGACATTGAGCAGTGACATGGAGGAGTGACAAAGAGGAGCGTCATGGAGGAGTGATATGGAGGAGTGACATTTTGGAGGGATATTCTGGAGTGACATTCTGGAGTGACAAAGAGGAGCGTCATGGAGGAGGTACATGGGGGAGTGACTTGGAAGGCATCGAGGAGTGACATGAAGGAGCGACATGGAGCAGTGATATGAGAGTGTGACATGGAAGATCGACATGTAGGAGTGACATGGAGGAACGACATGTAGGAGTGACATGGTGGAGTGACATGGAAGACATGTATGAGTGACATGGAGGAGCGACATTCTGGACTGACATTCTGGAGTGACATTGATGAGCTACATGGAGGAGGTACATAGGAGAGTGACATGGAAGACATGGAGGAGTGAAATGGGGGAGTGACATGGAAGATGGGGAGAATTTACATGTAGGAGCAAAATGGAGGTGTTAAATTGAGGATGGACATGGAGTAGTGATATGGAGGAGGGAATTAGAGGATTGACATGGAGGAAGGACAAGGAGGAGTGACATTCTGGAGTTTAATTCTGGATGACATTCTGGATTGACATGGAGGAGCAACATTCCCGAGTGACATGGAGGAGTTTTATGGATGAGCAATTAGGAGTGACATGGAGGATCGAACCCGAGGAGTGACATGGAAGACATGGAGTGACATGGAGGATCGACATTGAGTAGTGACAAGGAGGAGTGACATGAAGGAGTGACATGGAGGATCGACATTCTGGAGTGACATGGAGGAGTGATATGGAGGAGCAGGGACGAGAGACACAGAGGATCGACATGGGAAAGTCACATGGAGGAGTGTCAGGAGTGACATGGAACACATGATGGAGTGACATTGAAGATCGACATTGAGGATCGAAATGGAGGATCGACATGAAACAGTGACATGGAGGAGTGACATGGAAGTGTGCCATGGAGGAGTGACATGGAGGATCGACATGGAGGAGTGACATGGGGGAGCGACATGGTGGAGTGACTTGGAGGAGTGACATGTAGGTTGACATGGATGAGTGACGTGGAAGACAGGGAGGAATGACATGGAGGAGCGCAATAGAGGATCGATATGGAGCACATGGAGGAGTGAAATGGAGGAGCGACATGGAGGATCGACATGGAGGAGTGACATGGAGGATCGACATTGAGGAGTGGAATGGAGGAGCAACATTCTGGAGTGACATGGAGGAGCGATATGGAAGATCGACATGGAGGAGTAACATGTAGGATCTAAATGGAGGAGTTACATGTAGGATCGACATGGAGGATCGACAAGGAGGAGTGACATTGAGGAGCAACATGGCGGATTGACATGGAGGATCGACATGGAGGAGCGACATAGAGGATTGACATGGAGGAGTATTCAGGTTGATCGACATGGAGAAGTGACATGGAGGAGTGACATGGTAGAGATGGAGGAGTGACATGGAGGAGAGACATGGAAGATCGACATGGAGGATCAACATGTGTCGACATAGAAGACATGGAGGAGTGACATGGAGGATCGATGTGGAGGAGTAACAAGGAGGAGCGACATGGAGGATCGACATGGAGGAGCGACATCAAGCAGTGACATTCTGGAGCGACATCAAGCAGTGACATTCTGGAGTTCAATCTGCAGTGATATTCTGGAGTGACATGGAGGAGCGACATTCTGGAGTGACATGGAGTAGCGACATGGAGGAGTGACATGCTGGAGCAACATGGAGGATAAAAATGTAGGATCGATGTGGAGGAGTAACAAGGAGGAGCGACATAGAGGATCGAAATGGATTTGCGACATCAAGCAGTTACATGGAAGAGCGACATTCTGGAGTGACATGGGGTAGCGACATGGTGGAGTGATATGGAGGATTAAGAAGGAGCCAAATGGAGGATCGACATGTGTCGACATGGAAGACATGGAGGAGCGACATGGAGGATCGACATGGAGCAGCGACATGGAGGAGTGACATGGAGGACTGACATGGAAGAAAGGGAGGAGTGACATGGAGTGGCGACATGGAGGTGTGAAATAGAGGATCGAGATGGAGGAGGTATATGGAGCAGTGACATTCTGGAGTGAATTTCTGGAGGGACATTCTGGAGTGACATGGAGGTATCGACATGGAGGAGTGACAAGGAGGAGTGATATAGAGGATCAACATAGAGGATTGACATGGAGGAGGGACATGGAGAAGTGACGTTCTGGAAAGACATTCTGGAGTGACATGGAAGAGCAGCAATCTGGGGTAACATGGAGGAGATACATGGAGGAGTGATATGGAGGAGCAGGGACGAGAGACATAGAGGATCGACATGGAAAAGTCACATGGAGGAGCAACACGGAGGAGTGACATGGAGGAGTGACATGGAGGATCCACATGGAGGAGTGACATGGAGGAGCGACATGGCGGAGTGACATGGAGGAGTAACATGGAGGCTTGACGTGGAAGACAGGGATTAGTGACATTGAGGAGCGAAATAGAGGATCATGCCACTGCGAGTGACATGGAGGAGGGATATGGAGGAGTGGCATTCTGGAGTGACATGGAGGAGCGACATTCCGGATGAATCAGTTGACCAACAAAATTTTCAATTGCAGGTGCTTAGCAGGAAATTGACCATAATTCATTGACCATTAGCAAATCATCATAAATCTTGGTAGATATCTTCAGTACATGTTTGGGAAGAGGCGTACCAAAGCATTTTCCGCTTGACACATAAGGGGCGCCACAAATATCAGAAACTTGTATCGCGAGATCCGGTGGACAGAATTTTATAAAATTTGGTACACATACTCTGGGGGCAAGTATTAACCAAGATCTATAGTGTCATATTGATCGGTGCATGTGGGCGTGGCCTATTTAGCATTTTATGCAAAATTATGCCTTTGCTCAATTGCTGTGAGCTGGAATGAGCTAGAGACATGACACTTGGTACCATAACTGTACATGATGCCATAATGCTTCACATAAAATATGAAAACAATTGGCCACATGGTGGCGCTATAACAATTTTCAAGGCCAGCCCCTCACACCATAAATCCTATTAATTTGAAATTTGACACACATGTGCTGCTGAATGTGATCTAAAAAAAAGTCTCTTGGACCACGAAAGTCCACCAACTAAATTTTCCGCCATGTTGAATTTTTTGAAAAACACAGTTTTGACATCTCTTCCTAAACCGTAGGTCTGATTGCTGGCATATTTTCTGCGAATTATTATTGGACCAGGCTCATCAAAGATTGCATAAAGCTTGTTGATATGTGTTGTGAAGATATTGACCAATTCATTTTTAAGGGGCGGGCTCAGCACGTCAATAGACCTAACTTCACAAGCCTTTGGCCCATCATCTCCAAACTTGCAGCATATGTTCACAAGAGTAGCGGAAACATCTGCTGAAAGCTTCATTCAAGTCGGCCACATGGTGGCGCTGTAATTAACGCCCAAACATGCGATTTTGGAAAGGCCACGCCCCTCAAACCGTAAGTCCGATTGACTTGAAATGTGACACATATGTGCAACTCCGTGTGATCTACAATAAAGCCTCTTGGACCTCCAAAGTGCACCTGGACATATTTTCCGCCATATTGGATTTTTTGAAAAACACATTTTTGACATCTCCTCCTAAGCCGTAGGACCGATTGCTGGAATATTTTCTACGAATCATTATTGGACCAGGCTCATCAAAAGTTGCATTAAGCTTGTTGATATGTTATTGCGTTGTGAAGATATTGACCAATACATTTCTAAGAGGTGTTCCTCAGCACATTAATAGACCTAACTTCACAAGCCTTTGGCCCATCATCTCCAAACTTGCAGCATATGTTCACAAGAGTAGTTGAAACATTCGCTGAAAGTTTCATTCAAATCGACCACTAGAGGGGCGCTTTGAGCGATATGCCGCTTGCGGCTTTAATTCATTTTAAATTGATATAACTATGTGGATGTGGAAATATGTTTTATATATTTCATGTTTATTCTTTTACAATGTAATTGTAACCTGTGTTGAAATGTACCACTATACGATCACAATGTACAACTCTAGTTTTCATCACTAAGCCAAAGAATGCATTTCTCCTCCAGAAACACTGAAAAGTGGATTCATATGAAAAATGTGAAATTTCTTCACAGAAAAACATTTCTTGCATTGGAAACACACAAAAAAGGATAAATATGAAAGGGAACACAGTTTTCCAAAATATTATATGATAGTTTTGGACTCCAGGCATCAAACTGTCAGTCTGAGCTGAATTCCATGTAAAACGCTAGTTTTCATCACTAAACTCGATTAATATGTCTTTCTCATGCAAAACCACTCAGGAACGCATTTCTCCTCAAGAAACACTGAAACGTGCGTTTATATGAAGAATATGTGATTTATTTATAGAAACACATCTGTTATACTGGAAACATACAAAAATGAGACAGAATATGAAAAGAAACATAGTTTTCTCAAATTTTACATTAGAATTCGCTTCCAAGTATCAAATCTTCATTCTGAGCTCAATTCTATGCAAAACACTTGTTTTCATCACTAAACTCGCTTAATATGTCTTTCTCATGCAAAACCACTCAGGAACGCATTTCTCCTCAAGAAACACTGAAACGTGCGTTTATATGAAGAATATGTGATTTATTTATAGAAACACATCTGTTATACTGGAAACATACAAAAATGAGACAGAATATGAAAAGAAACATAGTTTTCTCAAATTTTACATTAGAATTCGCTTCCAAGTATCAAATCTTCATTCTGAGCTGAATTCCATGTAAAACGCTAGTTTTCATCACTAAACTCGCTTAATATGTCTTTCTCATGCAAAACCACTCAGAAACGCATTTCTCCTCAAGAAACACTGAAAAGTGCTTTTATATGAATAATATGTGATTTATTTACAGAAACACATCTGTTATACTGGAAACATACAAAAAAGAGACAGAATATGAAAAGAAACATTGTTTTCTCAAATTTTACATTAGAATTCGCTTCCAAGTATCAAACTGTCAGTCTGAGCTGAATTCCATGTAAAACGCTAGTTTTCATCACTAAACTCGCTTAATATGTCTTTCTCATGCAAAACCACTCAGAAACGCATTTCTCCTCAAGAAACACAGAAACGTGCATTTATATGAAAATGATGTGATTGCTTCATTAAATAAATCTCTTATATTGGAAACATAAAAAACAGGATGAAAATGAAAGGGAATGTTTTTTAATTTTTTTCTACATAATAGTTGGCCTTTCTGCATCAAACCTTCACACTGACCTCATTTCCAAGTACAACTTTAGTTTTCATCACTAAACTTGCTTAAACTGTTTTGAAAAAAAATCTATTGTATTATATGTCGAAAATTTCTTGGAAAAAAAGTCAAAGTATAGTATTTCAAAAAATGTCATGAAAAAAGTTATACTACTTCTATATATTTTCATTTTTTTTTAAAAGAAGTCATACTATATTGTATATCGAAAGATTTTATGAAAAAAATTAATTGTATAATAAATCGAAAAATGTCTTGAAAAAAAGTTATAGTATACCATTTTGAAATTTTTTGGAAAAAAAATACAATATTGTATATGTCAGCGACATTGTAGATCGACATGGAGAAGTAACATGCTGGATCCACATGGAGGAATGACATGGAGGATCGACATGGAGGAGCGACATGGAGGATCGATGTGGAGGAGTAACAAGGAGGAGCGACATGGAGGAGTGACATGGAGGATCGATGTGGAGGAGCGACATGGTGGAGTGATATGGAGGATTAAGAAGGAGCCACATGGAGGATCGACATGTGTCGACATGGAAGACATGGAGGAGTGACATGGAGGAGTAACAATGAGGAGCGACATGGAGGATCGACATGGAGGAGCGACATCAAGCAGTGACATTCTGGAGTTCAATCTGGAGTGACATGGAGCAGCGACATGGAGGAGTGACATGGAGAAGCGACATGGCGGATCGACATGGCGGAGTTATATGCAGGACTGACATGGAAGAAAGGGAGGAGTGACATGGAGTGGCGACATGGAGGTGTGAAATAGAGGATCGAGATGGAGGAGGTATATGGAGGAGTGACTTTCTGGAGGGATATTCTGGAGTGACATGGAGGTATTGACATGGAGGAGTGACAAGGAGGAGCGACATGGCGGAGTGACATGGAGGAGTAACATGGAGGCTTGACGTCGAAGACAGGGATTAGTGACATTGAGGACGAAATAGAGGATCAACATGAAGGAGTGACATGGAGGAGGTACATGGAGGAGTGGCATTCTGGAGTGACATTCTTGAGGGACATTCTGGAGTGATATGGAGGAGCGACATTGAGTAGTGACATGGAGGAGTGACAAGAAGGAGCGACACAGAGGAGTGACATGGAGGAGCAACATGGAGGATTGACATAGAGGTGTAACATGGAGGATCGACATGGAGTGACATGGAGAAGCGACATGGTGGAACTCCACATCCATGTAACTACATGGAGAAGTGATGTGGAAGACAGGGAGGAATGACATGGAGGAGCGCAATAGAGGATCGACATGGAGCATATTGAGGAGTGAAATGGAGGAGCGACATGGAGGATAGACATGGAGGCGTGACATGGAGGAGCGACAAGGAAAGAGTGACATGGAGGAGCGACATGGAAGAGCGACATGGAGGATCTACATGGAGGAGCAACATCACGGAGCGACATGGAAGACTGACAATGAGGAGATACAGTCTGGAGGAACATGGTGGGGCGACATTCTGGAGTGACATGGAGGAGCGGCATGGAGGAATGACATGAAGCAGTGATATGGAGGAGCAAGGAGGAGCGACACTGAGGATCGATTTGAATAAGTTGCATGGAGGAGCGACACATTGGAGTGACATGGAAGATATGGAGGAGTGACATGGAGGAGCGACATTCTGGAGTGACATGGAGGATTGACATGGAAGAGCGATATGGAGGATCGACAAGGAGGAGCAACATTGAGGAGCAACATGGAGGACTGACATGGAGGAGCGGCATGGAGGAATGACATGAAGCAGTTATATGGAGGAGCAAGGAGGAGCGACACTGAGGATCGATTTGAATAAGTTACATGGAGGAGCGACACATTGGAGTGACATGGAAGATATGGAGGAGTGACATGGAGAATCGACATCACGTAGCGACATGGATGACTGACATGGAGGAGTGACATGAAGGAGTGATATGGAAGACAGGGAGGAGTGACATGGAGGGTCGACATGGAGGAGGAATATGGAGGAATGACATTCTGGAGTGACTTGCAGGAGGGACATTCTGGAGTGACATGGAGGTATCGACATTGAGTAGTGACATGGAGGAGTGACAAGAAGGAGCGACACAGAGGAGTGACATGGAGGAGCAACATGGAGTATTGACATAGAGGTGTAACATGAAGGATCTGCATGGAGGAGTGACATGGAGGAGCAACATGGAGTATTGACATAGAGGTGTAACATGAAGGATCTGCATGGAGGAGTGACATGGAGGAGCGACATGGTGGAGGTACATTCTGGAGGGACAGGGTGGAGCGACATTCTGGAGTGACATGAAGGAGCGAAATTCTGGAGTGACATTCTAGAGCGACATGGAGGAATAAAATGGAGGAGCGACATGGAAGAGCGACATGAAGGAGTGACATGGAGGAGCGACATGGAAGAGCGACATGGAGGATCGACACGGAGGAGTGACATGGAAGAGCGAAATGGAAGAGCGACATGGAGGAGCTACATGGAGGTGCGACATCACGGAGCGACATGGAGGTCTGACAACGAGGAGGTACATTCTGGAGGGACAGGGTGGAGCGACATTCTGGAGTGACATGGAGGAGCGACATTCTGGAGTGACATGGAGGATTGACATGGAAGAGCGATATGGAGGATCGACAAGGAGGAGCAACATTGAGGAGCAACATGGAGGACTGACATGGAGGAGCAACATGGCAGGGCGACTAGGGGGAGCTACATGGAGTAGCGACATCAAGTAGCGACATGGAGGACTGACATGAAGGAGTGACATGGAGGACCGACATTCTGGAGTGACATGGAGAAGCGGCATTCTGGTGTGACATGGAGGAGTGATATGGAGGAGCAGGGACGAGAGACATTGTGGATCGACATGGAAAAGTCACATGGAGGAGTGTCAGGAGTGACATGGAACACATGGTGGAGTGACATTGAAGATCGACATTGAGGATCGAAATGCAGGATCGACATGAAACAGTGACATGGAGGAGTGACATGGAAGTGTGCCATGGAGGAGTGACATGGAGGATCGACATGGAGGAGTGACATGGGGGAGCGACATGGTGGAGTGACTTGGAAGTGTGACATGGAGGAGTGACATGGAGGATCGACATGGAGTGACATGGAGAAGCGACATGGTGGAGTTAAATGGAGAAGTGACATTGAGGATAGACATGGAGGAGTGACATGGAGGATCGACATTGAGGAGTGGAATGGAGGAGCGACATGGAAGAGTGACATGGAGTTTTGACAAGGAGGATCAACATGGAGGAGTCGACATGGAGTATTGACAAGGAGGACTTACCTCGAGGAGTGACATCCTACAGTTAAATTCTGGTGTGAAATTCTGGAGTGATATGTAGGATCTACATGGAGGATTGACATGGAGGATCGACATGGAGGAGCGACATAGAGTATCGACATGGAAGAGTATCAAGGTTGATCGACATGGACAAGTGATATGGAGGAGTGACATGGTAGAGATGGAGGAGTGATATGGAGGAGAGACATGGAAGATCGACATGGAGGATCGACATGTAGGAGTGACATTCTGGAGTTAAATCTGTTTGACATGGAGGAGCGACATTCTAGAGTGACATGGAGGAGCGACATGGTGGAGTGATATGGATGAGCAAGGAGGAGCGACACGGATGATCAACATGTGTCGACATGGAAGACATGGAGGAGTGACATGGAGGATCGACATTGAGCAGTGACATGGAGGAGTGACAAAGAGGAGCGTCATGAAGGAGTGATATGGAGGAGTGACATTTTGGAGGGACATTCTGGAGTGACATTCTGGAGTGACAAAAAGGAGCGTCATGGAGGAGGTACATGGGGGAGTGACTTGGAAGACATCGAGGAGTGACATGAAGGAGCGACATGGAGCAGTGATATGAGAGTGTGACATGGAAGATCGACATGTAGGAGTGACATGGAGGAACGACATGTAGGAGTGACATGGTGGAGTGACATGGAAGACATGTATGAGTGACATGGAGGAGCGACATTCTGGACTGACATTCTGGAGTGACATTGATGAGCTACATGGAGGAGGTACATAGGAGAGTGACATGGAAGACATGGAGGAGTGAAATGGGGGAGAGTGACATGGAAGATGGGGAGAATTGACATGTAGGAGCAAAATGGAGGTGTTAAATTGAGGATGGACATGGAGTAGTGATATGGAGGAGGGAATTATAGGATTGACATGGAGGAAGGACAAGGAGGAGTGACATTCTGGAGTTTAATTCTGGATGACATTCTGGATTGACATGGAGGAGCAACATTCCCGAGTGACATGGATGAGTTTTATGGATGAGCAATTAGGAGTGACATGGAGGATCGAACCCGAGGAGTGACATGGAAGACATGGAGTGACATGGAGGATCGACATTGAGTAGTGACTTGGAGTAGTGACAAGGAGGAGTGACATGAAGGAGTGACATGGAGGATCGACATTCTGGAGTGACATGGAGGAGTGATATGGAGGAGCAGGGACGAGAGACACAGAGGATCGACATGGGAAAGTCACATGGAGGAGTGTCAGGAGTGACATGGAACACATGATGGAGTGACATTGAAGATCGACATTGAGGATCGAAATGGAGGATCGACATGGAGGAGTGACATGGGGGGAGCGACATGGTGGAGTGACTTGGAGGAGTGACATGTAGGTTGACATGGAGGAGTGACGTGGAAGACAGGGAGGAATGACATGGAGGAGCGCAATAGAGGATCGACATGGAGCACATGGAGGAGTGAAATGGAGGAGCGACATGGAGGATCGACATGGAGGAGTGACATGGAGGATCGACATTGAGGAGTGGAATGGAGGAGCAACATTCTGGAGTGACATGGAGGAGCGATATGGAAGATCGACATGTAGGATCTAAATGGAGGAGTTACATGTAGGATCGACATGGAGGATCGACAAGGAGGAGTGACATTGAGGAGCAACATGGAGGATTGACATGGAGGATCGACATGGAGGAGCGACATAGAGGATTGACATGGAGGAGTATTCAGGTTGATCGACATGGACTGAAGTGACATGGAGGAGTGACATGGTAGAGATGGAGGAGTGACATGGAGAGAGACATGGAAGATTGACATGGAGGATCAACATGTGTCGACATAGAAGACATGGAGGAGTGACATGGAGGATCGATGTGGAGGAGTAACAAGGAGGATCGACATGGAGGAGCGACATCAAGCAGTGACATTCTGGAGCGACATCAAGCAGTGACATTCTGGAGTTCAATCTGCAGTGATATTCTGGAGTGACATGGAGGAGCGACATTCTGGAGTGACATGGAGTAGCGACATGGAGGAGTAACATGCTGGAGCAACATGGAGGATAAAAATGTAGGATCGATGTGGAGGAGTAACAAGCGGAGGAGCGACATAGAGGATCGAAATGGATTTGCGACATCAAGCAGTTACATGGAAGAGCGACATTCTGGAGTGACATGGGGTAGCGACATGGTGGGAGTGATATGGAGGATTAAGAAGGAGCCAAATGGAGGATCGACATGTGTCGACATGGAAGACAGAGGAGTGATGTGACATGGAGGATCGACATGGAGCAGCGACATGGAGGGTGACATGGAGAAGAGAAGCGACATGGAGGATCGACATGGCGGAGTTACATGCAGGACTGACATGGAAGAAGGGAGGAGTGAGTGACATGGAGTGGCGACATGGAGGTGTGAAATAGAGGATCGAGATGGAGGAGGTATATGGAGCAGTGACATTCTGGAGTGAATTCTGGAGGGACATTCGGAGTGACATGGAGGAGTGACAAGGAGGATATAGAGGATCAACATAGAGGATTGACATGGAGGAGGGACATGGAGAAGTGACGTTCTGGAAAGATATTCTGGAGTGACATGGAAGAGCAGCAATCTGGGGTAACATGGAGGAGATACATGGAGGAGGTGATATGGAGGAGCAGGGACGAGAGACATAGATGATCGACATGGAAAAGTCACATGGAGGAGCAACACGGAGAGAGTGACATGGAGGAGTGACATGGAGGATCGACATGGAGGAGTGACATGGAGGAGCGACATGGCGGAGTGACATGGAGAGAGTAACATGGAGGCTTGACGTGGAAGATAGGGATTAGTGACATTGAGGAGCGAAATAGAGGATCATGCCACTGCGAGTGACATGGAGGAGGGACATGGAGGAGTGGCATTCTGGAGTGACATTCCGGAGTGACATGGAGGAGCGACATTCCGGAGTGACATGGAGGAGCGACATTGAGGAGCTACATGGAGGAGCTACACGGAGGAGCAACATGGAGGTCTCACAACGAGGAGTGACATCTGGATGATCTGTTGACCAACAAAATTTTCAATTGCAGGTGCTTAGCAGGAAATTGACCATAATTCATTGACCATTAGCAAATCATCATAAATCTTGGTAGATATCTTCAGTACATGTTTGGGAAGAGGCGTACCAAAGCATTTTCCGCTTGACACATAAGGGGCGCCACAAATATCAGAAACTTGTATCGCGAGATCCGGTGGACAGAATTTTATCAAATTTGGTACACATACTCTGGGGGCAAGTATTAACCAAGATCTATAGTGTCATATTGATCGGTGCATGGGGCGTGGCCTATTTAGCATTTTATGCAAAATTATGCCTTTGCTCAATTGCTGTGAGCTGGAATGAGCTAGAGACATGACACTTGGTACCATAACTGTACATGATGCCATAATGCTTCACATAAAATATGAAAACAATTGGCCACATGGTGGCGCTATAACAATTTTCAAGGCCAGCCCCTCACACCATAAATCCTATTAATTTGAAATTTGACACACATGTGCTGCTGAATGTGATCTAAAAAAAAGTCTCTTGGACCACGAAAGTCCACCAACTAAATTTTCCGCCATGTTGAATTTTTTGAAAAAACATTTTGACATCTTCCTAAACCGTAGGTCTGATTGCTGGCATATTTTGTGAATTATTATTGGACCAGGCTCATCAAAGATTGCATAAAGCTTGTTGATATGTGTTGTGAAGATATTGACCAATTCATTTTTAAGGGGCGGGCTCAGCACGTCAATAGACCTAACTTCACAAGCCTTTGGCCCATCATCTCCAAACTTGCAGCATATGTTCACAAGAGTAGCGGAAACATCTGCTGAAAGCTTCATTCAAGTCGGCCACATGGTGGCGCTGTAATTAACGCCCAAACATGCGATTTTGGAAAGGCCACGCCCCTCAAACCGTAAGTCCGATTGACTTGAAATGTGACACATATGTGCAACTCCGTGTGATCTACAATAAAGCCTCTTGGACCTCCAAAGTGCACCTGGACATATTTTCCGCCATATTGGATTTTTGAAAAACACATTTTTGACATCTCCTCCTAAGCCGTAGGACCGATTGCTGGAATATTTTCTACGAATCATTATTGGACCAGGCTCATCAAAAGTTGCATTAAGCTTGTTGATATGTTATTGCGTTGTGAAGATATTGACCAATACATTTCTAAGAGGCGTTCCTCAGCACATCAATAGACCTAACTTCACAAGCCTTTGGCCCATCATCTCCAAACTTGCAGCATATGTTCACAAGAGTAGTTGAAACATCCGCTGAAAGTTTCATTCAAATCGACCACTAGAGGGGCGCTTTGAGCGATATGCCGCTTGCGGCTTTAATTCATTTTAAATTGATATAACTATGTGGATGTGGAAATATGTTTTATATATTTCATGTTTATTCTTTTACAATGTAATGTAATTGTAACCTGTGTTGAAATGTACCACTATACGATCACAATGTACAACTCTAGTTTTCATCACTAAGCCAAAGAATGCATTTCTCCTCCAGAAACACTGAAAAGTGGATTCATATGAAAAATGTGAAATTTCTTCACAGAAAAACATTTCTTGCATTGGAAAACACACAAAAAAGGATAAATATGAAAGGGTTTTCCAGTTTTCCAAAATATAATATGATAGTTTTGGACTCCAGGCATCAAACTGTCAGTCTGAGCTGAATTCCATGTAAAACGCTAGTTTTCATCACTAAACTCGCTTAATATGTCTTTCTCATGCAAAACCACTCAGGAACGCATTTCTCCTCAAGAAACACTGAAACGTGCGTTATATGAAGAATATGTGATTTATTTATAGAAACACATCTGTTATACTGGAAACATACAAAAATGAGACAGAATATGAAAAGAAACATAGTTTTCTCAAATTTTACATTAGAATTCGCTTCCAAGTATCAAATCTTCATTCTGAGCTCAATTCTATGCAAAACACTTGTTTTCATCACTAAACTCGCTTAATATGTCTTTCTCATGCAAAACCACTCAGAAACGCATTCTCCTCAAGAAACACTGAAAAGTGCGTTTATATGAATAATATGTGATTTATTTACAGAAAACACATCTCTTATACTGGAAACATACAAAAAAGAGACAGAATATGAAAAGAAACATTGTTTTCTCAATTTTTACATTAGAATTCGCTTCCAAGTATGAAACTGTCAGTCTGAGCTGAATTCCATGTAAAACGCTAGTTTCATCACTAAACTCGCTTAATATGTCTTTCATGCAAAACCACTCAGAAACGCAATTTCTCCTCAAGAAACACTGAAAAGTGCGTTTATATGAATAATATGTGATTTATTTACAGAAACACACCTGTATACTGGAAACATACAAAAAAGAGACAGAATATGAAGAAGAAACATGTTTTCTCAAATTTACATTAGAATTCGCTTCCAAGTATCAAACTGTCAGTCTGAGCTGAATTCCATGTAAAACGCTAGTTTCATCACTAAACTCGCTTAATATGTCTTTCTCACCCAAAACCACTCAGGAACGCATTTCTCCTCAAGAAACAC
>CM025843.1:6614644-6637486 GCA_014673565.1 Sebastes schlegelii
GAAGCTCCAGCTCAGTCTGGGACTCCTCATACTTCTGCTTCCACTCAGCCAGGATCTAATTCAATTGTAAATTAATTGTGAATGGGGTAAAAAAAAAAATGAACCACCATGAAACTTCCCGTGTTGATTACTTACATTAATTAGTTTTTTTTGTATTACAAGTTTTCTGAAAATATAGGTTTAATATGCATTTTATTGACATATTAGAGCCAAAGGTTTTTAGTGAGGGAATTTTGGATATCTTATTTTATCACTCCATATATCAGAAAATACTGCCAACAGCCATAAAAAAAAATCAATTTTCGTCATGCTTATGGTTACAATATGATATAAATCAAGCTATGAGTAATATATGAACAAACCCCTCAGTAAAAACCTTCTGACTAGGAATAAAATTGGGAACATTGGTGTATGTAAGCGCTACTGAAGTGGAGATTTCTGGCTCAGAGTCTGAGGAATAACCTAATTGTGGAGAAAATGGCCTTTAAAGATATGTATTGTAAAATTCCATACATTTTGACACGACAGGAGAATAGGGTAAAAAATGTAACTAATACATATCATCATGAAACGTCCACAGTTAATTACTTTAATTTTTTGTATTACAAGTTTTCTTAAATTTTATGTTTAAATATGCAAATGAGGCATTATCTAATGCTAACTTTTGGTGAATTTAGGAGAAATATACAGACGCAAATAGACAAAGTGTAGTAAATAAACACCTAAATGTGTATTTTATATGTTTTTTTCCCACTAGTCTGAAAGAAGATATTATGGAAGCAAAATAGCCCAGAATCTCAAAATTGACCAGTACATGAAAAACAATGTTTCTGCCTGTAGTGTCTCCCCTTAAAGCACACTCAATTCATACATTCAGAACTGTACTAAAGTATACTTGTCTGGGATGAGTCCCTGTCATTTCATATATGTCATTACCTTGTCAAAGTTTCTTTGTTTCTTGTCCAGAGCTGCAGCAGCAGCGTTCGATCTCTCCACATCCACCATGAGATCCTCAATCTCACCCTGAAGCCTGTGTTTGGTTTTCTCCAGGGAGGAACATTTAGCATTGGCAGCTTCAACAGCTTCTTCTGCATCCTGTAAGCGTTGAGTTAGCTTTTTCCTAATGGCAAAAAACAAAAATGAATGTATCGAATCATTACCTCACAGATAAAATGGGAATATTGTGGTAGGATAGGAACTAAAAACAAGACGGGTCTACTGAATCCTTACTTTGCTTCTTCCAGCTCCTCTGTTCTCTGGATGGCGTCGGTTTCGTACTTGGTTCTCCACTGAGCCACCTCAGAGTTTGCTTTGGACATGCTGCGTTGGAGCTCAGCTTTGGCCTCCTGCTCCTCCTCAAATTGCTCCCTCAACAAATCGCAGTCGTGGCGAGCTGACTGCACTGCATGGGCAAGTGCATTCTTGGCCTTTGGTAAAGAAACATGAGGTCAAGTCATTTTGGAAGTAGACATCGGGCTGTGTATTTTAAAAGCAGTAATTCTGAAAGACCTTGACTTCCTCCTCTAGTTGTCTCTTGAGGTCCTCAATCTGTTGAGTGTAAGACTGCTTCCCTCTGGTCAGCTGAGAGATCAGAGAGCCCTTCTCCTCCAGCTGCCTGGCAAACTCACCTGTAAAATAAAGGTGTGTACGACCCCCATATCAAGCTGCAGTTGGTGTAGCTTTCTTTTATGTAACACGTGGGTCTGCATGCACTAATCTGGGTGCGTTGCTAAAAGGCATGAATCAGTAAGAGTAAAAACACCACCTAAATGTGAGTGTATGTTAAACCGATTACCATTTTCTGTTTGAAGCTTTGCTTTTTGCATCGTCAGGTCATTGATGGTACGCTGGCCTTCCTCCGATTTCGTCTTGTATTCGGTCATCTGATCCTCCAGAGTGCGACACATTTTCTCCAGGTTGGCCTGATTTAAATGATTCATATTAATATGTCATAGAACAGATGATCCAATTATTATTTTCTGTATGTTATGACTTAAAGACATAGTTTGACATTTTGGCAAATATGCTAACTAGCCTATTGAGAATTAGATGAGAAGATCGATACCACTATCCAGACATGAGAGTGGCAGCATATTTCTTTTTTTCTCTTACTTTGGCTTTGACAGTCTGCTCCATGCTGGACACCACATCATCCAGCTCCAGTCTGAGCTCGCTCTTTTCTTTCTCCAGCTTCTGTTTGACTCTTTGCAGGTTGTCGTTCTGCTCCCCCAGGTCAGCCACGCTGTCTGCGTTTTTCTTTCGAAGCGAAGCGGCAGTGGCTTCGTGCTGCAGAGTGGCCTCTTCGAGGTCCCTGCGCATCTTCTGAAACTCGGCCTCCCTCTTCTTGTTCATCTCGATCTGGGCGGAGGTGGCTCCTCCGGCCTCCTCCAACCTCTCGCTGATCTCCTCCAGCTCTCTGGCCAATTCAGCCCTCTGTTTCTCCACCTTGGCTCGGGCAGCTCGCTCGGCCTCCAGTTCTTCCTCCAGCTCTTCAATGCGAGCCTTGATGAGATCCATCAGATGATTATATCACAAAATGAAGATAATGAAGAGATGACAATGCAACAGATGAAACCTGCTTGTGCAGTTACCTGTAGCTCCTTCAGTTTCTTCTGGAGTTGAACACCCATGGCCTGTTCATCCTCAATCTTACCTAGCAGCTGGCTGATTTCAAAGTCTTTCCTACATTTAATGACAAAATGGTTCATGTTAGTAATCAGCTGTTGTCACACAATGGGCATCATGTTTGTAATTGTAAAATATTTGTTTTACTTTTTGAGTTTTTCCTCCAGCTGCTGCTTGTCATTCTCCAGATCCATCAGATTTTCTTGGGTTAACTTTAAGTCCCCTTCCAGTTTTCTCTTGGCTCTTTCCAGATCCATCCTCACTTTCTTCTCTTGCTCCAATGATCCTTCAAGCTAACAAGACAAACATTTCCCTATAAATTGTGGCTCAAGAACTTGAGGATTCATCACTAATGCCATTGTACTCACATCATCGACTTGCTGCTCCAGCTTGATTTTGGCCTTGGTCAGAGAGTTGACTTTGTCTTCCTCACTCTGCAGGTCGTCCAGCGTTTGCTGGTGAGCCTCCTGAAGAGCTTTCTTCTCTTTGGTCAACTTGGCAATGATTTCATCCAAAGCTGCCATCTCTTCAGTCATGTTTTTAACCTTAACAAACAGATCACAGTTGGTGTCAAGTCAAGAATATAGAAAAATTCTTCATTAATACATGTAACTGATCTGAACACAACATTGATAGTGTGCAGGATTCATTTAGCGGTGTAGTTGCATATTGCAACCAACTGAGAACTCCTCTGGACACTCCTCCCTTTCCAAGACTGCGGTAACGTGAGTGCAAAACCGTGGTAACGCCGTTTGCCCTGCTCAGGGGCCATCCTTAACATAATAACACTATTTTAAGAGCAACAGAAGTCAGACAGCGGTTGGCAGTACCATAGTTTTGCACTCTGCAGCTCACGTTACCACAGTTTCAGAAGTGTGTCGAAGAACACGAAAGGCTCTCGCTCGATCCAACGTTTAGTTTGTTCATTCTGGGCTACTGTAGAAGTAGTGGGCTACTGCTAAACTCCAATAATTTTACCAGCTAGTAGCTAACTTTATTTGTCTGCCGTTAAGTGCTGGACAGGTATAGCCTATAGTGGGGCTTTAGACCTTCTTAGCTTTAATCAGCTGCCCGTCTACTGAAAACAGTTGCCTGCTGTGGTCGAACGTGAAGCCATGAGTGCAGTGAGAGTGAATCAAAACAGTTGTGGGCTATAAAACCAAAACAATGAGCTCAAAGATGCTAAAACATTATTGAGAGCTGAGGAGAACTGCAGTCGGGTGATAATGCGAACCTACAATCATAGCTGCTTTCATTACCTTGTTCTCTGTGGCATGCTTTTCCTTTTCCACTTTAGCCAGAGTCAGCTCCAGATCATCGATGTCCTTCTTGAGTTCTGAACACTCGTCTTCCAGCTTTCTCTTCTTAGCAGTAAGCTCTGCATTCATCTCCTCTTCATCTTCCAGTCTCTCTGTCAGCTCTTTGGCTTTGGCCTCAAGCTGGATCTTACTCTTGATCAGACCCTCACAGCGCTCCTCAGCATCTGAAAGATTGTCTTGTTCCTGCAGACAGTAGATTTAACAAATGTTGTTAGTCATCACATTTACGTAAGTACATCACTGTAAGCTTTAAGTAAACTGAGTGACTGATCTTACAATTTGAACATGGAGCTGCAGGTCGTTCTTCTCTTGGAGAAGGGTGACCATTTTTTCCTCCAGCTCTTTCCTGCGGGCCTCAGATTTAGCATAAGCCTCTTTGAGCTTCGTAAACTCCTCCTTCATGTTCGCCATCTCCTTCATATTCTCGGCTGATTTCAGCAGAGGTTTGATCTTGAAGTACAACTTCATCCAGGGCCAATTCTTGACGCCCATAAAGGCCCGCACGTTCCACTGGATCACCAGTAAGGAATCCCTGTAGACAACATTAGCAAGCTTGAATAAATTTTTCTGTACCTTGTCTTTTTTTTTTTACAGCAAATGTTAAAAGTAAAGCACCAACCTGCGCTCAACGATTTTCTCGAACTCAAGTCTGGCGAGTTTTCCTCTGGATCTCGCTTGAATTCCTGTGATGATGAGAGAGAGGCGATCGTCTCTCATCTCCTCAAGAGCACCAAGCAGACCAGCTTTGAAGAACACCTGAAATCGACCAAAAGTTTTACTTTACCTCCGACCAGCATGATTATTTATCCCAACATTGAACCCTCTTCTTTATAAACAGAACCAACCTTTGTGTGTCCCAGTCTATACTGCTCATGGTCAATATCCAAAGAGCCCAAAAGTTTTTCTGCTCCTTTCTTATTGTCAATGAACTGTCCCTCAGGGATGGCATTAGGGTTTAGGATGCGGTATCTGAAATAGAAAGACCCAAAACACCCGAGGTTACATCACCAATGTTGTTTCCAAGTGCATTGCAAGATTTGTGAAAGAGCAATACAATTTGCAAAAGAGCAATAAATAAACATTGCTTTTCTTGCCTTTGTTTGAAGTCTCCATACTGGATTCTGTTGGGGAATCCCTTCCTGCAGATCCTGATACCTTCCAGCACACCGTTACAGCGCAGCTGGTGCATGACCAGAGGATTCTCCATCTCCCCGGGAGTCTTGGTCTCATTGGGGATGAGGCAGCGTACAAAGTGGGGGTGAGTTGACCTGAGATTGGTCATCAGTTTGTTCAAGTTCTCCTGTAAATGAAGACAATCAGTATCATCAGGTCCAATATACCAAATTTAGGACATATACGTATACCAAATCTCAGACATATTTTACCCTGTGAAGTGCAGATACAGTCTGGAAGGAAGAACCTTTCTTCTTTGCTCCCTTTCCCTTGCCTCCTGCATCTTGGGTAGTATGGAAGTTGCAGATATACAGTATAAGTGTAATTGTCATTTCTTTCCTTGTTGATATTCTGGACAATTCAAGGATGAATACTCAGTTTGGTCAAAGCTCTCTTACCTGATTCTGAACCAGCATACCCAGCAAACAGGACAGCCAGTAACTTGAGGTTGGACTTCTGAAACAGTCCAACCACGGTCTCATTCAGTGGGTCCTTGTTTTTCACCAGCCAGTTAGTGATATTGTAATCAACAGTACCAGCATAGTGAACCAGGGAGAAATGAGCCTCTGGCTTCCCCTTAATTACCCTCGGTTTCTGGAAGTTGGGACTTTTACCCAGATGGTTGTCATACAGTTTGGCTTTAAATGTTGCGTCGCTGGCTTTGGGGAACATGCACTCCTCTTCAAGGATGGACATGATGCCCATGGCCTGGAGGAAGGAATTGATTAGAATTGAATTGCATGTAAACCTGTCACAAAGAATAGTTTACGTTTGTTACTTGAATTCTGACATCCAATTAAACTCTTCACCAACCTTCTCAATGAGTTCAATGCAGGCTGCTAAGTCCATACCAAAGTCAATGAACTCCCACACAATGCCCTCTTTCTTGTACTCTTCTTGTTCCAGCACAAACATGTGGTGGTTGAAGAACTGCTGCAGCTTCTCATTAGTATAGTTGATGCACAGTTGCTCAAAGGTGTTGTACTAGGAGAGCATTCAGAAGAATAAATATATGTAAAACATTACATTTCTTTTTACAATTAACACTTGAAATGATGAAGGCAATTGCAAATGACAAGGTACTACAAAATGTAAACCATACTTTGGTGTTTAATTTTTACCTCTTAAAATTTCATTAGATTTCTTTTTACAAAATGAACCAAAACACTGACAACGAGGAGGATTTAAATCTAAAATTTAAATTTAAATCATACTCTCTAAAACTAAAAAGAAATCAGGTTTTAATTGAAACACTATTACTAAGCTTGTTACAAGATATTTTATTCAATGCTGATCTATAGAGGAAACCATAAAGTGCATCTTTGGATGGATGGGAAAAACAACACTGAATGGAAATGCTATTGACTCTTCCAGCCCATGAAGAATTCATAAATAGTTACTAATTGGTTTGTGTTACACTACACAATTTAAACCGTTGACTGGACTGAAAACAAATAAAGCAAAAATAAAATCATACAACTGAAATTATATATAATATTAAACATATACATATGAAGCGACAGTCTTGAAGATTTTCATCCAAATGATGACTGTTAAGTCACTATCAACAGCCAAATAAGGCAACACAATGGTGACTGAGGCCACACATCTGCACCATTACAAACTGGGCGTCTGTGGCAGTATTCCCAGAAAAAGAATGCTGCACTACATTTTTTCTCCTTTATAAAACAAAACTATGCGCACAATTCTAAAAACTTGAAGCTTGTGTCAACAAAAAGACCTCAGACTGCCAAACTCTTAGCGCAACTCTGTTGCCTTCATCAAAACGGAAATTTACCAGGACTGAAGTCTTAAGGATTGCCACTCCAAAGGTCCCATTTTGTAAAACGTAAGATCTCCATGTCCCTCTATTATAAAGCAGGTTTGAGTGCCACACAAATACTGTGAAAGTATCAGATGTACTCAAAAACGAGGAAAACAAAGGGTTGTTCAAGCATTACAACATGTAAACATGTTCCAGCAGAAACACAAAACGGAAGCATGATCCTGAAAATGAGCACAACATGTGACCTTTAAGGACCATGTGGTCAAACACATCCCCAATACAGAAAGACTAGACAGAGACACAATCAATTTGGTTACGAGGGGAGGTTTTCCATATAATCCGAGAAAGTATATTTTTTACTCACGTCTCCATAAAACCTTTCATACTCACATCAAAGATCTCAAATCCAGCAATGTCCAGCACACCGATGAAGTACTGGCGAGCTTGCTTGGTATCCAGAGATTGGTTGATTCTCACCACCATCCACAAGAACATTTTCTCGTACACCGACTTGGCCAGTGCACCGATAGAGTAGCTCACCTAGATAATTGCATAAAATCAGTGCCGGTAAAATTTTTTAACTTTATTCTTCAAACCCCTGATGGATTTCGGTGCATTTTTAACTTACTTGCTGCACACTTTGACCTTTGGTGACCCACTCGTTGCCTACTTTCACTCTTGGGTGGCACAGGCCCTTGATGAGGTCAGCAGAGTTCAGACCCATCAGATATGCAACTTTGTCTGTATCTGTAATAGATTTTGTGTAGGAGAAGCATTTACTACATTGTTTTGTGTCAAAAGGGCATGAATCGGTGGTAGTTCTACTCTACTTTTAAGAGAGTAAATGTCCTGATGATCCTTTACCCTCTGTGCCGTCAGGCTCTGCTTGCTCTTCCCTCTGCTTCTGTTTGAACTTCATGTTTCCGTAATGCATGACGGAACCAGTCAGCTTGTAGATGCCGTTCTTCTCCTCTTGGGTGAAGCCCAGGACATCAAAAGCTTCCTTAAAGAGCAGAAATTACATTTGAGTTAGTTGTGGAACTTCATGCGTGGAACAAGCACTCTCTAAGTTTCGCTTACATCAGTAGCCATCAGCTCTTCTGCATCATCAATGGAGGCTACAGTCGTCTCTCCTTGGGAGATGAAGGCGTAGTCATAGGGATTGTTGGTGATTAGCAGCATATCTGTCAAAGAAACAAAGTTTCAGTCTGTGGCGTTTCTTCCCGGTTCAAAATATATTCTATGTTTCATCCAGCGCTCACCAAGCAGCTCGGGTATCTTTTGGGACAGAATCTGGTAGAAGATGTGGTAGTCTCTTTCAGCCTTGAGCTGATAGGTGACACGGGATTTCTCCAGCAGATCTGACAAAAAATGACAATGAGATGATTTGTTATGTAGTCCACATTCTCCCAGGGTATTGTATTGCACAATGGAGATGTTCATGTCACACTCTGCTTACATGTCTCAATGTCAGCAGAAGCCAACTTTCCACTGGCAGCAAAGTGGATTCGAATGAATTTACCCTGTGAGAAGCAAGAAAATGACAATTATATTGAACCATTAAAAAATGTTACTTAAAGATAAGGCCCAAGATTTTGTTTTAGTGCCCTTGAGTGCCCCGAAAACTTGAGCTGAGACTGACGCATCATCAGTGGCTTGAAAGGAAATTTGGGTTTGGGGCGCTGTATGGCACATTAGCTAAATCAGGGAGTGCCTGTTTAATAAAACGAGTACTAAGACAACTCACAAATCTGGAAGAGTTGTCGTTTCTGATGGTCTTGGCGTTTCCGAAGGCCTCCAGAGCAGGGTTGGCCTGGATGATTTGATCCTCCAGGGTGCCCTGTGGATTTGATAGATGCAAAGTTTAGGCCAGAAAACTTCATTGATTATGCTTATTATCGTAACATGTCAAATCGAACCAACCTTTCTCTCTTGAGCAGCATCCTTCTTGCCAGAAACAGCCGCAATGCTGGCAAAGTACTGGATGACTCTCTTGGTGTTCACAGTCTTTCCTGCACCGGATTCTCCACTGCGAATGAAAACAAACGTGAGTCGAACACGTTTTGAAGACAAAACATAAACTCTGCTCTTCATATCAGAATCAGATGTGACCTTTGTGAATGACTTACGTGATAAGGATAGACTGGTTTTCTCTGTCTGCAAGATTTAAGACAAATGTTCAGTTATCTTTAAATGTTTGGATGGTGTCAGAGATCACAAAGCGCTGCATCAGAGATGGGATGTACATACCTGTCAGCATGTACTGGTAGGCGTTGTCAGAGATGGAGTAGATGTGAGGAGGAGCTTCAGTCCTCTTCTTTCCTCTGTAGGCGTTGACCACCGCCTGGTCGTACACTGGCAGCATCTTGTAGGGGTTGACAGTCACACAGAACAGCCCTGAGTAGGTCTGTGGACAAGGACACATAAAACAAGTTGTTTTTTATTGTATTGAAGATTTCATACAGTGGAAAGATCAGTATATCTGTCATTACTCACGTAGATCATCCATGCTGCATAACGCTCTTTGAGGTTAAACAGCACGGCAGGTTCATGGAGGAAGGTGAACATCGCCATGTCTTCAATTTTATCGAACTTTGGCGGGTTCTGAGGGTGGATGTCTTCCTCCTTATGGGTCATAGTCTGAATGATTTACCACAGGAAATATCTCAATTTAAATTAAGTTCACAGTGTCACAACCACTTTCCCTCTTCCATTAGTCAGTGTAGATATCTGACATATACTTACTTTTCCAAACTCAGTTTCAACGGTGACTTTGTTGCCGTCTCTGCTGGTGACTCTGGCTTTAACGTACTCTACCTCGGGGTCGGGCACGAAACACTCCTTCTTTATGTCAAAGATTCGAGTCTGGGCCGCCAGACGCTCCTTATCTGACTTTCTCAGGAAGGAAGCGGCGGCCCCAAACTCCGCCATGAGGGCGTCGCCTGACATCTTGAGAGCTGTAAACCGAGAACATGGTTTGAAAGCATTTCGATTACATTGTCCCTGAAGTAGCACCTGTACAACTTATAAGGTGATTTGTTGAGTGAATGCATTTCTATACACTGATATATATAAATTGTACAGAATATTACAGGTATTTTTGTAAAAAGCTTTTGAAATAAATTTAAAAAACAACTTAAATGACAGTAATTGCAGTTACCTGAATTATGATAATCAAGAATATCGGCTGTGTTTATTTATTTATTTATTTAAAGTCAGCTTGATGAAAGGCATTTCCACATAATTAGGATACTATTCAAAAACTAGCAGCACACAAAGTAATGTTATTTCAAGTCTATTCATTTCATGTATTTATTTTATTTTGAAAAAAACAAACAACAGGCAGCTATTTACCTGTTTCCTTTTCCTCTTCCTCTTGATAGATTTGGTGTGGTGTGTCTCTAGAAAGCAACAACAAAAAAGCATCATTATATTTTCAATATGCGACATCAGTCATGTGTAAAATGTTTGTATAAACTTACCTGCAGATGCTGTGTTCCTGTCCTTACTCCTCGTTCTGAACCCCTCTTTATATTCATCCAGGAGGCAGAGCTCTGACACTCAGCCAACCTATAAGGGAAGAGCGAGAAAACAAAGGACACTCATCAAAAAAAAAAAGTAAGATCTGTATTTGGAGATAAAGGTGTGGACAACAATAACTCTCATGTGACCATCATTGGCCAGTGAATTGAAATCATGAGCAGCATCTATTTTTGTCTTGTCCTTCAAGTGACTGAAAAGCCTATTAATTATAAAAGGCGTACAAATTTTAGCCAACATATTAGGTTGATTTTTATTATATTAAACCATTATTATATTAATTTCTGGCAAAGAGATGTGTATGTGGATCTTATTCCTGTCTGTTCCTCTAGGGAAAAATGTTTTTTGTGGTAAAATTAGTTACATAAAAGTCTCAGCTTCATTAAACTTTTTAAACCTTTTTATTATATAATATTTTTTTTTAAATAAAGACCATTGCACACGTTGATCTGTCACTGCTACATTAAGCACTGTCTGGGTGTCTACAAACTATAGTATTGTCCTGGAGGACAAAGATAAACTTGTGAATTTTTCCTTCTCCTGGTCCTTATTGTTTTCCTCCCAGAGGACCTCAGCTGACTCTCCTCTATCTATAAAAAAAAGATTGAGTATGACAGCTGCCTGCTTTTAAAGGTTTCAGCGCCCTTACTGTAAATAAGTACATAGGGGTCATACAGAACACTTATCAAGTTCCCCATGTAGTCATTATCAATGACAACAGGCCAATGCTTGTAATAACTGTCGCGTTAACGGGAGGAGATCCTTAAATCACGCGTTTACTTTAGTGTACCACCTGAAGACCTCCTCAAGAAGCACACGAGCCCTTTTGACTTTAACAACTTCACACTTTCAACTTCGGACCGTGTAGGTCTCGACAGTTGGTTGTCTGCACCCGGCGTAGCATTCCTCAGCACATCAAGGGGCAACACAGAGGCTCATTCCCAGCTGTCTTTGTGTCCTTCTGCTGTCAATACTTATGATGGAGCTTCCAGAGCCTTCTTACGTATATGCAGCACCAGAGGCCTTGGTCTACTGTTCAAGTTGGTAGGCCTACTTAGACCGGTGGCAGATGGTTAACAGACATATTCTGGGTCATAGTTATATGTTTTTTTTTGTGTTGTTTTGTACGTCAATTGTCTTTATTAAATTAGGGGTCAATATTCTTAAGAATTTGGTTAGAGTGACAGTGGGCAACGGGACAAGATTTTGGTATCGGAAGTCTTCTGGTTTCCATTTGTAGTCCGAGTAGTATTGACCAATCCCGTTTGACTGGGCTTTGGTTGAATGCAGGTCCGTGTGGAGAGCAAAAGAGGCGGAACGCATCGGCCGAAATGTAATCACAGAACCCATCAGCTATCACCTGACTATGATTTCATTTTTATTGGTTTAAAATTAGATTGTCAAACTGGCTACTTGTGAAACAATCCGGTCGTTCACGTTGCCTCTCAACTCCAACTCCATTATCTTGCGTCTGAAGTTACAAATTGGACTGTAAAACAACGGGAGGAAGGAAGAGGAAGTCTTGGCCCATACAGATTTCCACTGGCTACACCGGAACCCCAAAAATATTTGCCGTCGCCCCCAGAGGTTAAACCATCGTCAGACAGAGAGCCGATGGGTTCCGAGATTGGACTGAAAAGCCCCTGTGTTTAACGGAGTGAATGAGTTTAAACGGTCAACATTTTGGGAACTTCGCTTAGTTGCTTTCAAGTTAAGATAGACGGGAAGATCAATACCACTCTCATGTCTGTACCAAGCCCCCAGGAAGAGCGCCAGGCTTTGAAACAAATTTTATATAGTGGCCAAACGGTGGAATTACAATTTCCGGGTCCATCACGTACTTTTTTCCCATAGACTTACATTGGGAAAGAGATGTCTGTAAATCAGCGGATCATTTTTTCAAGTAAATTAACGTCCCAGTACGAACACTTAAGAAGCCCTTATTTTTTTAGGACCTCAGTAGGTTCTAAAAGTTGTAAAATGCACTAATGGCTGAATCCAGAGTTATTTTCCTTCCTCCGTTCATGTGAATGAGACCCAGACCGAGGCTGGACCGAGGGCTGGGAGGCGGGGTTAAAGGAAACGCTAGTGCACTTGCTCTATGGGCCCAATGGCTGCGGAGGATCACCGGATGATCCGGGTACTTTTATACTCGAAAGTCAAACTTTTTTTTGCTTCAAACGCCACTGAGCAACTTTCATAGGAATGAACGGAGCCCGCCTCGATCGTGTCTCCAGTTCTCTTTATACATCCATGGTCTGTAGGTCTACACTATGAAGCTACAAAACAGCTTGTATAGATTAATTAATTCATTCATTCATTCATAAATGAGTTTCAGAGGTGTTGGTAGGTGATTTTCTCATCTTTGGACAGAGCCAGGCTAGCTGTTTCCCCCTGATTCCAGTCATTATGCTAAGCTAAGCTAACTGGCTGTAGCTTCATGTCAATCAGTCAGTCATTATTCAATTCAATTCAATTAATTTTTATATGGCGTCAAATCATAACAGAAGTTATCTCGAGACGCTTTATATATAGAGCAGGTCTTAGACCGTACTCTATAGTTTAGAGACCCAACAAGAGATCCCACCAAGAGCATTGCACCGGAGCAATCATCTAACTCTCTGGCAGAAGGACAATAAGTGTATTTGTCAAAAGTCTAACAATTATTTTCTTTTCTTGTCTTTTAAGGTAAGTAACATTGAGTTGAACACAACTTATTAATTGTAAAAGTCACTAGGGATAACAAGTGAGGATAAATCAGCCTCTGCCACATTGATTTTGACTATTATTTATCAAATCTGTCTCTCACAAGCCCCCAGACTTTATGGAAGGGCAATACTAAATTGCTGAATATTTTTTTCTTTGATTTCAGACTCCCCAAGTCCTCCTAAAAGTCCAGAGTCCAAAGGTTTCCAACTCATTGTCTTGAAAACAACCCACAGTGGACTGAGAGATATTTATGGCACATTGTTTCCTTCCTTTTGTCCTTGAGCTCAGAGATAACCATGTGACATTCACAAAGCCGCCGCTAAATGTCTTTGGCACACTGAGACACATCAGGCACAGTGACACATTATTAGACACCCTCACACTTACTGGCTCCGTCTCACGCTCACACACCCCCTGTACTGTATTATAAAACAGCACTGCATCTTCAATAGATATACATCCTACACTGGGACACTTCTTTAGCGGTGGGCGGTGCTGTTTCCTCTTTGAACATCGTGACGGTCGCAGCTGTTGTTCACCACCCTACAGTATATATTGGCACTAATTGCTACTTCATACTGTAACTCCACACTCCTTCTTGCTGGCCCGGCATTGTTTCCTTCTATTATCCTTGAGGACAAAGATAACCCTGTGAAATTGTTTTGGCATTCCTTCTACTGACCTTTTACTGAGTTTGTCCCTCCCAAATTGTTTTTCTTTTCTTTTCAAGCTGATCTCTGTCAACAGCTCAAACGTCAGCTGTCTTGAGTTATAGCTGCTGTTAAATTGGGATTTCAAACAAGAACAAAGACACTCATCTAAACTTAATCTATTGCCCCCTTTTGACAAATTAAACTAACATCATGTGCTCCCAGAACAAGTTCAATTATCTTTGAAGTTAATTTAATTATCCAGCAATTAAGAAGCAGAAAGACTTTTACAGCACCGTTTATAAGATCAACTTGGAAAGTTTTTGAATTCGGAAGTGTCAAACCGTCTATTTCTGCACCATGCAAAGTGTAAAGCTGTCTACAAGGTGAAAATGTGTCTCAGACATAACTGGAGGTGACATCTACTCCTCCAAGACCTTTGCATAGCATGACAAGACTCTTTCAACACTTGATGCACACACCTCAGGCCCTTTAACCCTGAGGAGTCTAATTAGCCTTCACACACTGTAGCTCTTCCTGTCTGCAGTCACATTCTCAGCTGTTGTATGAAGAGTTGGCCTCTGGCATTGTCTTGTTCTCCTGTCGTACTTTGTCTCAGCCATCTGATGTGTTCATCTAGCAACCTTTCAGCAACAAAAAAACACACCTTGTGTGATTGATTAAATTATTTATTAGACAACCTGAAGAGCGATACATGTTGATTGGTTGAAACTGGAAGTAGAGAGGGTGATGTTGGACAGCTGGGAGCTCCAAGCTGGAGTCTGCAGGGGCATTTATTGTTCCTCTCTGTCCCCCCATGGGCTCCTGAAAATAGTGGATTAAAGAGAGGTGCATCATGGGAGGGGAAACCAGTAGAGTTGATGAGGATGAAGGTTGGAGGTAAACAGGTGTTTAGCAGGTATAATACAATGTTCACCATCTTCGTTAAGCGAGTGAATATGCTAAGGTAGCCTGGTGGAAAATATGATATTTACATATTGGCACTGTGCTTTTTGGAGTATCCCCAAATTGAGTGGTGCTCCAGAGGAATTAAACGGGATGTGAAGAGTAAAACAAGGCCTATGGAAAGGAGGCTGGGTCACAGGAGAACATGGGTCTTGGGGTATGGGGTATAACACATGTGCAGTGTAACTGAAGTTGCGGTCATGCGTTGCGATTGGCTCAATTTCGGCGAGTGCAGGCCAGATTTTACTGCGTATGTGTTGTAACCCCAAAGATATGACGCGTTGACCCAGCCTCCTTTCCATAGGCCTTGGAGTAAAACAGGAAGTGACCTGACCTGTGGTCCTGCTGGGCGTTTGCTGTTTTCCGTGTGGGTAAATATGTTTAAAATGTTATTTCTATTCTAAAAGGAGTCAGGAAATGTAATGTTTGCAGCTGAACCTGGCAATGGAGATTTAGTTGGTGTGATGTTTACAGATTTTATCCACAGTATTAGGGCCACATTGAGGAAAAAAAAAAAATCTGAGATTTCGAGAAATAAAGTCCTAATATTAGAAGAAAAAAAGTCGTAATATTATGAGAATAAAATCAGACGTTTACGTAAAAAAAGTCGTAATATTATGAGAATAAAGTCATAATATTATAAAGTAGTGATTTTACGTGTTATTTTAGAGGGGAAATAGAGCAGCGTACTGTCTGTGTGAAACTGAGAAACGTGGAGCATCTTGTGAAGTTATACTTTAGTTTAGGTTTCACAAATAACAAAATACTTCATCTTTTGGCACATCTGCGCCACATTATCATCAGTATCAGGACCTTGAAAAGATTGTACAAGAAACTGCATTTATTCTGAAGAAAGAACCACACAGACCTGATGGGGAAATTGCCTATTTTGTGGAGGAGGAAATTACTTTTTTTCTCGTAAAGTTATGACTTTATTTTCCTAATACTATGACTATATTCTCGAAATTTCTGATTTTTTTCCCCTCAATGTGGCCTTAATACTCGGCAAAATCATAGCCCTCTGTACAAAATGTCACAGCAATCCATCCAATAGTTGTTGAGATGTTTCAGTCTGGCATCCTAGAGCCACCCTAGTAGCACGGCTACAAAAAAATTTACTCATTCATTCAAATCGCACAAGATATTTCAAGCTGGCTTCGGAATTGTAACAAGCAGCCGTGATGTAAATAACAAGGTGCTGAGTTCAGCGCTGCAGGTCTTGAATTTAGTATTAGCACGTAAAGGTTAAGAGAGCTGTCAGGTGCTTCAGCGAGAGTGCACCGTCTCTCCGTGAGGCGATAATAACGTGGTCTTATGTGACTGGAGAAAGTATGTCGACATGTAGACCATCTTGTCCACTCACAGCTCCACGCCTCATTTTTAGAGTGCCGCTCTAACCTTGAGAGCATTGTTTTGCTACCAGGGTGGAACATACCAATCTGTGTTGAAAGTCTCATTCTCAGCTGTCTTGCACGTGTCATAAAGTCTCTCCTGCTGCGGTGCTTTGTCTGCTCACAAAGACAGACGACTAGCTGACACCAAACTGCCACTTCTGTCAGACTGAGAGATGTCTGGAATGTAAAAGTATAAATTATCAGAAGGTGTGACACACATTTCCTTCCTTACTTTCTGTACCAATATTACTGAATATTTGTTCAAATGGGGAAGGCTACCAATGAAATACTTACTGAAGTCTTGCATTGAAAATGTCACTTAAAGGTACAGAGTGTAGGGTTTGGCAACATCTAGTGGTGTGGTTGCAGATTGCAAGACTGCGCTAACGCAAGCCGCCAAGTGCAAAACCATGGTAACGCCTATCATAATAATAATAACACCATAATAACACTACTTTTAGGAGCAACGGAAGTCAGACAGCGGCTGGTGGTACCACGGTTTTGCACTCTGCGGCTCACGTTACCGCAGTTTCACAAGCATGTCGGAGAACTCCATTTTTTTGGTTTATCCGTTCTTCTCAGCAGAAGTCCTGCTCCACATCACCTCCATCCAGATCTTCAGTATTGCGCTTCACGCTTTAGTGCTAATGGATAAAGCTGAGCTGACTGGTCAACCAGCTGATGATGCTAACCAGCTGTAGGATCTTTAACTTCTGCCTCCTGGTTTGCCAGCTGCTGACCAATCATGGCAAGGAGGACACTGTTGTTGTGAATTAACACAGTTGAGTCTTCAGACAACATCCTGTTGAATTCACCCCCTAACTACAAGGCCACATGAAACTTACTGACTTGCTGGTCTTATACCTTCACCATAAAGAGGAGATGTCAGGATTGGACCTGAGGCCTCATACATGCAATGCTACACCCCCGATGCACTTATTTAAACTGCACAATCTCAACTAGTGAATAATCAGCAAGCATTTGCCATATTTTAATCTTGTTCTGTAAAGAAAAAATAATTGGTCTGGTCCTGATTTTTATACTGGAAACACTGATTGATGTTCACTTGTGTTATTTGCCAAGGTTTAGAGATAGTCACATCAAAGATTTCAGCTGGAGGCTCAAATGGATTTCAGATCCATCAAAAAATTATTATTATAATGATAATAATAATAATAATAATTATTATTATTATTATTATAAGTATAATAATAATAATAATAATAATAATAATAATAATAATAATAGAGTGGAATCAATTCTGTACCTAATCATACCTTACAGTTAGGTTAATTAAGAAATGTTGAAACACAGAAATATGTAAATTTGTAGAAATGTAGCAATACATTGAGGATATTTATTTATTTAGTCTTGTTTTCTGAATTTCTGAATTATATTATTTATTTCTATATTAATAAATAAATAATTTTATATTATTACTTTATTAATATTTTTTTGCTTTCATTTATGTATTCTTTTATTCAAATATAAAGTTATTAATGTATCTACTTCTTTCAGGATTTATTCATGTATTTATAGTTAGGCTATTTATTTTTTGATGAATAAGTCATTCTGTCCTCCATACAGTCAGGGACAGAGAGAGAGGAAGAAAGTCAACAGAATAAATACGAGACACAAGTATCATCCATGTGTATTATTATGTCTATTATTGTATTATTATTATTATTATATGTATTTCCGTCTGCTGAGAAACCTAAAAGTGCGATTATAATAGCTTGTTGGTTGAGGCTACACTTAGGAAATGAAAAAAAATTGTTTTAGATGTTTCTTCCTCTTTGATCAGCCTGTAGACGTTTTTATGTACAATTATATCAACATATACGGAGCGGCTACATAAAAATCTAAGTTGTCTGCAGGTAGTATTTTTTTCAGCTAAATATTCACCTGTAGCCATCATCAGCAGGAATATAGTCCCCTGGTTTGATGCACATAGAATTTGACGCAGGCTCATACAGCGGGGGAACCTTCATTAATGGAAGTCCTCTGGCATCTATAATTAATTGAACTGTGCTTTTACATGAAGCAAATCTCCAAACCTCTTTTCCTCTGCTACCAATTAAAAATGTGTTAAACACACAGTAATAATAAAAACATGTCTCAGTCTTTTTTAAATAACTTGCGCACATCACCAGCAGAAACAGGCCTACCCTTTTGCCCAACGCCCCTCTGCGCTACTGTGAACATGAACAGATGGGATACTTAACCTTAAATAATAATAGGCCTATTAGAATATCACTACTACTACTACTAATACTAAAGATAAATAAATAATAATAATAATAATAAAATGATTAATTATTATTTCGTTATTGTTTTAAATTTAATTATTAAAATAGTTGCAGGTTGTTTTTGTTGATGGACTATAATAGTTTCCGTTTAAATATAATCAGGCTTTAATAAAAAAAAAAATGAAATCAATCTCATATAAAATAGCATCTTATTGATAACACTACTACTAATAATAATAATAATAATAATAATTATAATAATAATAATAATAATAATAATACAGTGAATAATAATAACCTGATATTTTCAGGTGGAATTTCATTTCATTCTCACTGTGCAATATCATTTTCCACTTGTGCAATTTTGTTAATAGTCTGTTTATTGTCAATACTGTGTATACTGCTACTATTTTTATACTTCCTTCTATTTAAATGGTTCATACTTTGTTTAGCTCTTTTTTTCTGTGTTAGCTGATGCATCTTGTTTTTTTGCGCTATCCCCTTTGCTGCTGTACACTGAAAATTTCCCCACTGCGGGACTAATAAAGGAATATCTTATCTTATTTTATCTTATCTTATCTGAATTAAATCCCATATTAGTTTCCTAATTAGAGCCCACGTTAGCAACGTGTCACTGGTAGTCAAGGTGATGCGTAATGACGCATTTAGGGTCTCCTATAAAAGCGGAGGCCTCAGTTCTAATCTCATTCTGCACCTGAGCTCTGACAGCGAAGTGAAGTGAAAACTCATCAACTGTGGAACAAAAGTGTCGATTTGTTGAAAAGTGAAAACTTTGAAAGCAAGAAAAACATCTGTACTGAACCTTTGACATCTAGAAGTGAGAGAGAGAGAGAGAGAGAGAGAGAGAGAAAACAATGTACTTCCAGCGTGAGATCTACCTGCTGTCTGCAACCATCCGGCGTCTGCTGGATGACAGATATGGTAAATAGCTAGATATCATTATTAAATAGAGCATGATAGAAGATAATAAATTAAATGATTCATGTATATGATATTTATAATTAGATTTATTATATATAAATATTATATATAATATTATATATATTGTTATCATATATTATTTAATATTTATAATTAGAGTTATTATTATAATATTCTCTCTTTTCTTCTTTTCTCTTTCTCTCTTTCTTTCTCTCTCTCTCCTCTCTCTCTTCTCTCTCTTTCTCTTTTCTTCTTCTCTCGCCTCCTCCTCCTCTCTCTCTCTCTCTCTCTTGTTCTCCTCTCTTCTTTCCTCTTTCTCCTTCGCGTTCTCTCTCTCCTCTCTCTCTTCCTCTTCTTTTCTCTCTCTTTCTCTCTTTCTTCTTCTCTCTCTCCTCCCTCTCTCTTCTCTTCTTGTTCCCTCTCTCTTCTTTCCTCTTTCTCCTTCGCTTTCTTCTCTCTCCCTTTCTCTCTTCCTCTTCTCTTCTCTCTTTCTTCTTCCTCCTATCTCCGCCTATCTCTCTCCTCTTCTCTCTCTCTTGTTTCTCCTCTCTATATATATATTATTTAATATTTATAATTAGAGTTATTAATTGGTGTTTGGTTGAAAATATTTCCCCAAAACAGCAAAAAACAAATCAATTAACTTGTTATCTCCATATAATGTAGACTAAGGTGGAAACAGTATGAATATGTGATTGAGTGATTGTTTTTGAGGCGTTCATATCACAGATATGAAACAAAACAAAGTGTTTTTTATCTTTTGTTCGAGTTTAACATTGAAAGTTTAGGACAAAGATGGCGACTGGGCCATTTTTTAATAAATGCTAAATAAAGTTGAGCTTGTTGCCACGGAAACGACGTCAGCTATTATAACGGCGTCAGAGAAAGACGTGTGACGTCAGAGTGGTCGACCTGGGCCTGTTGTTGTTGTTTATATCTGGATGAAGGAGTTAGTGAGCACGTTTTCATTGTTGAAGCTAGCCGGTAGGTTTTTAAGAAAAGTTAGCTAGTTAGTTAACTTTGAAGTGTCCTCGAGGATTAAATATGTTTTAATATGCGCACCACATTCCTAATTATTGATAAATAAGCACTAGTCACGTATAGTAGAGTTATTATGGGAAACGGATGTGATGCAACCGTGACTTAAACAGACTACAGCTTCGTTAATATGATAGTTTAAGGACATTAGTTTTTAATGTTAATGTAATATGTATATATAATAATGACCTTGAAGTCCCTCAGTTCCGTTATTACTGCTGTATTGTCCCCATGTGTCAGAAATATATATATATATATATATATAAAATATTATGGTTTGTATTAATTCATCACAGTTTGACAGTTAGCCTGCTTGAAACATGGAGCTTAGATGTTAATTACTCTCTGCACACAACACCAGATAACATGTGTTTTTAAATTGAGCTTTTCTGTTATGACATGTTAAACAAGTTCAGCTTCGCAGGGAATTTTTTGATTTGATCATGAATGTAAATCAAAGTATAGAATTGACAGCATATTTTACATGTTATTGTCAGAGAGGCAGACAGTCAATCTGAAGGATATTTAAATAGTTCATTCTTATGTCACTTGTATGTGTAGGTGTCAAATCTAACAGAAGAAACATTTTTTAATGTTTACAAAAGTGAAATTGGATTGTGTTCTGTTTGATGTCGTGTTTGTCTTCACATTATTCATGCTGGGCTTGAACCACATCAATAATCTTTAATAAGGTTTTCCACAATAAGATGTGTTTATGTTCTTCTGTGTGAAATGATGTGAACTGTGTTTGAAGCTGTTCTGACTTGTTAATCTGGGCTTTAATTAGTCCAATTATGTCATCCTGACTATAATGTGACTAATGTTTTTCCTTTCCTTGACTATCCATTCAGCTTCTTTGATTCGGCCCAGACAGGTCCTTCATCTGGTAGTCACCAACCTGAGGAACCGTCCTCTGAGCAAGGCCAGCGTGGAGTCCATGGGGGAGTCCCTCGTGTGCATGTACCACAACCTCATCACAGGCTTCAATGACTTTCCTCTAGTCCCGCACAGGGAAAGTTACGCGTACGTCGCGTGGCCACACCCTTCGCGAGGCGGAAGCAGAGGCATAGAGAGAACACCAGACCGTCTCCTCCAGAGGAAGCACCGCCAGGTCTGATTGTGCTCGCTACCCATCCCAGGCATACTCTTCCAACTATTCTGACTCCAGGCATTCCTGAGAGAGCAGATCTGGGAATCCTGATGGGGACCACAGGAACCACGTCCGATGCGTCGAGGTTGATGGCAAGAACTGTGACAGAGTCGTCTCCCTTGTTTACCGCTCCGACGGCACTCAGCTGAGAAAACCGCTGGAGGGTGAGCGACTACGGAGCAGACGGACAAGTCCTCATGTCAACCCTCTGCAAATTCAACACAGAGACGCAGAGTCCGAGTCCTGAGTCCGAGTCCGAGTCCGATTCCGAGGCAGAAGAGAAAGGTCGCTGAGGAAGGGAGCAGTGGCCGTCCGTCTCTGCCAGAGAAACGCCTCAGAGTGTGATGGAATGACTTGAAAAGACCCTGCAATGTGACTGACATGTTTGTGTCCTGAGCGTCTGGCAGGGACAAGGCAACACCCCTGGTAGCGTCTGCACCGGGGTCTGTCCACCAGCGTGACATAAGAGACATTTATTTGTTACCCCTCAGGGTCGGCCTGTGCGTCTGGCTGGGCCGGTGAGGCCCCTGGTTGCGTCTTGCACCGGGGTCTCTCCATAAGAGACATTTATCTTTACTCCTCAGGGTCGGCCTTTGCGTCTGGCAGGGCCGGCGCACAATGCAACACAGAGACGCAGAGTCCGAGTCCCAGTCCGAGTCCTGAGTCCGATTCCGAGGCAGAATAGAAAAGGTCGCTGAGGAAGGGAGCAGTGTGCCGTCCGTCTCTGACAGAGAAACGCCTCAGAGTGTGATGGGAATGACTTGAAAGACCCTGCATGTGACTGACCATGTTTTGTGTCACTGAGCGTCTGGCAGGGACAGCAACACCCCTGGTAGCGTCTTGCACCGGGGTCTGTCCACCAGCGTGACATAAGAGACATTTATTTGTTACTCCTCAGGGTCACCTGTGCGTCTGGCAGGGCCGGCGCAAAGGCTAACACCCTCCCTTGTTTACCGCTCCGACGGCACTCAGCTGAGAACCGCTGGAGGGTGAGCGACTACGGAGCAGAAGGACAAGTCCTCATGTCAACCCTCCGCAAATTCAACACAGAGACGCAGAGTCCGAGTCCGAGTCCGAGTCCGATTCCGAGGCAGAAGAGAAAGGTCGCTGAGGAAGGGAGCAGTGGCCGTCCGTCTCTGCCAGAGAAACGCCTCAAAGTGTGATGGAATGACTTGAAAGACCCTGCATGTGACTGACCATGTTTGTGTCCTGAGCGTCTGGCAGGGACAGCAACACCCCTGGTAGCGTCTTGCACCGGGGTCTGTCCACCAGCGTGACATAAGAGACATTTATTTGTTACT